>OY101449.1:33961607-34561607 GCA_956483635.1 Panzeria rudis | reverse complement strand
GAGTTATGCGATAATCAATATATCGGGCTACCTTTTTTTCCGCCCCATTGAGAGAGCATTTTCGACACTAAGACTGATACTAACTGACTACCGTAATCGACTTAGTCACGATGTTCTTGAAAATATTTTGCTAGTTAAATTAAACTCAAGTTACATAGCCATAGAAACGTTGCCCTTATTCGAAGATGAACAGGAGGATGGATAATATGTATTTATGGTGTTCTTATATTTTTATTTTTTCCAAGCACCAAAACTAACGATTATTTTTAAACTTTAAACTAAAAAAATTAAGATACAAGAGAAGTGATACGTGCATAAGCAATACAGCAAAAAATCCTTGTTTCCCTACCTTTAGATACATTGAATTTTATTTGTTAAAGTTTTATCAAAAAATTCAACTTTACCTATTATTTTCTGAGTTTTATTTATTCCTCATAAAAAATTATTTCTTGAGTTTTATTTTTTGCTTAGAAAATAACAGTTACTTTTTGAATTTAATTTTTTTGTCTAAAAAAAGTAATTTCTAAACTGAATAAAATATAAAAAAATGGATTTTATTTACCAAATATGGGTTTTTGCAACAATAAAAAAGTAAATAATAGTTCTCGCAAAAACTATTATTTGTTAAATTAAATGAATTTTTTTTATATTTTATGCAGCTTAAAAATTTTAAAATTTTTTCAGCAAAAAAATAAAACTCAAAAAATAACTTTTATTTTCTGAAGAATAAAAAAACTCAAGAAAAAACTTTTATTTTCTGAGGAATAAATAGAACTCGAGAAATAACTTTTATTTTCTAAGCGAAAAATAAAACTCACGAAATAATGACTAAAATGTAATTTTTAAAATAAAACTTATAACCGTTACAGTCCCTGATTATTTCACTTTACATTGAAAATTAAAAGTTTGTTACTTTTATTATTGTTTTATGAAACAAATGTGTATATGTATATAAAATATAGTTTGTACTAGGGTATTCTTTTAATCGGGCTTTTGCTTTAACCGGGTGATTGCTCGATTAAATAATCAAGGTTTTGGCTTAATCGGTTAATTTCGGCATTAATCGGTTGACCGATTAATAAGGTTTTTCATAAATCAAACAAAAATGAATAATTTATTTATTATTTTGAGTTTATTAGTAAAAAAAATAACACAACAAACATAATAATTTTTGAACTAAATCAAGCAAAAAAAAATCATAAATATGTATGTATTAATTAAAAAATTAACAAGTTTGTGAGGTTATTTTATTAGTTATTTCAATAGTTTATGGAGATCTTCTAAAACAATGTTTCAGAAAAATAATTTGGCTCAAATGTTTTGGATTTAAGCGATTCTATTCTTTAGTTTTGATAAAACTTCGGACATACAAAATCTCCCATTATGTATGTCTTATTATAACTTAATTTTTTTAATCTTATTGAAAATTAGCTCGTCATAATTGATTGTTGGGATTGCTGGAAAACAAACTCTTCTTACTTACAAATTATTTTTCTAATTTTTAGTTCCGTTTGATATTAAAGCGTGTTTTTAAGTTTTTTAAACTATAATTTATTTATTTTTAACGCACTTTGCATATTTTATTGCATTTTGAATTTTTTTAAATTCGTCGTACATAACAACATATAGCGCCCACTGTGTTAAAAAATACACTTATTTTACAGACCTTATAGCGTACAGCTTTTCATATAATTCATCCACACACTTTTTGTGGATCAGTCTATTAGTTTCGAAGATATAATTTTTCAAAAAAAATATATATAATAAGCTAAATAGAAAAGCATAAAAACAAAATAGTTAACTGTACCCGCAGAAAACTTGCAAAATTAAAAGAATCTTTTCTTTCGACTGCGACTGCTGACAACTTGTAAAAGCAGACACTGCTTTTGCGTTTACTTTTGTTATTAACCAAAATCAAAAACAATATGCAATGAAAATTTTCAAACTGAGTATTGTTGTGAGTGCTTTGCAAATGCTAAGAAATCGTTTTCTGCTTCTGATACGACTGCGACTGCCGATTTTTTCCATAAACAGACGCAAAATCATTCGTTCATGTTAAACAGTTGAAAAAATCAAAATCGTTGAAAAGTAAAAATTGTACGACTTTTGCTACTTCGACTTAAGTTATTTAAATACTGAGTGGTATAAATACTATTCAATCAAATTTTAATTTTTTATACGCAAATGCCTACTTCCCAAATCTCTTGTATCATTGTATCGCGTGTATTATAGTATTAAATACAATAGTGTAAATTTTGTTTTTGGTAATTTTCATATATATAAGAAATACACTTTTACACTTTCATTTCATATGTTTTGAAAAAGTCATATATAATACGATACTCAGAGATACTTTGTATGTACTCTCAGATAATATTTGTGTGTATCTTATTCTTCATTTGTCCATCAATATAAGACACAAGCCGATGAAAGATAATACACTGTGTGTTCACAAAAAAAACAAACAAAAAATAGGCGATGCAAATTGTTGTGAATAAGCAAATAGGAATGTATATTTTTCATATGTTAAAAGTCGGAGTGGACTTTGTCTTAGAATGCAATGCAGAGATGCCTTTATATGTAAATAAGTAAAAATTTACGGTAGCATCGCCATATTCAGTGCCAGCTATTTCGACAGTTTTTAAATGATTTATGTTTTGTTGAGCCAGCCATTTCACATTAAATTACATACTAACGCTTGAAAAGCGAATGAAAATTGTACAGACCTATTTTAAAGATCATAACTACACTATGTGACAAAAGAGAAATAAATTGGAGACACTTTTTAAAAAATTTATAGTAGGCAGTAGATAATATTGCCATTTTTAGAAATTCGATTACACCCTCCAAGTTCAAAGTTATCGATAAAATACGACTTTTTAACTTGCCGTACAAAAATAAATTTCACTGCTTTATTTCTCCACCGATTCTCAATTTTCAAACGGTGTCGAATAGAAGAGGACAATAGCTTTCAGTGTGTAATTAAAATATTTTATTTGAACTAATATTTCATGGAAATATTATCAAAAGAAAATAATTTTCAATTAATTTAAATTTTTTAAAGTGCTTTTTCCCAACTGAATATTTCACTTTTGAAGTAAAATATTAAACCTTTACCCAAAAATCTCATAGAAAAACTAAAGAGAGTATATTGAACTTCTAAACATACGAATAAGGAGTTTATAATATCAAAGTTAAAACAAGAGCTCCATAAACAATCATGTTTTTTTATTTTCTCACTTCCATGCCGGTTGGTTTTTTCCAACTCTAAATTATAGTTGTAAGAAGTAATCGAAAATAAATGTAAAAAGCAACAAAATCTATAAATTGGAGATCTTGTTGCTTTTTAGAGTTATGTACACCAAAAGTGTAAAGGACCATATTGTTTTCGCTACGCTGTCCGTCCGTATGTCTTTCTGTCTGTCACAGACTGTTTTCGCAGTAACCGTAAGAGCTACGGTCCTGAAACTTTCACAGTATGTATATGCAATATGTTCGCCGGCTAAATGGAATTACTCAAATGACAAAATGAAAAAAAGCGCTTAAAAGAAAGAAAAGCACATAAAGTAAAAAAATCGCTAAAATACAAAAATTCACCAAAACTAATAAGATCGACAAAAAACTAAAAAATCGCAAAAAAAAACCGAAAAAGTCGCCAAAACGAAATAAGCGCCAAAACTAAAAAAAGATCGATATAACTAAATATATCGTCAGAAACAGAAAAAATCGCCAAAAGCCAAAAAATTACCAAAACGAAAAAAAAAGCGCCAAAACTGAAAAAGTTCCAAAACTTAAAAAAGGCAAAATCCAAAAAAACGGCAAAAAGAAGAAAAAAAACTAAAAAAACGCTTAAATTAAAAATCAGCAAAACAGTATAAAAAATCTAAAAATCGCTTAAACTAAACATATTGTCAAAACAACAAAAAAAATCCAAAAAACCGAAAAAATCACCGAAACAAAAAAACAAGCGCTAAAACTAAAAAAATCGACAAAACCGAAAAAAATCGACAAAAAAATCTCTAAAACAAAAATAATCGCCAAAAAACCGAAAAAATCACAAAAAAACGAAAAAATAACAAAAACGAAGTTGATATTAAAAACAACAATACTTTGATAATTCCACACATTTTAATTCCACATGAAATACAGAACATACCCAAATATGTTGTTTTATTGATTTTCATCATTTTATTCTTTGTACTCCTTTTACAGCATTTTACATAAAAATTTTAATGGAAAAACTAATTCTAATCTCTATCACAATTTCAAAGCTTGTTTGTATCCCTTTTAATGAAATGCTACCAAGTGTCACTAATCAATGATCAAATTTGGCCAATTCTACAAATCGCTACAATAAATAAACATTAATATGAAAATAAATATAAATTCATCGAAATGAAAGACTCATTTCTCTATACAAAAAGTAATTTGTTGTTATCGTCCTTGTTGGCCATAGTATGGGGTGTATGCTGTTGTTGAAACGAATGACGACGGCAACGATGACGAGGAAAATGCAATTTAAATGCAATGTGATGCGATAAGGCTGCTGCTGATGATCACAATAACGCTGATAAATAACATGTTTATGCAATAGTATATGTTTGTATTATTGTGCAAGTGTGTGTTTATCATGATTATTTGTTATTATTGCAGTAGTTATTTTCAGTTGCTATTTATTTTTTGTTAAACTATTTTTTGGAATATGTATATTATTATTGTTGTCGCTGTTGTCATCAACATCATTGTTGTTGTCCTTGTGTTAAATCGTATTTGAAGGAGGCCTTTGCAGCATTTTGTATTCATTTCATTGAAAATAAACACAATTTTATAGTTATTTAAGCAAAAATACACACACACACACACAATGGCATATAAATAACCCAGTTGGCCACGTTTTTAAGACATTATCAATGACGGGTGCACGACAATGTTAAATCCTCGATGACAAATGTCGGACAGCCGGAACAAATAATCGATGAACTTTTAGAACAAGTGTTGCAAAAATCGTGTACCATGCATTGAGCGACAATGTTGCTCAGATTGTTTTTCACATAACACAAGGTGATTACATAGGCGACATTGTCGCCTATTTTGTTGGCAATGACTACATAAGTGACAGTGCCTTTTGTCTTCTTGTAAAAGGTTAAATAAGCGACATTGTTGTTTACTTTGTCGTCGATGATTACATTAGCAAAAATGTGGCCTATTATGTAGCTGAGACAAAATGTAAGACATTGCCGCTCATATTGTCCTCAACAAAGTTGGTTTGAGAACAACAATTAAGACATTGTCACTCATCATGTCCTCCACAATATTAATAGAGACAAAATGTAAGACATTGTTGCTCATTTTGGCCTCAACAAAGTTGGATTGAGGACAAAAAGAAAGACAATGTCGCTCAATTTTCGTGCACGATTACTTCCTTTAAATTATCGATTAGAAAACCAATCGACAAAGGACAATTCGTACAAGAATCGTAGGTGACAATGTCTTGCAAAGCAGTCTGACCAACTGGGAATTTGTTTATGTATAATGTTACAAACACACATACTTAGCGTTATGAATGCATTCGTAGACACACTTGTTGGTATGTAGATAAAATAACAGTGCAATTATTTAGATGTGACCCAAAAATGTCAACAAACACATGATGAGGAGAAGTTATCGTTTGCTGCCGCCGCTAAATTTCGAAACAATTTTTATTTTATATATAAAATAAGTTTATTTAAAACAAACTACAAAATTACAACACAATCGCAACAAACTTAACTCAGAACTCCTGGTTCTTACAACACAATTGTACACATACATACACACATACACACACACATAAACAGACATGGATAAACTCAAGCACATATAAACAAACAAATCCGCAGGGGCAAACGCACAAACATGGAAACAAGCATACAAACAAAACCAAACATTTATTTAACAGTCTTAACAGCTTTTTGTTTTCCAAGTGGGGCCGCAAACAACATTTTCTTACTGGAAGCGAAATTCATATTGTGAAAATGCAACTGAGTATAAAAGTTAAATAAGCCATCATGGGCTGCTTATATCTGCTTCCGCACAGTGGAATTAATGTCTTATATTTTAGAAATAGTCTATAACATCACAATAAGAGGCTTTCACGGCGAATTCCGGAATTGGAAAACAAAAATCTGAAATAAAATTTTTAAATAAAATAGCGATCATAATAAAATAGCAAGAATTGGTTATAGATAGCTAATTGTCACCTTTAAGTTTGGTGGCAATATCTAGCCAGGAATGGACTAATAATTGTGGAGCACTAACAATTTTAAGTCCATATTTCTAAAAGTTATGAGCCGTAAAAGATTGTCGAAGCTTGTGGTGATCTTCTTTTATACCCTGAAGGTCTTCATTTGCATCTCTTTTTTTATTTAAACTGTAAATAATGAGATCATTATTTTTGCACTTGGTACCACTGTGTAGGTGTACATATGTATGTATGTATGTATATACATTATTAATACACAGAAAAAATTGTGTTAAACTTTTTTTTTTAAACAAACATGTTTTTGAAACTGACTTTAAATCTTTATTATTGTCTCTATTTAGTTTGATAAATAAATTTGTTTGACTTATTATTTCATTTCATTTCATTTACCTACCGCCAATGTTGGCAACCAGCTAAAATTATGAAATTCTTCGATTAATTTTTTTTATATTTTTCTAAAACATTTTTTGATTGAAACAATTTGTTTATTGGAAAAATCAGAATTTTTTTTCAAACAAATTATTACAAATTTTTGCATTTGAATTTACAAATTTCTTTATAGGACCTAAATTGGACAAATTTACATTTGATTCAGGGAATTTGGTATTTGAAGTGAAAAATTAGTTTTTTCTTTGTACCAAGTAAGTGCACTGCTACAAATACAAAAAATATTTTGTAGCTTGTTTTTGGAAATAGCGAATATAATTTCATACTCTTCTGAATAGTAAAATACAAAATCGCGACTGTCTTTAGCGTATGGATGAAAAGTCAATATACAATTGGCAGAGAAATATATATGCCTAATTCATAAAACCTCTTGTACCTTTGTATCGATTATATTATAGTATTAAATACAATAGTGTAAACTTTGTTGTTGGTAATTTTCATATAAAATTTTAATATACTTTTACACTTTTATTTCATATGTTTTGCAAAAATAGTACTTCATACGATACTCAGAGAGTATTTGTACATACTATCAGAGAGTATTTTTATAATGCTTGATAATGCCCGTTCTTTTTTTGTCAATTAATACAAGCTACAAACCGATGCAATATATAGTGGTCGTTCACGAACAAATAAGCAAAAAGTGTATATGATAAAAAATCGGCGATACAAATTGATGTGAATTAAGGAATAGTATGTATCAGTGATCAGCAATGAGTGTTGAAAAAGTGAGTAGAGTTGAATCGTGATCCATAATTTCTTGTACTTATACGTATTTATATTTATTGCGATGTTGACGAAACACATATCCACTCCTAAAGTTGGAGGTGTCCATCGCACTCATACTTAGCAAATTTTACGACGTAAAGACGATAGAAAATAAGTATGACTCGCATACGAACATTAAAATGAAATTATGAAGTTGTGTGTTTATTATGAAATTGTGTGTTTGCTCTGGTGCCTTTTTTACTACGTATTTTTTTTAATCAAAGTTAACATAGTACATACATGGGTCAGTAGAATGAGGTGAATGAATGCATTGCAACGTTAAGTATTATAAGTTTTTCCCTAAAATTACAACGCAAATTGAGAAGATTATAGTTCTTGCAACTTATATTTATAAATCAACAACATTGTATAAGTACATCAGAGTAGTTAAATTTAAATGACGTATACGCACTTATAATTAAAATTTCATGAATTAGCATAAGTAGCAAATAAAAAACGATCTATTGCTGATCTCTGGTATGTATAATCAGCTTGACGCTTGCAACGACTTTCTATCGATATATGTACCAAAGACGTGCACCACTATACCACAAAGTATTGCTAAAACAGATGTAATAGAAACAAACCTGTTACTATAAGTATAAATGATATTGTATGATTTTATTCCACGCACACATTCTACGCGTACTAAACAATAAAACGTAGTATTTTGCAAATGGATAAGAAATTTACATGTTTTTTTTTTAAATACCTGTTGTACCACCGATATTTTAAAATAATTGTTAGTACAACAGATAATGTGTGTGCGTATGTTTCATACATATAAAACACATTCACATACACTTCATGTGCAAATTTAATGCTAGCTTACAATAAGAGCTAATGCTTGTTGATAGGTACAGCCAGGGCTGTCAGATATGGCGATTTCTCGTCAAACGTGGCCATTTTTCAACTTGTTTGGCGTCTAAATTTTTGATTTGGCGACATGGCGATTTTTCTGACGATAAATAAATTTGTTGGCGATTTTTATGGCTATTTTTGAATAAAATTGAAGTTAATTTTTTTATAATTCAGAAATATTACTTTGTTTACATAATACTTTCAAAAATAAATCCCACCAAAATTCGTCCGCAAGAAATTAAAACAATGTAATTTTAATGGTTTTTCTTATATTAATTATAGTCATTAATGAGTTTTGAATTTGAAGTTTACTAGAAATAAATTTTGGCGATTTTATTTCTACTTTTGGCAATTTTTTGCTAAATTTTTATACGATCATTTTATAAAAATTTATATTAAGAAAAGTATTATATAAAAACAAATTTATTATCAAATATATATTAAGAAAAACTACATAAAATTGATTTTGGCGACTTTTGGCGATTTTTGAAACCAATTTGGCGAAATGGGTTGGAAAAAATCTGACAACCCTGGGTGCAGCACAGTGATGTGCTTTGTTATTGCTGTTTTTGTGGTCTATTTTGATGTTCGTGTTAAATAGTCGACCAATTGCGAATAAACTTCGTTTTACATGACAAATTTGCCTGTTTATACAATAAGTTACTTATTGTACGATATCGGTATCTGTTAATATCTGTTGGGGGAAACATAGGAAAACAAATGTGTTTCTCTTAGTCTCTCTGTATCCACTAGGATATTCATTTTAATCGACTTTTCAATTGTTCGATTAATCAATTAATCGAAATTGAGGTTTTTAAATTACTCGAGCAATCGAGTAAGCTTTACTGCTAAAAATTATTCGAATTAATCGGAAAATGTTTGAATTTAATCGGTTTTTTGGACATTTTTGTGAACAAAAATAAAACAAAATAATTTTTTTCGCATTTTTATATATTTTAATAATAAAAACAAAAGAAAACACAACATTTCTACATAAATTAGATCAAAAACTGATCCTTTAAAATTATTTTTTCACTATTCAAATGTCGCCCTTTGAGAAAATTTTGCGCCAGGAAATATTTAATACCATTCCAGCCTGTCCTGTATTCAATGCAGAATGAAAATAATCGGAATCGGCATAACATTATTGTTGTTATGTATATAAATACGGTTACACTTTGAAAATATTTCCCCAAAAATAACGTAACCACTACTTTTGCTCAGAATTAGTTTGATTTAACTTGTTTTTTATATCAAAAAATAAGTTATGCGGCAAAATGCTATTTTTATATTATTTTCAATAAATGCGAACCCATATTAAAAAAAAATATTGTAATTAAAGGAAATACAATTTTAGCTTGTCTGTGGGTTACGTTTTTTTCGGCAAATATTTGATAAGTACCTTAAGGCTTTTATAATTCCGAACATTACATTCGATATTTTACGAAACATGTAGTTAACTAGTTGCTCTCGAAATATCTTCCTTATTTCAAATAATTTTTATTTGATGTTTGCATTTCCGAATTTTTCTGAAAGACATTTGAAGTTGGTTTCTTTCTCCCTATTATTGTTACTATATTATTTACTTAATTTTTTGATCATGCGGACTATTAGTACGAAATAACGTTCGAATTGAATGGCAAATTTCATATAAAATAAAAAATGTATCCACTTTTTATTAAGAAAGCTTTGAAAACTCATTAAAAAAGAAAATTTACATAAAATTTTTTAATCGAGTTATTCGAATTACTCGAATAAATTTTTACTCGAAATAGAAATTTTTTGTTTGATCGAACATTATTTGTCTTTAATTATTCGATTAATCGAGCAAACATTATTCCAGTGAATACCCTAGTATCCACTCATATCTACTATACTTCAGCCAATATCCATACCAACCAATTACAGAACACTACATTGCACTCATAAGAATTAACACACAGAAACTGATAAAATCAGATGTGTATGTGCACATGACTATTATGTACGCTAGCCAAAACCGTGCACGTATGAGTGATATGAATATTAATCATACGGCAGCCTCCTTAGAGTATGCAACAGATTTAAGTTCACAATTATGAATTAAAAAGAAAAATTAATCGTGATATTAATTTCAAAATTTGCACATGGAAATAATTGTACTTATAAAATTAATCCTACTACGAAATGTTTATATTACATTACATATTGTTGGCTGATATGGTTAGCGCGTTGACTACAAACCATCAGGTCTGGAGTTCAAGAATAGTTTCAGGCAAGCCAACAGCATCATTAATTTTTCTGATGTACATTGGTGTGTCATGGTATGTTGATTGTTGTTGAACTGTCAAAGTGATGAAGACATAGCAGTGATCACTTTGGCAGTAACGGCAGCGATTAATATTGTCATACCCTAATGCACATCACAGCACCTTCCTTCGTGGGTATTGTAGCAGAGTTGTTGGTAAAGTAAAAGAACTACGTAATGGTTACACAACTTAAACAAATTAATGCCTCTACTTGCCACAAGAGGGGTACAACACTCCTCTAAAAAAATTATTAAAAAAACACGCAATAGCAGAGTTGTAAATAAATTAAGCGCTCTATCTCTCTCCCACTGCACCACCTGTTCTCTCTAAACTATCCCTTTCCCAAAGAAGGCAACACATTAATTGATTAAATGTTAGAAATAATTTCCTGATTGTGTAAAAATATTAACCATTATGTGCTTAAAATTAAATTGTGTAATGATTTTTTTAAGAAATATACGGCCAAAATCCAAAAATTGTTATTAAAGTTTGTTAATTTATGTTCCTTAATAGTTATAAAAAACGAGTTTATTCAGTAATATGAAAATTGTTAGTAAACATTTTATCAACTGATACAGCAGGTACCACAGGCCATTTTTCTAAGATCATCCATTCCTATCACTAAAACTCGTTGTGTTCTCTATGCATTCTACTGATAGTGGTGTCTTTAAGTGTCTAAACAAAGCTTTAGACTTTTTGTAACTTTTCGAAATATAAAAGTGTGGAAGTTACAGATTTCAGCCCGGTTTTGGAAAATCGAGTTCCCTTTATATATCGACTTTTAGAGTCCTAGGGAGCTATTCTGAATATTTTCACGAGGAAGTCATTTCGGTTTTTTTTCTTGGCGACATGAAACCATCGAAAGACTATGGCAGTGATATTAACCAGCAGTGAGAGTTTTTAACATTCTAAAACATCCGTGGAATTGACACAAATCTTTCTGTTGCGGGGTAAGAAAGGTACTGGACCCGATCTAAACTATATTGATTCTTATGCAAATATCTTATAACCTACGAAGTTGCAATAAAAAAATATATTCATTTTTTATTATTTATTTTTCTTTTATGTTTACAAGCTATGTGATAACATGAAAAAAAATGCATTGAATTACTTAAAATTATTATAGACTGGAAAAACTAACTAAGAATATTATTGTTTTAATTTGATACTTTGGAAGTTTTACGGGAAATCGGCCGGGCTAAAGAGTTTCCCCACTCGGTATACTGAATAGCGGCTCCGTTGAGTAAAGAGTTTTCCATAGCCGGGTTTCGGCCGGACTTAAGGGTTTTTTCCTCTATGTATATCGAAAAGCGGCTGCACTGAGTAAGGATTGTTGCATAGCCACTTTTCGATATACTTAATTTTTTTGAAATTTATAACTTTTATTAATTTTTTTAACAACCACGACCCGCCAAGCGATTAGCTTGTCTGCGGAAAACAACCAGGGTCTATGAAGGGAATCGAAACCATAGCCTCTGGACTGACAGGCTAGCATCGCTACCACTCACCCACAGGGGCACCCAAAGCCGAGAGGGAAAAGCTCTTAAGCCCGGCAGAAGACCGGCTGAGCAAAAATCTCTACTCAGAAGAGTTTTATTGGTAAAATTGGTCTTATTTAACAATATATAGCGTCTACAGTGTTAAAAATAATTATCTAAATTTTAAAAATTTATAGCCTACAAAATATCTATACATTTATCCATACATTAGTTTTGTAGATATGGCTTTTTCGAAAATTTAAGAATTATATTGGTAAAATTAGTCTTATACAAAAACACATTTCGCCCACTGTGTTAAAGCAGGTACTAACCTTAAAACCTACATCCTGCCTATAATTCATCCATAAATTTTTTGTCAATAAAACTACTAATATAAAATTTATAAGCTGTCCGACAAATAATTTTATCGGTAAAATTTATCTTATATAAGAACATATAGCGCCCACAGCGCTAAAAATAGCTGTCTAATGTTTACAAAATTTATAGCCTACATCCTTGCCTATATCTTATCTATACATTTTTGTAGATTAGATTATTAGTTTGGAAGATATGGGTTTTCCGAAGACGTAAGAATTTAATTGGTAGAATTGGTGCTCTCTAGCAACATACAGCGCACACTGTGTTAAAAATAGTTCATTTAATTACTGACCTCATATCCTACAACATTTGCGGGCATACGTTTTGTGTGCATCAGACCATTATTTTGGCAGATATAAGCTTTCCGACGATTAAAGAGTTTTATCGGTAAAATTGGTCTTATATAACAACATCTAGCGCCCACTGTGTTAAAAATAGATACTAACTTTTAGCACACCGTGTAGCCTACATCCTTCCATATTTTTTGTGGATCAGACTATTCGTTTGGGAGATATGATTTTTCCGCCGCTAGATTGGCTTTTTCCCCACTGTGCGTCTAGGGGAATAGTAGGCACTGAAGGGGCTAATTTTAGCAATTTTATTAAACCGCCATACTCTATGGGAGACGCCTTGCGGGTGGAAATAGGGGGGAAATATGTTTTCAGAAAATGTTAGGAAAAAAAATAAGGGAGATCGGCTATACATTTACCTTCCTAGGCCGTTATGGGACTTTTTCTTCAATATATTTCTAGTCTGTATTGTAAACTTTGTATGGGAGCCCGCTTAAGGAGTGGGAGAAAATGACAGAATATGCTAGGGGCCAATTTTTACAATTTCATACAATTTTAAACTTTGTATGGCAGCCCCTTTAAGAATGGGAGATAGGCTGTAGATATGTAAACAAATGTTGGAAAGAAAATATTATTGGGGGTCGGTCCTAAATGTTACCACTCTAGGAGTGACCCTGTGTCAATTTTGGAATTTATTTTTTCATTTTTTTCTCCTCTTTTATTAAAACGTGGCAACCCTTAGACGTGACCGGAAAATAGTAGGCAATCGAACGTTTTCTGTTTCCTCATGGCAGATGGGTGCAAATTAAAAATATATTACCATATTATCCTCAGGGTGCCTCTGTGGCTGATTGGCTGATGCTGGCCTGTCAGCCCAGAGGTAGTGGGTTCAATTCCTGCCATAAGCCCTGGATGTTTTCCTGAATTTATTAGGCAACCCATGTGTGATATGTTCTTTGATGTGATTAGATTGCTACAAAATAGGTTTTATCCGATTGGCCGATGGGTGAAGTTATGTCCTAGTTAATATCTTAGAATAAAAGCCTCAATTAATTTTCATTACAGGTCATTTTTATTTTTGTTTAAATAGTGCAATCTGCTTATTTCAATGAAACTTTAACTTGTAAAATGTGCTATTTAACATATAAGCGCAAATATTAGAAATTGGTAAAATAAAATTAGCTAATGTAGAACTTAGACGCCATTTTTAAGCAACACTGTAAAATAAAGTTAAGTTATTATTCTTAGAGTTAATGAAAACCCAGTTTTTGTAACACTACTGTAAAATTGTGATTTTGGAGATAGCACTGTTTGAATATAAGCCCTCGATTTAGTGTTTTTTAATTTTATTTTTTCATCTGTCTGTCTGTCCGTGTGTCTGTCTATCTGTCTGTCTCTCACAGGCTTTTTTCGGGAACCGTAAGAGCTACGGACCTGAACTTTTCGCAGTATATGTAAAACTTTGGCCGCTACAACTACAAATATATGAGAGCTAAAGACTAACGGGTGTTCTAAAGCAAGCAACGAAACACGTTGAAATGCTAATGTAATACACAGACACTTATATATAAACACTTTTAATTTCCAAAGTTAGTGTTAATTAGCGTAGTCTGTAGAATAGACTACAGTAATTTACACTGTTCCATCAGTTAATTTTGACCATGTAATTTATACAATTCGCTGTATCTTGGGAACCGTAAAAGGTAAACTCTAAAAATTTAAAAAAAACTAAAACTAAAAAATTCCAATATTAAAAAAATGTCAAAACGAAAAATCGCCAATATGAAGAAAGCTCTTAAAGGAAAAAAGCACCAAAATTAAAACAAATCGCTGAAACACAAAAAATACCAATATTAAAAAGATCGCCGAAAAAAACTAAAAAAAAACCAAAAACCGAAAAAAGTCGTCAAAACGAAAAAAGCACTAAAACCTAAAAAATCGATAAGACAATATATCATCAAAAAACCAAGAAATCGCCAAAAATGGAAAAGAACCACCAAAAAGCACCAAAACAAAAAAAGTGCTAAAACTAAAAAAAATCGCTAAAAACCAAAAAAAAAATCACCAAAACGAAAAAAGTGTTAAACAAAATAGGAAACTCTAAAACTAAAAAAATCACTAAAAG
Source organism: Panzeria rudis (assembly GCA_956483635.1). Classification (NCBI taxonomy): domain Eukaryota; kingdom Metazoa; phylum Arthropoda; class Insecta; order Diptera; family Tachinidae; genus Panzeria; species Panzeria rudis. The sequence goes on along the minus strand of OY101449.1, from coordinate 34,546,731 downwards.
CCGAAAAAAACGAAATATCGCCAAAAACGAAAAAAATCACCCAAATGAAAAAAGCACAAAAACTTATAAAATAAAAAAAAAACTAAAATTAAAAAAAACAAAACGAAAAAAATGTCAAAATGAAAAAAGGGCGAAAACGGATATATGTGTATTAGTACGGAACCCTTCACTGAGTTTTTTACATTATAGCATTTTTAGTTTTTATCGGACTTCGGCCCGTTATGGCTTAAAATTTTGAAATCGATTGTTATTATTTGTGGTACGAAACAGCTTCCGTATTGACAACAATTGGGGAAAAACTTTAAAAATTTGATAAAAGTTTAGCTTTGATCCACTATAATTCAGTCATTTGCTTATCCTATCCACTATTCGTTGCGTAATTTAGTAGCCATTCAAACAAGATATAACTTAATTTAATCGAACCACACAGAAAAACTTGAATTCGTATTCTATTACTGAATTCATAAAATCGAATATTTTTTTTACAGAAAGAGGACCTACCACAAAATGCGTAAAACTAAAAATGTTTTCTTCTTGTTTTCTGTACAAATATGAGAACGTAATCGACTTGTCGACATAGTGGGACAGGCAGTAAAATTCGTAAATATTTAATAATTAAAAATGATTATTGGGCCTGGACCACGATCTCGACAAGTCAATGTCGTTCTCTTATTTATATTGAAAACAAAAACAAATTCAAATTTTTTATTATTGTTTTCAATATAAACAAGAGACAGACGTCGACTTGTGCACATCGTGGGATAGGCACATTATTTTTATTAAAATATTTTCTTCTTCTCATCAACCTTCCGTACATCCAAAAATTTTTCTTTGAATATTCAATATTTACATGGTTTAGAATTTCTTTCTTAAATAAAACAAATAATTTGATCCAAAGATTAAATTGAAAACGAACTTATGCGAAACTAATTAAATAACTTTGGATAAAAACCATACAGTTCGACTAAAAACTCATAACTTAATTATTAAAACTCTAAAGACACTTAGCTAAAACATGAATGTGTACTGTTCCAAAAACTTGGGCAAAATAAACATTAAAAAATCTCAGCATTGAAAATATCAATGATATTCCACGCTGGTAAGACCGAAATAAAAAAAACTTAAAATTAGTTGAACATGCTAAAAAAAGACAGTTAGTGAATTTCCGAAAATTTAGAAACAGTTCATTAATAATAGGTACGACTCGCCGCGAGTTAATTGAGGTTACTAAAATTGGTATGATTTTCGCTAGGATGTTGTTGCTCCCGTTGCTGGTAGTCTAGGTAAGGGATATGATAAGAAGACCATGGTGGTCTGGAAACAGCTGTCAGTTCAACCTTCCATACATCCAAAAAATTTTCTTTGAATGTTCAATATTTACATGCTTTCGCATTTCTTTCTTAAATAAAAAAACAATTTGATCAAAAGATTAAATAACTTTGGATAAAATAACTTTGGAATAAAAATAACTTTGGATAAAAACCGTATGGTTCGACTAAAAACTCAATTATAAAAACCTTTCGTAATTTTTTCTGTGCAGCCTTTGATACTGGATGGCGCTTTAAAAAGTAGACATGAAAAACACAAATGTACCGTCATCTGGACAATGGCTGATATGAGTTTTTTTTCCTCTCGTGCTTAGCACATCCTAATTACCCATAAAAAATGCATTAGAAAATGTGTAGCTTTTAAAAATAAAAATACAAATCGATGTCATCTAACTTAATATTTTATGATAGATAAGATGATAAATAATCAAACCTCATTATCTTTCCCAAAAATAAAACGCATTTGCTTGCAAATTAGTGCCTTGTCTATGATTAACAATTCGTTGTGAAGAAAATTTTACTCGTGTTATTTAAAAAATTCTTTATGACATTATCAAACAAAAAAAATGTCTGTAAGTTTTTACATTTATTTTATGTGTGGTCCCATTGTAATCCGATTTTTTGTTGAAACCCCCAGTGTTTAATTGGGCCCTTAAACTCATATGCATGCATACGTACAACATTCACACAAATTTTTTGTGTTTTTGAATAGCTAAAAGGGTAGCTATTTATATTCATATATGTATACATAAAAATATTTTTTTCAGTCTTAAAACTAAAAAAAAATATCATATATATAAATTTTTTTTTGGTGTAAAAATATGGTAATAAAAAAGTGTAGTATACGGTTATTTGTAATTTATACTGATACATAGTACATATGTATGTATGAATATGTTTATACACACACAACTACACTTGTATGATTAATGGATTAACTTTAATTTAACGAAAAAGAAAAACATGTAAATAAATAAATAAACTTTAAACATAAAAATGTTGCGAAAATGTATTGTAGAATATTTATGACGATTTATATGTTTCTCTGGCATTTATCAACGACACTTAAAAGTTCAATAAAAGATTTTATTGTGTGCTGATTTTATGTGTATTGTGTATTAGTACATGGTAAATTTAAAATATTTAAATAAAAAGGCAGTAAAACTAGTTTGATTTTATTGAAATAAACGTGTCTTTTATGGTTATTATATTAGATTTAAGCTGAATTTATTGAAAACATTATTAGTCTTAGGATTATAAATTGGTTTCCAATAGGAACCGGGGGGTGGATGATAAAGTGACACAGAACAAATTCTGTTTGAGCTATAAATAAAATTAAACGAAAAAAAGTACATGCAAACCTACCAGGCATAATCTTAATCTCAATCTTAGAGACCACACTGAGTTGGAAAAAAAGAACACTTTTGCAACCGTAGACAAAGTTAAGTCAATTTTTGTCCAGTGCAAAATGGTCTTTAATAACACAGGCACGCATAAAAGCACTTTAAATAGTTTTAACTTTAGGAGATAATGTTTCAGGCTTTTATAATTAACTACAAGAAATTTACATAAATATTCACATTATGGGATCACAAATGCTTATTGTTGAAATTAAAAAGGCAATGTCAAAATTATATGTTTGACTGAATTTACAATATGAAATTTTTCATGAAATTAGTTGCATGAAATATTGTTTTATTGGCAAGAGGTGTAGAGAAGCAAACGGGGTAGGAAATATGGCATGACTTAAATTTTTATGGGATTTTTTTGACACTTGCTTCCTCTTCATTTCTTTCGTTGTTTAAATTGTTTAAATTTTATTTTTTAAATTTTATTTTAATTAAAAATATACATGCATTTAATTTTATAACGAACGCACAGACTTTATTTCAAAAGAGAACTATCAAAAAAATTTCAAGACGATTGCTTGAAAATTTCAACGTTTAAACAGACGGTGAAATACGTAGCAACTTTACAAAAGAATTGAAAAAAATTTCATGAAAAATTTTCGTAATGTAAATTCAGTCTTAGTATATACTCCTTCCAGGAATTGTATAAGCAATTTAGATATAGAAAATTATTCATCATTTTCAAAATTACAATTTATCAAAATGTTATGACATCTCCTTTTGTTACTAGCCGATATACCTAAAATTAATTAAGTAATTAGTATTTAATCCAATATTAAATACTCATACGTTAAGGCTTACTTCAGATTTATTTATGCTCGTATAATTAATATAAATCATAAGTTCGAAGCAATTTTTTCTTATTAAATTTTATACGAAATTAAACGTTTTAAAGCAACACAATATAGACAATTTTGAAAAGCGTTATACAAATGGAGCAATTGTGCGCTAATAAATACTTTGGATGACAGCGGGGAAGACTTCCCCCACCGATTTTCGTAGAAAAATTATGCGATCAAACTCTAAGCAAACCATTTCAAACCAAAAAAAAATTTACGAAGTAGGTCCATAAATGGAGGAATTATGCGATAATCAATAATTCGGGGAAGGGGGAAAACCACACAGATTTTGGAGAAAAATTATGGTAGCAACCTGCAAAGGGGGTTTGCAGCAAATTTTCCAACTGATTTTTGAAGAAAAAAACTATGGAACAAAACTACAATCAAAACCTTTCAAACAAAAAAATAAAAGAAACAATCTTGAAAATTGTTTCACAAATGACATAGTTATGCATGCGGAGGAGGGTTAGCGAATTTCTCCCTCACATTTTCGATAAGAATTATGGGGCCAAACTACTAGCAAACCCTTGCAAACAACACAAGAATTTTAAAAATTGGTTCACAAGTGACATAGTTTTGGATTAGGGGGGCGCAAATTTGCCCCTCTCATTTTCGGAAAGAAGTATGGGGCCAAACTGCAAGCAAATCCTTTCAAACAAAAAAGAATTTTGAAAATCGGTTCACAAATTACTGAGTTTTGTTTTTGGGGGAGGAGAATTTTTCCCTCCGAATACGGGGAAAAAAATTATGGAACCAATTTTTGGAAACCCTTTCACGCAAAATAAGAATTTTGAAAATCGGTTCACAAATGACAGAGTTGTGCATTCAGGGGAGCAACTTTCACCTCCGTTCTTCGAAAAAAAAATTATGCGAACAAACAGCAGGCAAACACTTTCCAACAAAAAAAAAGAATTTTGAAAATCGTTTCACAAATGACGGAGTTATGCATTAGGGGGAGCAACTTTGCCCCTCGGAGTTTCGAACCAAAATTATGAAACCAAGCTGCAGGCAAACCCTTCCTAGCAAAGTAAGAATTTTGAAAATCGGTTCACAAATGACAGAGTTATGCGTGTACAAACATAAAAAAAGTAAAAAAAAAACATACACACGAATTGATAACCTTCTACTTTTTTAAAGTCGGTTAAAAAAGAATACGATCGATTCGAACGGCTAATTCTGGCAGAGGGCAGCAAAGAATTTTGAAAATTTACATGTGGGATTGATTTTAAGGGAACTTAAATTTTCCTTTTTTTCCACATAAAGTACTTAGAAAATGTTATACTTCTAACGGAATGCTTACAAGATTTTTTATGCCGAGTCACTATAACTATGTGCAAAAGCAGGGAAATTTAACTCTCCTAATATGAATTTCAGAGTAAGTTATTGGCTGTATAGTTGCGCGTTTGACTATAAACTCTGAGGTCTTGAGTTCAAGACTAGTTTCAGGAAGCCAACAACATCATGAATTTTTCTGATGTGCATTGGTGTGTTATTGTCTTAGTTATTGGTAGACTATTAAAGTGACCACTTTGGCAGTACCGGCAACGATTAATACTAACATATCCCAATGCACTACACAGCAACCTCCTCTTCGTCGGTATTGTAGCAGAACCGTGGGCGAAGTAAAAGTACTAATAAATGGCTACACAGCTTAAACAAATAAATACCTCTACTTGACACTAGAGGGGCTGCGAGACTGATCTACAAAAAAAAAACGTGCAATAGCAGACAGTTGTAAATGAATTAAGCTTTTTAACTCGTTCCTACTTCACCACCTGTTCTCTCTACACTATCCCTTTCCCCAAGAAGGTAACAAATTAATTAATTAACTGGTAGGCATTAATTGCCTGATTGTGTTACTTCTCTTAAAAAAATAAAAATTAAAAAGTTAATCCGAAACACCAATACACGTATATATTTTTTGGTACACTTGAACAGAATCAATCGGTAGAACCTTGTATTTTGAAAAACGAAAATTACTTTGTTGTACACTGTTATTAAAGTTAAAGTACGAGTAACCATTAGCATCACCATACACAGAAAGAAAAACTCCATACTAAATTCAATTATTTTCTGCTCACTTTGAGTGCGAGTCGTATTAAAAAATTTAAGTAGAAATAATACAATTTAAATACGGATAATACAATTTAAATACGAATAACACTCAGCTAAAATCTAGACTGAGGGAATGTTCTAACAAGTTTAAAACATTACTAGACTATCAAAAAACCGCTTGTCTTCAAAAATTTCTAAATGTGCCCGACGCAACACCTCAAATAGACTATTCGCTATAGAGAGCAGACCGAGGCCTCAAAAGACCAGTGATACATAAGCCTCCATTAAGAGGTTCGAATGGAGACTGGGCAAGAACTGACACTGAGAAAGGTACTCTGTTTATAAGCTTCTTGCAGAAAGTATTTACTCCAAATACGTCTGATACTATAGTTTGAGCTGCCACCAGTCCTCGCTATACCAGATGTTACTTTGAGGTTCAATATATGTGAGATCGAACACTGTATTGCGGGCTTAAATTCGAAAAAAGCACCAAGCGCTGATAAAATAAGCAATAAAATGCTCTGAGAGCTACCCTATACTGCAAAAAGTATAATTCTATTAATTTTTAACGGTTTCGCTGATTACCATAATACCTAAGCCAGGTAAAGATCATACGAAGGTGGAACCCTATAGGCCTATAATCCTATTGTCTAACATGTCAACAAATTTTGAAAAGCTACTTATGAGTAAGCTAACACTCGTACTGAATGGTACTGGATGCATTCCAGACCACTAATTCGGTTTTAGGAGACAACATAGCACGATCGAACAAACACATAGACTCGTGAACGTGGTTAGAAAAACCTTCGAGGAAAATAAATATTTTTCTGCGCTCTTCATCGATGTTTCTCAGGTACGACGGTTTAATACATAAACTAAAGCAAAACCTACCCGCAAACACCCTTAAGCTTTTCGCGATCTTCATATACTCAAAAACAGAAAATAGTAGCAAATGAGCTACAAAAAAAGAGGTTGGGAATCTCTAATAAAAAAGTTCTTAAAATCGAATATAATACTTTAACTTATTTTAAGTTCTATTTAAGTAAAATGTAATTAAAACTTCTAGTTAGTACAAGTAGTATATCTTGTCCTTAAAAAAACAAACTCTTACTGACAATTTTTACGAGCTCCAGAAATGTCTTTGTAAACAACAAAATAATTGCAACGTCTTTATAATTAATTGCCTCTGTAAATTGGCAATTTGCATATTCACTGTTCTCTTTTTGTATAATGTTTTTCTTTTTGTTTAGTTTTATCTTTTTTTTTGTTCCCATAATTTCTCCATAAATAGCTGCACAAATGTATTTTGGCAAAAGCCAAAAAGGCCTTTGGGTAAAATTATTTTTCTGTAAATTAAATGGTGCATTATACCAAATAAAATAAAAAAAAATAAAAATAAAATATATTATATGTGAGTGAAATGCTTTAAGAAAGAAAAGTATAATATTTTGTTTTTATATATATTTTTTTTGTAATTTTGTAAGCGTGCAATAGTTATACACACGACTTAATTTTTGCTTTATTTATTCAAACATAACTTTTGATCTAGAAATATTTGAAATCCTTTGATATGATATGTATGTTTGTTGTTGTGTTTTAGTCTAGTTAGTATTTATGTTAATACATGGACAACGATTCACAGATTTTAGCAAACGTGGCGTTTTATGTGTTTGTGTCAAAAAGAAGTGCAATTAAACCAAATGAAATTGTTAACAAGAATTCTCTTTCTGTTTTATTTTAATTTTTTGTAAATTTTTATAATGAACTGCGGTTTTTTGCGAAGGCGGTATTAAAACTAACCCATTAGAACACTGTTGCCAGAAAAATTTCCTCTAAAATCTTGAAAATTAGGATAAAAAAAATCTGCTAGATCTGTCTTATATATTTTAAAACTGAGAAAATTGTGATAAACTACAAACACATGCAATTTAAGATGTTTTGGGACTTATTTTCCATTTTTTTTTAATAAAATAAAGAATTTCTGGAAAAAATCCATACATTTCATTTTGATTCCTATCGATTAATAAAATTTTTAAAAGCTATTAATTTAAGCTCATTTAAAACTCCCTTATTCATTATATATAACAAAGGATATTGATTTTAGAAACCTTTGAAGAATTTTTGTGAATATTGCTCATAATTGAGATTGAAAATTAGGATCTATTCCTTTTAAAAATGCTTTTTAAACACGAACCTTTTCAAAATAATTGAGTTATGAATTTTCAAAATTTTAACGATCGGTTTGATATACATTATGATATTCATTTAAATCGACTTTTCAATTGTTCGATTAAACAATTAATCGAAATTGAGGTTTAAAATTACTGGAACAATAGGTCGAGACTTTTATTTCGTACGAGCTATTCGACTAATTTTTACTCTCAAAAATTATTCGATTTATTCGGAAAATGCTAAACTTTACTTGGGGTTTTTTCTTATTTTTGTATTAATAGAAAATATAAGGAAATTTTTATTATAATTTTATAATGTTATTGACAAAAACAAACATATAATTTGATTTTACATAAATTACTTCACAGTTCGATTTTTGGGATTTCTTGGAACTTTCTTAATAATTCTGCGATTGCCCTAAGCAAATCTTAGTTTTTCTTTCTTTGCTTGGTATTTAGTACGTAAATTTCTATATAACTGCAAAGTTTCATTCGAAAATAAGAATAATAAATAATCCAAATTGATTATGAGGCTAAGGTTCGTAACGTTATATTCAGAAAAAATTGGGCATGATTAATATTCCAAGGAACAAGGGAAAAATTAACATCAACTTAATTTTTCAACGTACACAGTAGAACAGAGTAGCGCCACTTTCGGAAGCTGCTACACTTCCATCGTCAGTGGTCACTTGTATTTTGCTTATCAGCACTTGTTAGGTGGCTCTGTTGAAATTTCGCGAAAATTTACTACGAGAATTAAATCACTCTTAAGCTGATATTAACTGCAATTTTCTAGCGTTGCCATCAGTTTATTTTTCTTCATTCCCATTTTCCTGATTTTTGTTCTACTCAAGGCAAACGTAACGTTTAATTCAGAAAGAATTGGGCATGACTAATATTGCAAGGAACAAGGGAAAAATTAACATCAATTTAATTTGTCAACGTACACAGCAGAACAGACTAGCGCTACTTTCGGAGGCAGCTACACTTCCATCGTCAGTGCTCACGTGTATTTTGCTTATCATCACTTGTCTTCACAGAAAAAGTTTTCACCAAAAAACTTTCAAACAAAAGTTTAAATTTAATTTTTAGTGAATGTTCTTGACATAATCAATGAATTGTTTTTTTTACGCTTATGCAAACACCAAAAAAAAAACAACGCCGATGACGACGTACACACAAATGATTACAAAAGGAACAACAATGATTATAAAAGGAATGCTCTTGTACCAAGTTTGTTTACTGAAGATTTTTGAGTGAATCAATTCGTTAATGTCATTGCGTTAATTCTCATTCATTTTTTTAAAGTCTTTAGATAAACATTCACCCCCATATTCATAAAATTTATTAAAGTTAATGTTGGTTGTTATGAATATGGGGGTCAGACTTTAACACATTTAACAAAGTGAAATTTCATAAATGCTTAATAGATGATGGTGATGATGATGACACAAAAATTTTGTTTGATATATTACAAACAAATCCAGTAAATATTTTTGTTTGATTAAGATAACTATTTTGTTTTATGTTTGTTAGTATTTTTTCGACCAATTATTTTTTAAATTCAGACAAAAATATTGTTTGATAGTTTTCAGAAAATCCAGTAAATATTTTTTGTTTGATTGAGTAAATTGTTTTCTTTACAATTTGTTAATGTTTTTAGACACATTTTTTTATAGATTTAAACAATTTGTTCACTGAAAAAACACGTTTTTTTCAATGAAATTGTTGAGATATTTTTTCTTTATATTCACAAATTTGTTTGTAGGTCCGTTCCTAGACAAAATACTCACTATTTCATTGAATTCCTTTAGAGAAAATAAAAGAGAGTTTTTTCTTTATTTATGTTTTTTCTATGCTTATTTTAAAATCGCCCTCGTAAGTGTACATAAGCACTTGTACAAATACTCATTCGTGTATTTCAAAAATATGTTTAAGTTATCTAAAACATCCCTTTGAAACATGTTTGTCGACATCTATGAAATTTCAGTCATTTAAAGTGTTCATGACTCAAATGTTGATTTATGAATTATCCTTTTCTGTTTCTGTCTAGTTTTTTTTTTGTTTGTCTTCTTCGTTACATTTTTTGTAGTCATGTTTTTAGGATTACGAAAAACTAGACAAACAACTTTATCAGCTTTATCGTGTAACTTTTTAATAATACTGCCAAAATTAAATTGTCAAGAGGAACTTTATTTAACTCTAGTTTAAAAAAGATGGAAGTGACGGTTTTTTAAATGAATAGGGAAATAAATAAAAGGTGATTTTTTATTGTACAGAATTTGGAGCCACAACTTATTGTCTTTGGTTTATGTTTAATTTGGATTTTTATAAAAAATAGATAGACCGCAGTAATATGCTACTGTTAGGTAAGATTTAAAAAAAATTGGACTAGCATTTTGATTCTTTCAAAAGCAGTAAGTTGTATTAACTAAAATAACTACTGAATTTGAAGGAAATCAAAAATAAATTATATTGTTGTAGGAGATCTTACCTTCAACTAGAGAGCGCAACGTGTCATATAAAGTATGAAAATACAGAGTTGTAAGAAAAATATTTCAAGATAATACGATTTGATATCACTGAATTATTTTGAGTAGAGCGGCCATAACTAGAAGGAAGATGTCCAAACTATAAACTTTTATATCTCAAAGATTTTTACTTTTTCCTAATAGCACATAATTTTTCATATTAAAATTCTCTCTTAGGTTGTTCTGTTAAAAATGTAATCATCGTTAAATAAAATGTGCTCACATTAAGCCAATCCCATTCCATGCAATTTTCTTGTTATCGCGATTGCTCTATATTTATATTTCTTTTCGTAATAAGTCGCTTATTACAGTTATTTAGTAAGCCGCTTTACTTATTTTTTTATCTTCTTAAATCCCTAAAAAAATATCCTTGTAAAATATGAATAGTCTTTATAGCAAAATAATAATTTTCTTTAAATCACTTAAGTCGTATAAATTATGAACACTTGTAAAATTTCCCGACTAGATGACTTAAAATGACCTTCAAAGCAGAATACAAAATCTTGAATATATTTTACAATGACTATTCTTTTAAATATATTTAAAAGTTTTCTCACGTCCCTTTTTTTATTTATTTGAAAAACATTAAGTACAAGCAAAATGTAAAGAATAGACCTAAAGTGTTTAAGATTTTATAATGTTACACTGAAGAGCATAAAATAAGTTTTCTTTTTTGTTAATTCAATGTAATTAAGTTTTGATTAAAAATTGAAGCTAAAATCTACTGAAAGCTGAAATTATTGCAATGATGTAGTAAGCAATTTTTTTTTCCTGATTCGAAATTAAGTACACAGAAAAAAATAAATAGGAATTATGTTCAATAAAATAATGTTGTTGAAAAATAAAGACTAATTTCAATATTATTTGTCATTAGCTTAATACAATATTTATCAATACCGCGCATTTTAAAAATTACGCAATAGAAATTATTTGATAAAAAATTTTTTTGAAAAATTCCAAATATTTAATAAAAATAGCCATTAAATCAAATACATATGTACTTAATTCGATATACGCATTGACATGCTTTCCACGGGTAACTACTTTACATCCGGAGACCCCGGGCTCCTATAATTTTTTTAAAATTTATATATTCTTTTTAGTAAATTTTAAATAAGTTTTTTATCAAAATTCTCCCAAATTTAAATACAAAACTTACTTAAATTTAAATTTTTTTTTCTAATTTTTATTATTAATATAGCGGAATTCTTTATCAGAGGAAATTGGAAAAAAATTAATTGAGTACAAGGTTTTTTGTTATCAAAAACGAAAGTTTTTTTCTGTGTATTTGCAAGACATTTAAATTTCTCATGATATAAAATTCGTTCTTGTATGCAAAGAAATTTAATTATTTTGGCTTCAGTTCGGTTTTAATTTAATTTTTCAATTAAATTATATTTTTATTTAGAGATAAATGTGAAGCATATAGACAAAGAAAATTTTTGACTACAGGGAGGGTTGAACTGACGTTTCGATAGCTTCTGCTAATCTCGTCAGAATTCTTTTCCGCTTAGACCACTCGACCAAAGTCGGTGGTTAGCAGTCAGGAGTTGAATATCATCTACTTTGAATCAATTCATACTGTCACTCTTAGAGCTGTATTTCATTTGAAAGCTATTGATATTCACTTTTTCTGAAGAATTCTGAAGAGAATAGAGGGGCTATCGAAATGTCGGTTCAACCCTCCGTGCAGTAAAAAATTTTCTTTGTCTATATGCTTCACATTTATCTTTAAATAAAAATATAATTTAAAAGAAAAATTAAATTAAAACCGATCTTAAGCCAAAATAATTATATTTCTTTGGATATAAACCCATACAGTTCGACTAAACTCATAACTTAATTAGTTCTTGTTTTAATAATGCATTAGGTTAGGTTAGGTTGTGCAGGTTGCCAGTTTTAAGGATTTAAAAAGACCAGCCCACTTGGGTCCCTATGGGTCCCGTTGTGTAACCTGAAGCGGGAACATGAAAAATAAGTAGAAACCCCCTTACTACGTTTCCCTATTCGGATCAGCGTTGAACCAACCCGACGTTCGAATGAAAGAGTTTATCCGTCTAATGTCGCAGTTTGATAAGGCTGCTAGATCCTGAAGCAGCGGGCTGCCCAGTGAAACCACCCTTTGATCGGAAAGGGCGGGGCATAAACAGAGGAGTTGCTCTACATTTTCTTCCTCCTCCTCATTATGACAACTTCTACAGAAATCATTATACGGTAGATTCAATCTCCTAGCGTGCGCACCAATAAAACAGTGCCCCGTAATTACCGCCACAAGTGTGCGTATTTGCCCCCGAGGGATCCTCTCCAGGATTGCAGATCTACTACATTCATATTGGGGCCATATTAACCTCGAAGTCGAGCAGGTGACCTCGTTTGACCATCTGCGCGATCCCAAAAAGTTCCTGCTGAATATGAGATTTGCAGCAGTTTAGCGGTACGCCTACCATTTGGTCCGTGTCTCGAGTGTTCATTCGAGGCCCGGATTTGGCTAAATCGTCCGCAGCAGTGTTTCCGGGCACATTGCTATGCCCTGGGACCCAGAGTATCTCTAGGTTTGAATGTCTCGCTATATCATTCAGAGACATCCGGCATTCATACACCAAAGTGGATCTCGTATAAACACCCGATAGAGACTTGATCGCAGCTTTGCTGTCCGTACAAATTTGGATATCCTCGTCGTATATCCTCTAGTACATCATCCATTTAGCTGCTCTTTTTATGGCTGATATTTCGGCCTGTAGTACGCTACATTTATCCTGTAGCTTAAACTTAATTCTCTGTTGATAACGGGGAATAAAGACGCCGCCACCCACTCCCACGTCCGATTTAGATCCATCCGTGTAAATCTCCAGCACGTCCCCCTGACGAGGGGAGGACGTGCCCGAGAGTACCACGGTAAATCTTTTACCAGGCAGAGGAATAGGTGAGCAGTAATCAATGTTTTCCGGCAGACCGTTTAGGAGTTCCAAAATGTTGGCGTGTCCCTTGGGTGCCTTTTTCCATGCACCTGCTGCATCAAGCCTGATCGCAGAGTTCATGGCCAGTTGCCTGACCATGAGATCAGCTCGCAGCCAATGCAACATTGTGAAGAGAGCTTTTGATGGGGTGGTGCGTGGAGCGCCTGTAATCATCAAAGCTGATGTACGCAGGATCCTTTCTATGATCCGGCAATAGGTGATCTTGTCTAATGCAGTCCACCATACTAGCGCGCCATATGTGAGTATGGGCTTTATTACCATGCTGAAGATCCATTTTGAGTTCTTTGGATTTATTCCCCAGTTTCTCCCAATGGCTCTTCTACATGTATATATGGCCACCGCAGCCTTATTTGCCCTTGATTGGACATTACGGTGCCATGACATTTTCGAGTCCAGATATATTCCCAGGTACTTCGCACTGTCAGACAGCCTAAGTTCAATTCCGTTTAGAATCGGAAGTGGAAAGGATGGCATCTTGTATCTTTTTGTGAAGAGTACGAGATCCGTTTTCTGAGGGTTAACACTGAGACCACTTTCGGTAGTCCACCTGCCGATAGTTCTCAGTGAATCCTACAGTCGCTGTGAGAGAGTATCCGGGTATTTACCAGTAACTGCCACAGCTATAATAATGTAAATAATGCATTAACTACGACTAAAAAAAATATTTACATTAGGCATATAAATTTGTAAAGATATTGAAAACACGAAAAATGGCATATAAAACGCAATTATATTTTTGTACCAATTTTTATATATGCTAAAATTGTATAACTAAACTGAAACAACTGATATTTATCAAGATGTTCCAAAGCTATTTTTAGCCAAGGGAAGAATTCATACAAACAAGTTGATTGCAATTATATGAGTTTGCTTTGCGAAAATTTTTCTTAATAAATTTAATTTACAAGAAAGCAATAGTAAGTATTTCCAACTATTATATTGCAGATGATGGTAAAAACATGAAGCCCATATAAATACACAATAGTCATTTTTAACTAAAAAAAACTTAAGGAGAAAAATGGGACTTGCGCTTGTGGGTGATTTTTTTTTGACATTAAATAGTTCTGGCAAAAAAACCGACTTCAGTACAAAGAGTAATAAACAATTTTGAAAATCGTTACGCAAATGGAGGGATTGTGCCTTAATAAATATTTTGTGTGGAGGTGTGGAAGACTTGCTCCACCGATTTTAGCTGAAAAATGATGCGACCAAACTCTAAGCAAACCATTCCAAACAAAAAAAAAAAAGGAATTTTGGAAATCGGCCCATAAATGGAGAAGCTATGCGATAATCAATATTTCGGAGTGGAAGGGCACATCCTGCATAGATTTTGGAGAAAAATTATGGTACTAATCTGCAAGGGGTATTAGCAGCAAATTTCCCAACTGATTTTGGTAACAAAACTATGGAACAAAACTGCAGTCAAACCCTTTCAAACAAAAAAACAATTTTGAAAATCGGTTCACAAATAACAAAGTTATGCAAGGATGGGGGGAGCGAAAGCCCTCCCTCCGAATACAGAAAAAAATTGTGGAAACAACTTCTGAAAAACCATTTCAGACAAAACAAGAATTTTGAAAATCGGCTCACAAATGACATCGTTATGCATGAAGGGAGCAAATTTCCCCCCTCCGATTTTCGACAAAAAAATTTTGGGACCAATTTTTGTCAAACCCTTTCAAACAAAATAAGAATTTTGAAAATCGGTTTACAAATGACAGAGTAATGCATGAAGGGAGCAAATTTCCCCCCTCCGATTTTCGAAAAAAATTACGGGTCCAAACTGTAGGCAAACCCTTTCCAACAAAAAAAGAATTTTTAAAATGCGTTCACAAATGACAGAGTTAAGCGTGTACAAACATAAAAAAGTAAAAAAAGAACATACCTACATACGAATTGCTAACCTTCTCCTTTTTGGAAGTCGGTTAAAAAGGGGTAAAATTTCGTATAGTGCGTTGCATAGAAAGATGGCTTCATACATTTTTGTGCAAAAAAGATAAGCAGTTAGTTGTCCTAAATCATTGAAAATTTATCCAAAGAAAAAACTTCAAATTCGACACATACACATTTTTAAAAAAGAAAAGATGCATGACAAGTTTAATCTATATCAGCCACAACCATCGCCCACCTCCCTCACAACCTAAATCAATTTTTTCGCTTAAAATTGTTCCTATCCGAACAAAGGTCTTCAAATTTGGTACATACACTTTCTAAAATAAGCAAGGTGGCAATCGCCCAATGACCAATCGACCTCCGGAACCGCCGCCCACCGCCCACCACCCAGCTCCCATTTAATCCAAATAAATTTTTTCACAGAAAATTTTTCTTATCAGTACAAAAGTCTTCAAATTTGGTATATACACTTTCTAAAATAAACAAAAGATGCATGCATTTTGTACTCATTTAGCGGTGGGCATGGCTGATATTGATGAAACTTTATCAATATCAGCCATGCCCACCGCTAAATGAGTACAAAATAGTCTAAAATTTTATTCATCAGCTATCATTTCTTTAACTACATCATCTACTTCTAAAATATGTTTTTACCGAGTAAAAAAACTGCTTCCAATAAAGCATGTTTCTACTATTATGGAATAAAAGTAGCGCTGACAAACTGCTGATATCGCTGCTGATTTTTGTATGGTGAGTTCCTCACAAAAGCGCTTTTGAAGCGCTGAAAATCACCAACATTTTCAGCAGTAAAATTGAAAATATATGAAAAAAAAATTTTTTTCGATGTGGATTGGCGTCGTTAACGCCATTTTGAACTTTTCTTATTTCGTTACTTTATTTATTTTTATTAATTTCATATTTTTACTCACTGTTTGTTTTTTTAAATTCAACTAGTATCCGAACTAAGAACCTTCAGGTTTGTACTCCAAACGCACCAACCACTCGATCAAAAACAATGTTGCAAAAAAGGCACCAAGAAACTCAAATAAACTTACTCTTCTTTCTCGCTTAAAAACCTGCTTCGGCTCAGCACTATGAAATCAGCTTTTTTGTATAGCTTGTGTACGAAGCTTTTGTATAAATAAAAAGCAAATAATTTTTTTTATTCATACTACACATTGGATGTGTAGACATTTGCTAACTTTTTCGCTTCAAAACCTGCCTTGTTGTGACGTTATGAAGTCAGCTTTTGAACAAGCTCATATTTTAATGCGAATTATAAAGCGCTTTATTTTTTAAGTGCTTCAAAAACATAAAAAACTTTTACTGGATAAGGTTGACGTGTTATCCCTGCGGAAAATTTGGTGACAAATAATCCAAAAGTACTCGTCCTATGACTTGAGAAAATGAGACTGGTACCAAAAAAAAATAAGGAGTAGTGAATGGTGAAAAAAGACATATAGTGTAAATGGTCACATATTAACCATTTTCACTAAATATAGTTGGCACTCCGGCTAGTATTGTAGAAAACGACACTCAAGAAATTCGATGCACCTGGATCTAAGGCCTATCACATAGTATCTATATAATATTAATTGTCTCCCTTCAATTAGACTGCCATGCCACTCAGGAACCTGTTCCGTAACTATATTCAGATATTAATTTCCGCTTAACTGGTATTTATAACATTGAAATATAAGTTCCCCTGTGGTGGAGTGGGTAGTGTACTTGCCTGTCATGCCGGAGGTTTTCGGTTCGAATCCTATCAAAGACACCGCTTAAAAATAAAATACAATTTCTACTTGGATTTGTAACAATAAAAAAATAAATTAGTCGATAATTACAGCTGAATTTGGGAATACTATTTATATATAATCTATATTGTTCTACACCGATTAGGACTCCATAAGATAGTTCAGAGACAAGTTACAAGGTGCATACAAAGTATCAATTAACCTCATCCTAGTGACTGGCTCGCTTCATATGAAGTGTTAGAACTCGGATTGGTCCCTATCACCTGGCGATCGGTCACGTAACTTGTTTTGTGTCAGTTCTATTTACCGCAGGGTATTATTATTATTAGGACATGTGTCTAATTTTTCGCAAAAATACAAATCTGCTGTTAAAAATATTTATTTTTGAGCAAAGTATGTTAAATAGCATTAAAATTTTTAATATTAAGCAATCTGTTTAAAAAACAGCAAAAAATGTTTAAACAATAGAAGCACGCCATATTTTTCTTCGGTCATCAAAATTTAATTTCTGGTATTTAAAAGTTTTTAAATATAAATTTTGTAAGTATTAGTAAGTAAATATTGTTAACTTATAAACAAAAATCTAAGGCTTTTTCTTATTTTAATAAATGTAATGAATTAACAAAATATACTTCATAAATTTTTATTAAAGAAAAAAACTTTGCAAATTAAATATATTAAATCCAAGTGAAAAAAATTTAACATAAAGTATGATATGACTATGGCTGAATTGTAGCTACGATAGACTATCAGCCAGGAGGTAAATATCCTGATTACGATGGCATCATTAGTTTTTCCTTAGCAGCTCTAGTTTCAAAGATATAGTGACATTTAGCATTTGCATAATTTACACCACGTTTTATATTAATCGCTTAATATTTCACAACTCGTCCTCCAAACTTTAAAATACTTTCTGGATTATTAATCTCCACAAAATTCTCTTTCATTTGGGTAGAGTCACACATTGATGAGTATATTATGATATCTTGCTGTTGCAAATCGTGTGTTTTTAGTTTAGTCTTAAACACTTTTTTATTTGAATTTTTTGAAATTAAAATAACTGATTCTTATGTATTTTCATCCGCTGATTACGAAAATAACTTTATTATTTTCTTTACACCTCTAGTTTCAGAGATATTGTGCATTATATAAAAAAATACTTTACATTTTTCTTTTCTCATGCCATCCAAAAAAAAACTGTTTTTTTATAATATGAGGTCGCTGATTCTAAGTCTTCCCTCTATTATTTGACACGTTGAGATTATATTCTAATAAATTTACATTAAAAATTTTAATTAATCTTTACAATAGTTTTCTTGACATCGTAAAAGCTGTAATTTTCAAATACATATATGCTATATAATCAGCACAAATTACACAAACATTTTCTGGACTAATCATACAACATCTCTTATAGGTGACAATTGAGATAATGGCTTGTAAATTGACAAATGCGATATAAAAAACAAAATTTTTTTTAGATGGCCTGAGAAAAGAAAAATGTAAAGAATATCTCGGAAACTAGAGTTAGTAGAAATATAATAAAGCTATTTTCGTAATCAGCGGACGAAAATAGATAAGCATAAGTTGTTTTAATTTCAAAAAATTGAAATAAAAAAAAAGTTCTAAGGACTAAACCAAAAACACACGATTTTTAACATTCTTGGAATAACAGTAAGATATCCTGATATACTCATCAATGTGACTCTACCCAAATGAAAGAAAATTTTGTGGTGATTAATAATCCGCAAAGTTTTTTAAAGTTTGAGAGACGAGTCGTGATATATTAAGCGAATAATACAAAAAGCGGTGTATATTATGAAAATGTTAAATGGCACTATATCTTTAAAACTAGAGCTGCTAGGAAAAAACTACTGGCGGCATTGCAATCAGTTGATGAAAATACATAAGGATCACCTATTTTTATTTTAAGAAAAAAACGACTGCTCGACTTTGTAATCAGTAAAGTATTGCCGACTATTATCGACCTAATTTTCAACAAAAGTGTTTTAGAGTGTATTTGTATTGGGTTTATTATGGTGGTAAATGACCAATATATCATTTTTGGTTTGAGTTAGCACGTTTTTCCAAATAGCCGATGGCATTCGTGAAGTGCCGTGAAGGTTTTGTTGGCAAGATAGGAAATATTGTTGATTCCAAGTGAGTAACTTGTTGTAAAAATAGTCAAAATAGCTTCAGAGGACCTGAAAACGTTAAAATCCGATGAACGCTCGTTTTTACGGTACCTTACACCAAAAGTGTAAAGGGACCCTATTGTTTTCCCTACGCTCTCCGTCTGTCTGTCTGTCTATCACTGGCTGTTTTCTCGAGAATCGTAAGAGCTACGGACCTGAAATTTTCACAGAATATGTAAAACTTCGGCCGCTACAACAACAAATATATGACAGTTAAAAATGAAAGGGTGTTTTAAAGCGAGCAACGAAACATGTTAAATTACTAATGTAATATACAGACACATATATAGACACTTTAAATTTCCAAAGTTAATGTTAATTAGGCTGGATTTTTGAGATGTGGATTTAAATTAAACTTAGTTTAACGTAGTCTGAATATCTGATTTTTCCGGCGAAATGTAATTTTTTTAATATTTCATTAAAGACTAACATTTTATGCAGAACTTAGCTGTTCCGTAAAAATTTTGTATACAAACTTGGTAATGGCGGCACAAATCTGTTTTCAGATTAACTAAACCTACTTTAGCTGTGACCTCAAAAACCAAGTATTAGTGTAGTCTGTAGAATAGCCTGCACCAATTACCACTGATGTTTAAAACAATAAAAATCAGTTAATGTAATATTGACTATGCAATTTAGACAATTTGCTGTATCTTGGAAACCGTAAGAGACAAACTCATGAAATTAAAAAAAACGCTAAAAACAAAAAATTCCACAATTAAAAAATGTAAAAAAAGTCGCAAAAATGAAAAAAGCGCTTAAAGGAAAAAACACCAAAATTAAAAAATTGCTACAACGCAAAAAATCACCAAAACTAAAAAGATCGCGAAAAAACTAAAAACGAGAAAAGTCGTCAAAACGAAAAAAAAACACTAAAACCTAAAAAAATCCCTAAACAAATCTATCACAAAAATCGAAAAAAATCGTCAAAAATGGAAAAATCACCAAAACAAAAAAAAACGCAAAAAACAAAAAAATCGCCAAAAACCGAAAAAATCGTCACAACGAAAATAAGGGTCAAAGCAAAAAAAACGCTGAAACTAAAAATATCACAAAAAACCGAAAAAAATCTTCAAAATCGAAAAAAGCGCCAAATCTGAAAAAAACGCCTTAACTTAGATAAATCGACAAAACTAAAAAAATCGTCAAAAAGCGAAAAAACTTTAAAACAAAAAAAACGCCAATCCAAAAAATCGTCAAAACTTAAAAAATAGGCCAAAAACGAAAAATCCTAAAAAAAAACGAAAAAACCAGCGAAATGAAAACAAGCGCCAAAACCAAAAAAATTGCCAAAACAATGAAAAAAAGATAAAAAAAAATAAAAAAATAATATTAAACAAAAGTGCAAAACGGAAAAATTGCCAAAAATAAAAAAGGGGAAAAACGAAAAGGGATACATGTGTATTCGTACGGAACCCTTCGTGTGCACTTTCCTTAATATATTTATTTTTTAATAATGGCGGCATTAGTAAGTAACACCCAAATTTAATTTTTTGCGGGAAGTTAAAAATGAAAAATCGGGATAGATTATATTAATTTAAAAAAACTATTAGCAGGAAAAAGTCAAAAATTCAAAATTTTTGGTATTCAAAAATTATTAATAACAGTTAGTTTTATACTATATTAATATAAAAAAAAACATGTAAATAATTAAATAAAAATATATTAATTAATACCGACCTAACTTCAAAAACATTGTACAATTAAATTAATGTAAAAGTAGAACAATAAGATAATAAATTCCTTAAAATTATTTCAGCCATTGTTCAAAATACGTTTACATTTACATTAATATTAGTTTAATACTGCATAAAACACAGCAGATTTAAATATTATCTTTTGCTAATTCAGCAAACATTACTATTCTATTCTATTTTGAGCCTAATGGGATTTTCTGTTGTGTAATTCAATAAACGTACAAAAATCATTCATTTAAGAGAAAGCTAAATTAGTTAATGTTTTAGATTTTAGAAGATAAAAATTAAACATCAGCAACACAAAGCAGACACAGCAGCATGAGCAGAAACAAAAAAAAAACAAATTAGTTGTAAGCGTTCACCTAGACTAATATCTATTAACATGACCATTAGACAAAGCTCTACTTGCCATTTCTTTATATCATACAGTTACACAAACGCATACATTTATTTCGTTTAGCAAATGTACACATGTTTAAATTAAATTTAATAAATAATCAATATAATTTAGTTCATTACTGTGATGTATAGTACAAGAATGTTTCTGCTTTTATGTTGTAATAAAATTAAGAATGCGATAGGAGCATTATCGTGTTCCTACAAGATAATTTTAAACAAATATGTAAGTGACTGTTGGAAGTAGTCACCAAATCTCTCATATCTCTAATATGAAACAAAAGTAAATTACTTGGGCCCTAGCGTATGTATGTATGTGGGCAGTGCCACTGGGCACTACTTTTTGCTCACAATCATGGAATTCATGCCTAAACATGCTTTTCTGCTAAAAATACAAGTAGTCGTCCACGGAAAATTTTATTATTTTAATCTTTGCTTTTTTTAAATTCTTTTTAACAAACAAAACCCGCGAAGCGATTAGCTTGTCTGAGGAAACACCCAGGGTATATGGCGGGAATCGAACCCACGACTTCTGGACTGACAAAGATTGAAGTTTTTAGGTCAACTTTAGAACGCGTGAAAGCATGTGCCATAAGTTTTAACTGAGGATAAGCGGCTTTGTGGCATTTAATAATGCATGTTTTTAAGTTTTTTATAATTCTTGAAAATCGTGCAATAAAAAAGACTTAGATAATATATTTAATAAGGCGTATTCCTTGGCTTTTATAGTCCTTTGAATACTCAAAGAAAATAGTGGATACACCTTAATTTGATGTAATTCTCGTATTATTATCTCATACATGGTTTGCATATTTAGGTATGACTTGACATACAACTAGAGCCACCTAAAAAGTGACGAAATAAGCATGACTACTGCTAAGAGGCTTTGTAAGCTTCGAAAATAATGTTGTTATGTTCAGCCGTGTAGGTTGGAATTAATTAACTATTCCTTTGTTCCTTTGAATATTGCTTCAAGCCAATTCTTTCTGTATTAAACATATTAATTTAACCTTAATTTAATAACTTTGGAAAAAGTTAGATTTTTTTGTCCATCTATCGGCTGCTATAACTTATTATGTATGGTAACATAACGAATGGTAACGTACCTAGATTCAAATTGGCTCAAATTGATTGAGACAAATCTTTCATGACTATTTTTATTCAAATCGGCCCATAAATGGTAGAGTTATACAGTAATCAATATTTCGGTGCGGCACCTTGTCCGTCTAATTCCACTTGGGACCAAACTGCAAGAATATATTTTTAAATAAAATGTTTTTCCAAACCAGTCCATAATTGGTGGAGTTATGCGATATACAATATTGCGGGGAAAACAAATTATGGGTCCAAACAACAAGCAAATCTTTTCAAGCAAAAAAGAATTTTGAAAATCGGTCCATTAATGAAGGAGTTATGCGATGATCAATATTACGGGTAAGAAACTTTCTTAACCGATTTTCCAAATATTATGGGACCAAACTGCATGCAAACTCTTTCAAACGAAAAGAGAATTTTGAGGAGTTATGCGATAATCAATATTTCGGTGGAGAAAATTTCCCAACAGATTTTCGTAAAAAAAATTATTGGACCAAATGCAAACAAGCGCTTTCAAACAAAAAAATTTTTGAAAAACGTTCCATAAATGAAGGATTTATGCCATTCAAACAAAAAAAGAATTTTGAAAATCAGTTCACAAATGACAGAGTTATGCTTGGGGGAGCAAATTTTCTCCTCCGATTTAAAAACTATTATAAAATAAAGCTGCAGGCAAACACTTTCAAACAAAAAAGAAACAATTTTGAAAAACGGTTTCCAAATGACAGAGTTATGCGTGGGAAAGTAAATTTCCCCATCGATTCTCGAAAAGTTATGATACCAAACTGCAGGCCAACCCTTTCCAAACAAAAAAAATTCTGAAAGTCGGTTAAAGGAAAACCTTCGTATATATAATGATTTTTTACGTCACAGCAATGATTTTGTCTTTGTTGTATGAAAATTGCTTCATTAATTATAAAAATGTCATAATTAAAATCAAATTTTTCGTTCACACATGTACATAACCAAGCGCCACCAGGCCGAAACTTCTTATATTTTTTTAATCCTTGTCAGATACTTTATTTTATATTTTCAATACATAAAATGTACTTACTTTAATTTTACTTCCTATAAATAAATTTGTAAATGTTAGTCTTGAACTCTTGATCTCATGTTTTCAAGCCAATACTTTTACTGCTTCAGCCAAATCACCATTTAAAATCAATAGTACAAAATCAATATATATGTCCCTGAAATGACCTTGTGTAGATGAGAAAGTATTGAGAGCGAATAAAAATTTCGTGCTTGAATTGAATATTAATTAGATACTATATTTTTTTTTACTTGTCGTTGTCCGCAGTCTTGGGTATTCAGCGGTGCGCTTCATTACTCAGTTTAATTACACAGTGATACAAAATCTAACTTTCCGCATCATAATGGGATGAAACCAAAAGCCACTGAAAATTTACCTTTTCTATAGCCTTTTTTTTTAGTTTAGTGCTAGATTTTTTTACACGAATTTGAAGTTAGTGAAGTCATGAATTTGTTATTGCAACTTATTCGTACTTAAATTTTTAAAAAATATTTCCATTAAAAGTAAAAAGAAATTGAAAAAGACAGAAAAGGGAAATTATACGATAAAGAGAATTAAATTCCGATATCTGTATTTGAACTCGAGTGATATATTTATTTTGTACTTTTTCATATTCCGAAATAAAAAAGGTTCATATTATTAATGACAACACAAAAATGTATAAAATGTGCATGAAAAAGTTGCATACCGTTTACGTCATTTTTCATTGCTGATATGCAATGTTTCATGCCATTGATAACACTTTTCGTTGTATTATTGTAAGGCGTTAACGTAATAGTTTCATTCCCATTATGAACCCTTTTCCTCTCAGTGTACATATAGCAGGTTGATTCCATTTTGTAGTGTGTGTTTGGAAATTATATGAAATTCATTGAACGTTACCTACTTTGCAATTTTTTTAAATATGAGTTGGCTTTGAGTTGTTGGATGGTAAAAGGAACTTACCATTTCTAGTTACACAGAAAAAAATAGACAAGAATTATATTCAATAAAACCATGTTATTAAAAAAAATATGAATTTCAATAACATTTATCTTTAACATAATAAAATATTTCGTTGTAAGTATTTCTTTTCCATACCGGTTATTTCTTTTGTTTTTATACATAAGTACTTAAAACAAGTTGTATCCCATAAAAAAAAAATGGGATATGGCTTAGCTAGAGAGTGTATGCCTTACATTCGGGAAGCCCGGGTTCGTATTCCAGCCATGTCAACATTTTTTTAATTTATATATATATTTTTATTTTGAAATTATTTTGTTATCAATATAGGGGAATTCTTTATCACAGGAAATTTAAAAAAAAAATTATTGAATACCGGGATTTTTGTTATCAAAAACGAAACTTATTTTTTTCTGTGTAAAGAAAATTAATGACAACACGAGTTTTATGAGAACTTAAGGCAGATATAATTAAATAATACTTTAAAATAATTAGAATTTCTTTTAATAGATGTAAGCACCTTTTATGCAGCTCTTAAAAAACATAATTTTTATTAAATAATCTGCAAAAAATTCTGTTTTATTCGTGTTCGTTGAAAGTATAGTAAAATATTTCATAAAATAAACGCGTAAATTTTGAAATGAAAACTGCTTTAGTATGATTTAATATATTAGAAATAAATGTGTTAAAAACGAACAACGAAAATACTGTTTATACTCTCTTCATACAAAATGACGTGTCCGTAATGCATGCTGTTGATTTTCCACTATGAATCTTTCCAAAAAACGGGATTAAATTTATTACGGCTTTAGAATATTTGCTTTTACTTCCCTTATTTCACACATCAAATTTTTGAAAAATATTAATTAGATACTATATTTTTTTTTACTTGTCGTTGTCCGCAGTCTTGGGTATTCAGCGGTGCGCTTCATTACTCAGTTTAATTACACAGTGATACAAAATCTAACTTTCCGCATCATAATGGGATGAAACCAAAAGCCACTGAAAATTGAACTTTTCTATAACAAAACCCTCAAGGCTTTAATTGTAGTCTAGTGCTAGATTTTTTTTACACGCATTTGAAGTTAGTGATTTTGGAAGGGCTGTCTAACAGGAAAAAAATCATTAAAAATTTGATAGACTAATGCTTATTTATTTCTATTATCCTGGAAAGTTGTGGCACCTTACTGTTTTTGGGGTCGAGGAATGTATGTTTTATATATATTTTTACATAAAACTCACGCTTGATGGCGCTGTCATAAAAATTTTTGTTATTTCTTGTAGATTGTCATAGGAAAAACGGTGTTTTAACTTTTTTGAGGCTAAAAACTCAATTTTTGATGTTGGCTTCATTGTAAAACATATTTCTAACAGGGTGCCGAAATAATTGCTATTGCTTTTTTTAATATCCAATTGGTCACAAAAAAAAAAACAAGCAACAAAATATCGGTCCTGTAATAACAATTCGCACAAAAACATAAATGTGAAAATAAGGCCAAGTTCCTATCCAAAAATTTCGGCCGTAAAAAGTACTGAGATCAAAATAAGGACCAAGTTCTGGATAGGTAAAATACCATCTCATTTCTAGGCAACCTGTAAGCTTGACAACATTTTTTCCATAATTCTTTCCCATATTAGAAAGCGAAAAAAAATTTTGCCAAGTTAACAGATTGTCTAGAAATGAGATGGTATTGTACCTATCAAGAACTTGGTCCTTTTTTTAATCTCAGTACTTTTTACGGCCGAAATTTTTGGATATAAACTTGGCCTTATATTCACATTTATGTTTTTGTGCGGATCTCAGTTCCTTTTTCTAAGCTTTTATTTGATATAATAAGCCCTAGATGAAACATTTAAATTTAAAAATTTTTCGTAATACTTTCCCATCAAGAGCTACCTGTTTACCAAATTTTAGCTTTCTAGCTACACTCTAAAACATTACTTCAAATTTACGATCATACATTGTCTAAATTTGTGTTAAAAATTTCTCCTTGTCTAAAATTGCATCGATTTTGTAGTTATTTTATTAAAGAAAAAACCTTTCAAATTAAACATATTTAGTCCAAGTGGAAAAAGTACCTATGGCTATGGCTGAATGGTAGATACGTCAGACTATCAGTAAGGAGGTTGCGGTTCAAACATTTTGTTGGAAAATAATGCGTGTGTAATCTTAGGTCGATAATAATCTGTAAAGTTTTGCCGACTATTATCGACCTAATTTTCAACAAAAGTGTTCTAGAGTGTAAACTGGAAGTGCCGCATACAAAGAAGGGGTAACCTAGACCCCAGATAAAAAGAGCCCGTTTTCAAGTTTTTTTTCGCTAATTGCTCATCACCTGTGTACCAAACTTCAGCTTTCTAGCTACACTGGAAGTGCCCCATACAAAGAAAGGGCAAATTTTTTTCGTTAATTGCTCATCAGGGCCTAGCTGCATACCAAATTTCAGCTTTCTAGCAATACTGGAGGGGGCAATGGGTGAAAAGTGCCCCTTTTCAGTGCCCCTTCTGTTTAAAGTTTCATTGTCTTATGATTAAGTGGAGCAAAGCTATGAGGGGTGTAAAAAAATTTTTTTTTTTTTCCATTTGAACGGAAATTAAAATTGAAAAAGTGTTCATAAATTTTAATTTCGTCCTGCGATTATTATAATTTATTGTTTTTAGATAGTAGAAGTATAGTTCTTTCAAAACCTATACTCATGTTTTATAGTGTATTTTATTCGCAAAAATCATTCCCGGAACAACTGCGAAAGCAAATGTAACGCTCAAGACACACAAAAAACCAAACATTTTATTTTATTTCTGGATCTATTTAATGAAGCGGAAATTGTATTATGAATTGCTCTACCTTCGCATATTTCATTTAGTTACATTGTAAAAAAATTTACGTTCAGAATGAGAATCAGGTTAATAAAAATTGTGATATTTATGGAAAAAAGAATTGCTGACGGTACGAATGGTAAAGTTTAATGCAGAGTTGCACGCGGCTTAAAAAAATTTTTTCATCTGATGTACTTTTTTTATATGTTTTCTCAAGAGAAAATACGAAAATAATCAAAAAAAACTACATAAATAAAACTTTTTTTAATACAGCCCAGCTAACGAACGGTCATCGCAAAACCCCCAAAATATTTTGGGAAATTACATAAAACAAAACGATATAATTTGAAAAAAAAAAAAAATTCTGTGAGTCGCTCTAATTTATACTCAAAATTTAAGTCAGTCACCCTTATACAAAACATTTTAAATCCTTCTTTAATTTTTTACTAGTTTCTAGAGAGTCGTAGAGACCTTTTTAATTTCCAACTTTGTCTTAAACTTGACCTTCCTTCTTTGTTGCCTTCTGTTTGTGAAATTTTGTGATCGACTTTCGTTTAATATAATTAAAATGTCATATGGTGCTCAATACGTTGAATTGCTCCGCTCTATTATAGAAAAAATAAATAAAAGTACAGCACAACAGCTAAAACGCAAAAAAAAGGACGAAAAATACTTTTAATGTTGTGAAACAAACTTAATTAAATGTACACGTTTACAATTTCAGAATACATATTGTACAATTTATTTACACATACATAGAAAAACCTTACTACATACACACCACGACTAAACAAATGAAAGTATAGAAATATATTTTGGAGAAAACATTCAAACTAACTTTAACATTCATTACGATGACTTAAATGAGATGAACGTAGAAATGAATAAATAAAAGTAACTACTGAGCATTGTAATTTTGATTTCACTTAATTAATTTGTTTTCCTTTTGGTCTACAGATATCTAGTCAATGTTTTCTTGCTGTTTCCTCCTTTCATCCTTTTACAAAGGGAAAAACAATCTGAAAGTACAAGGGCCAGCAAAAGCAAAAAAAAAACAGATACATTAAAATTTTCTTGTGCTGTTAGGCACCCAACCAACCGAACAAATAGCACAGAAATCTAAGAAATAGAATAGAAAACATTTCATGTTAAAACAAAACCATCAAATTACTCACACTTTTATCAACACCAACACTACTATCTAACCTCCCTTAACCCCGTTCTCTATCTCATTTTCCACAACTCAAGCTTTTTTACAAAACTTTATTTCTTTGTTCCTTTATGTTCGTTTGAAACCTTAAGTCACTGCAGAATCGTATTTCAATGTGACTTTTTGCCATTTCAAGTACTGGCAGTTGTGGGCCCTATACAAGGTTTTAAAAGCTGTCAATATATAAACAGCAGACTTTTCATGTAAGACAAACAGCTTAATAAATATAAATACGCTAACAGGCCTTCTTAAACGAAACAAAGTGGAGCAGGAGAGTCAACAACAATAACACTTAGGAAGTAGTTAAAAGGATGTGCAGTCTAGTTATAACACTTTATAGGTACTCTATTTTTATTTGTCTTTCTTAACACGACTATTTCCCGTCTAAATAATGGGACTCTTTATATAAAGCGTATAATTATATAGAGAATTTAATACATAAGGATCTTATAAAAGTTTATTTTGTAAACATAAATATTAATATACAATCTTATATATTATTTAGATGACGTGTCTTTTCTTAATAATGTAATATTTCCTTTTCTAGAATGCTTAGAGCGGAACTTTGTCAAATTGTTTCAGTTGGTAATATAATAAGAGAGCAAACTTGCGATTTATTTGAAATTAATAGCCAGATTTAGTAAAAAATGTCGTTACTAAACGTTTAAAATTTTTATGAAAAGTAACGCAAATACGTTAAAAAAACAGTTTGTGGATAGTGTGCTAGACTATTAGCCGTGGGTCGCAGGTTCGATTCCTGCCAATACCCTGAGTATTTCTGTAGAAAATCCAAAAAAGGCTTAAGCAGTATGTTTGTCCGTTAAAAAAAAGAAAAAAAAGCGTTTGTATTTACAAAATCTGGTCTTAAGATGATTTACTTTCAATTTCGCAACATCAATGAGTACAATGAGTTAGACTCGTTTTTTCCAGTTAAAATTTTGTTAAACTAAATGTTACTTACAACATCAATATTTGATCATATAATTCTTTAGAGGACTATATCGTTGGTTACAAGTAGAAAGGCCCTAACTCAAATAATTGTAACTTTAAAGGAGAAGCTAAAAACATAATAGAAACTGTAATTTTGAAAATGTAATGGTGTTTTCTATGCTACAAAAACATTTGAAATTTTTTTACTTTTTATTAAAAAAATTTCAATTCAACCTGCATTTAAAGGAAAAATTTGCCCTTGTAAGGGATGATATAATAATTTCTAATAAATTCACTTCTTCGAAACATGATTATATTGCAAATTTTCATTAAAAAGGGCAAATAGTGCAACACACTTTTGTAGAAAAGAAAACGCCATAACTTTTTTAAATGCATTTTTTAATGAAAATAAAAAACACAAATTTTATGTTCAGATTACTTTTTTAATTTTTCTTCGAAGTTACATCACAAAACAAAGAAAAACAATGCTTCAGAAACCCGAGTAGAACCAATTGGAACAAGTTCAACGGGATTTTGAAACAAAAACTAAAAATAGTTCCAGAAATCGAGAATACGATTGATGGACTTGAGCACAATATGGGGGTCTTCAACAAGGCAATAATCAAAGCCTTCGAGATTTCCTGTCCCTTAACGAAGGCTAAGAAGAGTTATCCTCCGTGGTGGAGATCGGCACTCTCTACGTTACGCTAGGAGGCACGTAGAGCCTTTAACACTTGCTACGAGAATAAAATCTGGCAACCTTATCGCGACAAGCTAGCAGCGTATAAAAAAGCTATAAAAGTCCCCAAAAGAAACTCATGGAGGAGTTTCTGCGAGTCAATAGATACTACAAGAGATTCTGCAAGGCTTAGTAGGGCTCTGACCATGAACCACTCCTGTCCAACCTTCATTAAAAGGGCGGACGGCTCCTGGTCAGCCTTCTCTGTAGAGTTAGTAGACATTCTTCTTAACACCCACTTTCTAGGCTGTACGGACACGGCTAATGTGAACAGATCATTTAGTGGGAACCAATACGATGTAAAATGCTGATATTCTATCCTATCCCCTTAGAGAATATCATGAGCAATCGACAGCTTGTCTCCGTTTAAATCGCCAGGTCATGTCAAAGATGCTACAGAGCATGAAAAGCTCTATTATCCCCAGGCTTTTTAGGTTCTATACACTTGGACTCACTCTCCACTACGTTCCGACCAGCTGGATGATGGTCAGAGAAGTTTTCATTCACAAGATTGGCAGGAGAAGTCACGAGGATGCAAAAGACTTCAGACCAATTAGCCTTTCATCTTTCTTGGTTAAGACGCTGGAAAGATTAATAGACTCTCGTATTAGACATCGATATGCCTACCTTAAGGGACATCAGCATGCCTACCTTAAGGGGCGCTCTACTGAAACAGCACTACAAGAGGTGGTAAGGTTCATAGAGAGATCCCCTGAAAATAAACAATATATCTTGGCTGCCTTCCTAGACAAAGAAGGCCCCTTTAACAATGGATTTTTATATGTGCATGTGTGTGAAATATATTGGAATCACTGAAAAACTCAATTTCGTAAAAAATACGAGTTAGGGCCTTTCTAATTGAGACCATCTATATATATCTTAGAGGGGCTAGCTAACTCGGTATGCTAGTGGGTAGTGTGGTAGCCTATCAGTGTGGAGGTTGTGGGTTCGATTCCCACCATAGACTCTGGTCTGCTTCACTACAACGAGTGAAGGTTTTTGTTACTATTCTCGTTTAAATTAAGTTATGATATAATTTGCAATTGTATTTGTAACATTTAGTAAATAAATAAAAATAAATATTAGAGGATATCTTCAAGCTATTAAACTAAAATTAAAAAATAAATTATGATCTTAAACAAAATCCTTGATAATATTCAGAAGAAATTTTTAAGTTATCTCAATTCATGTGGCCGTGAAAAAAATCAAAGACAAGACTTTGAAATGAGAGTGAAAATGGCTAAATTTTGCCAAAAATAGAGCTTAATTATTTTCACAAAAAATTTTCAGACCAAAAAGTTTTTTTTTATATACTTCAAAAGAATAGATTTCAACAATGATCCTTAAATGAATATATTGTGTGCAGTCTCTTGTTTTCATATCTATTTGGAGTCTCTTGGGAATAGATGAGACTTATGTTTGATAGTAACCATCAGGTATTTTTTCCATTCTTCTAATATGAACTTTTTTGGCTCAGATTTGTTGGAAACGATTTGCTCTTGGTATTTTTTATTGAGGTAATATAATAAATTGTTCATACTGTTTCCATGACATGGGCCATATTATGTAGCAGCCATGATCTTACTTTGTGGGCCTTGTGTTTTTAGTATCATTACCCATCATTCAGATCAAACGTATACACACTTTTTACCTAGTTTTCTTTTAAAATGTCTAAATACAATTTTGATCTATGTATGTATAAATTGTCTCAATAGAATGCAAATACCCTGGTCCTGTTGCAGAAAATGAGTCGCAGACTATCACTGAGCCACCTTCATGCTTTGCTGTCGATTTCATATTATTCGTAAATAGTTACTAATATTATCCCATCCATACTATGGGCTTACCATCCGACCCAAATACGTTAAATTTGCTTTTTTCGGTGAACACAACATCTCTCCAACCAGAAAAGTCCTTATTTTCGTATCCTTTTGCAAATTTTGATTACGTTTGCTAATAAGCGAGTTTTGTCTAGCTCTTCTACCATTTAAACCCACTCTGTGAAGTAAGTTTCTTATTGTTGATGAGCTCGCTTTCTTACTAAAGCCACTTTCAGGCATAGAAGCAAGCTTTAGAGCACTTAGAAGGAGTTAGCTTTTGTTTTACTTACAAGAAAATGTTCTTCTGCCTCAGAAATTATTTTGTTGTTTGCCGGTATTGGTTCGTTTTGCAGAATTTATTGTGTCAAGTTCTCTTTTGAAAATCAAGCTGATTTTCATCAAATGTCAAGCTAATGTGTTATTTGAATCTCGCAGCCCTACGTATGAGTAATATGATGGCATGTACTTCTCTTTTTCTCTTAGGCTGAACAGAACATTAGTTCTTACGAGACGACACACAACAATGTTTTTTTTTTTTATATGCGTTATAACCATACGAGTGTGTTTGACGTATAACACAAAAACATATTGTCGTATTTGGTGTGTTTTCAGACTTAATAAGCTTTACAACAAGTTTAAATTCATTAAAATTGGATAATATTTGTAAAAGTTATGAGGCTAACAATGTTTATCATTCCAGAGAGAGAGAGAGAGAGAGAGAGAAAGAGAGAGAGTCAAATTTGACACCCTGTAGCTCACTATATATTTCAACAGGGTCGTACAAGTTATATCATTTTGAAAGCTTAGGTCCTCCTGTATGATTCTAATATACATCGTTTTGCAAACGGATCGTAAGTTTTAAAGATACAGATTTATTACCCTTTTTTTCAATTAGGACCACTAGGTGATGTTTTGTGTATATACAAGAGCTGTAGTTCAATTCTGTAACTTTTTACAATAACAACAGTTGTTATATTGTCAACTTCCTAAGTTGTTTGCACTAACGATTTTACGATTCTGTGACTTCTTGTTAACAACATTGTTTAAATGTGTTAAAATAAACGAAAAGCGCAAAGAGGAATATAACAAAAACAAATGAAATTTTAATTGCCAAACAGTATACAGAAATTGTTTTCATTAATTTCGTTATTTGTGAGAAATAATTGTTAAGTTAAATATTTAAGTAATACAAATATTGTTAAATAACATAAATGGTTTATATACTTGTATATTTTTGTAGAAAATTAACTTTAATTGTTGGCATAAAGTAATTGCTACGGCTCAACAGCTGACTCGTTGTCTATTCGTTAACAACAGAAAAATTATTGTCGTTAGTTAAAAAATAGCAAATATTATTAAAAATTTTACAGAGTAGCAAAGTCGACAATTTGCTTGTTAAATTTTTTAACAATGACAACTATTGTAAAAATTTAATAGAGAATCGCACTACTGAACACGTATAATTTAAACGTTAGGATTAGACGATTTTCTATGCTGATTCACAGTAAAAATGTGCAAAAGTTTGGGAGGGGGTAAAATTTAACTCCCCATAAAATGAATCCCAGATGCAAAATTTGGATGCCTTCTGCCAGAATCAGTCGTTAGAACTGTGTTGTGCAGTGTTATTTACGTAATATTAGCGTATTAAAAGCGCCTTCTATATCTTGACAGGACTCTGTAAAATAAATAATCATGATCAATTAAGTTACCAAGAGTTGTCACAAATTTAATTTGCAAATATGATTTTCTATCAATCGACTGTTATAAGCAAGGCTCGGATTTGCATTCAAATGCATATTTCTTGTGGTGATATATAAAGAGCTATTGATTAATTATCATAAAATTTTAAGTAGTTTGGCACCGATTTGTAGTTGCATATTTTGGTGGTAAGTGCGAATTTTTGCAATTTTTGGCAATAAATGCACATTTTTGATGTTATAATGCATATTTCTCAATTTTTGAAAAAAAATATTAATAGGTCAATTATAGATGGCAACCAAGCCTCAGTTTGGTTGCTAGTTGCTGAAAATTATACTACTATGGCAACTACCCAGCAAAAAATAATCGAGATTTTGGAAGCACTGCATAATTGTCATGTTAACATATGTGCTTCGTAGTAGTGAGCAATGTACTGTCTGCTATTGTAAGGCAGAGATTATAAAAACACGAATTTCACGGTGAATAACGATGTGTTACGATCTTAAAACAACAAAACAATAGTATGATTTTATTTCATACTAAATGCGCTGAAATAAGCGTTCAACTATAAATGCTCCTAAGTGGGACATCGCGAACAAATATCATGCAATACGTAAGCAGGTTTATAAGCTACACTAACAAATCTCTCCTTTACAAACCTGCTTATGGCGAAGCAGTAGTTTTTGCTGGGTAGCAACTGAGAGCAGTCAATTTCAGTTGCTATATAATGCCTTTCTGTCAACCATTAATATTCAACTAAAGTTAGGTTGCATTAAACACTACACCCAATTAAATTTGTTTTATCTGTTTTTCTCTAATAATAACAAAAAAAATTACAAAAATATTTTTAATTTTTAGGTGCATTTTTAAGCGCTTTAAATCAATTTGTAGTTGCATGAAACTCCGAACCCTGTTCTTATTCCGAAACTAATATATTAGGCCTATTTCCTAAGCTCAGCCCCATATATATTAGCGTACCAGTCTCTTTAATGAATAGTACTTGTACACAGAAAATGTTATCACCAAAAAATTTTCTAACTAAAGTTTGTCTAAAAATAAATTAAATTTTCAGTAAATGTTCTGCACATAATCTATGAATTGTTTGTTTGACTTTTATTTAAACCCTTATGCACTACATTTTTTTGCATTGTTGTGCTATAGGAGTGAAATAAAGAAACAGCAAATGATAGAAAGAAAAAACTATACAAAATGTAAGCAAAACGTAATGTTTTCTTTATAATAGCACGCCAACAGAAAAAAAAGTTCAAATGAAAAGGCGCTAAATCGCTGAATTCGTAAATCAACCTCTAGCTTGGCAGCACTTTAATGTTTCAAACTTGAAACGTAAATTTTATGTTGAACATTTTTCAATAATTTTTGACATGCCTTCATTTTTTATCAAATACATTTGTAAAAGCTTTGACAATTTGGTATTTATCTTAATATAGCTGAACTCTTTGCACCTAATAAAATTTCCTATCATATTATATTTGCACTATTCTCCTAAACTTAAAAAATGAAGAAAAATGGAGTGTCATAAGGGCTTTACGACGCAAACAACAACAAGAAAACCTGTTCGTAAGAAGCAACCCCGATGACGACATACACACAAGTAACAACAACAACAATGATAGCAAAAGAAATGCGATTGTACTATGTTTGTTTACCTAAGATTTTTTAGTGAATCAATTCGTTAATGTCGTTGCGTTAATTCTCGTTTATTCTTTTAGAATCTTTAGATAAACATTCCGACTTGAACACATTTAACAAAGAGAAATGTCATAAATGCTTAATGGATGATGATGATGATGATGACCCAGACAAAATTTTTTTTGATATATTACAAAAAATCCAGTAAATATTTTTGTTGGATTAAGTAAAATATTTTGTTAAATATTTGTTAGTATTTTTAGACTAATTGTTCTATAAATTCAGACAAAAATATTGTTTGACATTTTTCAGAAAATCCGGTAAATCTTTTTGTTTGATTGAGTAAATTGTTTTGTTTACAATTTGTAAATATTTTTAGACAAATTGTTATATAGAACTAAACAATTTGTCCACTGAAAAAACATGTTTTTCGATGAAATTGTAGAGATATTTTTGTCTATATTTAGACAAAATACTTACTATTTCATTGAATTCCTTTACAGAAAATGAAATTTAGTTTTTTCTGTGTATACATTAACATGAGCGTTTTGTTTCCATATCTCACATATCTTTGTAAAAAATTCGGACCTGAAGTACCCAGGGTTGACTTTGTGTTTAGGAAATGATTTATGTACATTATTGTGAAAATAAATTAATTTTCGATCATGAGTAGATTTTCCTTAAAAAGACACAATTAACACCTTTTTCGTTGTTGAAGAATAAATAATTAAAAAACAAAAACAAAACACGCTAGAGGGGGCGTAAAAATTCAAACCTTTACAAAATTAAATAAAATCCATTAAATTTGTCTTTGTAGGACTACTCTAGCAAATTATAAGCTTAAAGAGACTTTTCACATGCATTTAATATAAAAGAAGAGCTGCCATACACAAATGGATATCCTTTCGATAAAACACACATTTAATGCATATACAAATATAAACTTAACTTTGTCTTCCGACTTCAACAAACCACTCTGCAATTGCTCAAGTAATTTACGAGACTCACACACATTTCTAATCACAAAGACACTTTAATGCATTACGGCCAACCATGTTTCCTCTGAGCTTTCGTCCTTTCTCCCAGATATCCACAGTTTTATGATTTGTATACATTTATCTGGTTGTTTGCCTATAATATGATTGTGTTAAATTCTGTTAGATACGTGCATGCATATGAGCAGAAAGAAGGGTGTTGAATAGCGAATACCATGCCGTTCGGAAAGGGATTTAAAAGTAACAGCGCAGGCAACATATGAATATATAGGTCTTTTTATATCAAACTTACAGTTTATTTGTTATCTGACCATATGTGTTCAATCTTTAAATTGCTTTTAAAATTAACCTCGCATATTTACATTAATGTATCTCTATCTACCAAATACAAATTACCCACATGTGTGCTTATGCATGTGTTGGAGCATATATAATTATTTGTATGAGTGAGAATCAGTCTTTTTAAACAACAACACAATATTCTTGAATACTTTAGGTGAATAACTTTAGTTGTATATGAACTAAAATCTAATTTTTTTCACTTCTATCATCATTGCTGAAGTTAGTTGGATGCTGCGAAGCTGATTGTCTGTCTTTGGTGAAGTTATAAATATTGGTAGGCAAATGTGTATAAGCAAACTTATGTTTTAAATAGACCCAAGGCAGGATATTAATTTTTAGGCTCCCTGCCACAACAACAAAAAATATATAATAACAGGCATGTATTAATTTAAGTAAAACGATTTTTGTGAAATTTTCCCAATAAGCCTGGTATCCTGTTCAACATTACATGTAAAATGATGTAAAACTCCATATGAAAAAGTTACTAAGATATATTTATTACATAATGTTGCAGAAGTTGTAGTCTGTGAAAAACTTATGAAATGTATGTATATGCTAAAATTCAAGCAAAACTTGTTTCAAAGTGCGAAATAATATGAAAGGAAATTATTTATTGTGAAATTTTGAAGGGACTTGTCGAAAATCATGTGTGGTCTAAAAGTTTTTGTAGCAAGTATCATAATAGTGTCCCCATCTGGTTAACTATCTTGACGCGATGTAGTGTCTTAAGTGTTGGTTGTGTCTTCTATTCCAACCCATCTATTGTACATGCTTCTGCATATGCAGTGGCTGTCTTGGAGTAAGGAGGTAGAAAGGCCTTCATAACTAACGGTTAACCACCCCCTCCCATCTCCCATTTCCTGGTAATCTCCCTTATCCACCTCTATTCTCTTCCCAAATATACCTTCTCCCTAAGCCCACCACTTGTAACGTCAAGGTGGTAGGTAGCTGTGCCGATGACCTGAATGGCTAGTTAGTGGTTAAAAAGGAATAACTGCTAACAACTCCCCTCCGGCGCCATGACACAGCCCGGTTGTAATTCTTCGTCTAGTCCACATACGCCGTCACTGCGTGTTATTGGCCTACTCGTGGGACCAATTTATGGATATTAAAAATAAAATAAAAAAACAAAAACAACAAAAATAACATAGTCGGCCTCTCCGATGGTTATAGTATGCCACTATCTGCACAACAAAAAACCACAAAAACACTAAAAAAAATTCCCAACACAGATAGTGGAGGTTGACAGCCGGTCGAAGGGCAAACGAAAAAAAGGAGTCAGAAAGAGCTCCTAAAATCAAAATACTCCAAAGCCGTCTTTAATCTAGATAAGATTGCCAAGAATGCTGCGAATGGAGTTACACATCCGCATGATTCTGAGGACAAGGTCAGATACCAGGCCGTGTTAGACGAGTATCATAAGTTTATGAATTCGCTACCAAGCACGTCCAAAAAACACTGCTCTCCTTGCAAAAAGAAACCAAAAAAGTGCAAAAAGAATCCACTCTCAGATGGAGAGCGGACAATCACCAAAAAAGAGGAAGGTCCTGCAGAAGGCAACCTCTCCTCATACAACCACGTCGTCATCTATTCGAAGACCCTTTAATGAGATAGCTAAAGACCAACTGCTGATAGCTCTGGCAAACAGTAAAAATGGCAAAATTCTCCTTGTAATAACGGAGTGGGGTGCCATCGAATCAAAATCGGCTGAGCTCGTAATGTACTACGTCCTCACCAATAAGGATAAGTCGGCATCTCGCTTGGACTCCGGAGAGCTACACCGAGGTTAGACGGTAATCAAATGCTTGAACGCGTTCTCAAAAGATTTCCTCAGCAACAGTATCGCTAAGATTATTGAGACCTTGGATGGGTTAAGGCTTAAACTCCGAGGAGGAAATTCCGATGGGACCGCGTGGGATATTCTGGTTAACACAATTAGGTAAGGACGGTGGCAAAATGCTGGTGTGCCTGAAGCTTCAGAACTCCATCATTTCAATGGATAAGTGTTGCATTGGTACCTCCCTAATGCTATCGATCACGGAGCTCGGAGCAGCGGCGCTCTAGAAAGTAGGCTCCAAACTGTTTTTTTTTCGACGCCAGGGACGCCAAGGTTAAGGTGTTCAGCCCAACCAGTTCTGAAGTCGATATCGGCTGCCAACATCCTTATGGTTAGAATGCAGCTTTCAGAACCACAATAAAACAGCATCACAATGACGATAAAAATCGTCCAAATTAATCTGAAGTACTCGAAGTGTGCAACAGACAACTTAAAAGTTCTCTCAGCCGAAGAGAACCTCGACATACTATATGCTAAAGGTAATTGTAAGCCAAGATCATGTATAATAGTCAAAAAAAACATATTAATATTTTTTTGTGTACACAGTTTAGCTCAGAGGACGTTACAGTTCCGACGATCGAACTGACAGATGGTAAGAGCTTCCTCATTGCATCATGATACATGGCACATGCTAATGCATATAATATAGGGCTAGGCATATAATATAGGGCAGTAGTGAAATCAACGACAGAAGTGAGCATATCCCACATTTCATTAACCTTAACAAACTAACTATATGTAATTCCGGCACTTTAACGACTTCCATCTTTCCGAATTCGGACAGGTTTAGTGGGTGGGAAGAGGTTCTGGTAGTGATTCACACAGAAAACACAGCAAATATTTTATACTTTAAACGTAATGATTTTACAGCTTTCGACCTTTAATGTTTCTAAAGAAATATTAAATTCTCGTTAGTTTGCAGTTGTTTGCAAGCAATTTGAACATGGCATAAAATTTTAGTTTCCCTAGAATAACTGCATGTAGGATTCCCCTTTGCAGTCCATGGTAGTAAGTAAGTTCTACTTGACACAAAAGGATAAAAATTTTCACAGTGTCACAAAAAACATGAACCATTAAAAACATCAAAATAAGTACCAAAAACATACATTTATCACATATGTATTACAATAGTTAAAAATACACAACTCCAGTATAGAATCTATATTCACAGGCTTTTTTTAATAAAAATAAATTTTGCAAAACAATGTTTTAGCTTTATAAAAAATGACAATACATACATTTCTTGTGTGGGAGTCTGTCTATAAGGATACGAGTTTGAAAAGTTCTAAAAACACGGTGAAAGATGTACTAATGAGTTGGAATTAGCACCCAACGAAATGCAAATACATACATTAGCTACACCCAACAAATAAATAAATATTTTTATTATTACTTTAAACATCCATAGATTTTTTAGCGCTTTGAACTTTCAATCAGCGGCAATTTCAATTTATTTAAACCTCAAGAAGCTTTCTTACTTAGTCCAATATATGTAGTTCACTCATGTTCCTTAATTTTATATGTAATAATGAGCAATTTATCGGTTTGAACTTCGTAAACACATACATCAGATTTGAAAGTTAACCGAACATAATGTTTTGCTGTATAAAATATATTTACTTCATGACACAATTCACAGAGTCAAATATTACACTTCAACTTTTGTTCTCTTAGTCATGTTTGCAAAGTCATCCTAACACATCTAGCAATTTAAAGCAAAAAATAAGAATTTATTTCTTAATTTTCCATTAAACGGGTTTAAAATTTTCCAACTCCTTCACTTGTTTTTTTGCTCTTCCAACTTACTTCAGTTTATTTGTGCAGTTTACTTTTTCAGTTCATTTCTCATTTAAAAGAACTGATTAAATTATGACGATATTTAATAGTTGTGAGAATAAGTAACAGCACCATCAGTATCGTATTGGTTCGCCCAA
The DNA here is from genome assembly GCA_956483635.1 of Panzeria rudis. Classification (NCBI taxonomy): domain Eukaryota; kingdom Metazoa; phylum Arthropoda; class Insecta; order Diptera; family Tachinidae; genus Panzeria; species Panzeria rudis. Next base: position 34,506,443 of record OY101449.1, on the reverse strand, counting down.
GTAAATAAGTAGTTGATGTAATAGAAGAGGCCATAATGGAAGTAGTTTGTTTATGACCATAAGTAGAAAAGTTGGTTTGCCCACAACTGATTAATACATCTGGGTCTTTAGTTTCTTTATCCTAGAAGGCAGTCAGCCAGGCAATATTGTTGATTTTTCGTTTCTTGTAGAGACAAATGTGCGTACAAATGTATATGTATGGAAGTGTGTATACGTATGTTGGTTCATGTGTGCTATTTTTTTTGTTATACAGTAAAAAAAGTTGCTTAATATCAGGGCTCGGACTTTCATACAACTAAAAATTGATTTTAAGCGCTTAACAAATGCGGCTAAAAATTAAAAATATTCCCAAAGATATGCATTTACCTACGAAAAAAGTACCAAAACTGAAATAATAGTAAAATATTTTATTTTTATTTTTTATTATTATTAGAGAAAAAACATAAAACAACCATAATTTGGTCTATTATTTAATACAACCGAACTTTAGTTGCGTTGCCAGTTGGCAACTGAAAATTAATGTTTGCCAGAAAGGCACAAATGATTTCCATCAATTGGCAACACAACTGAGGCTCGGTTGCCATCCATAATCGGACTATTAATATTTTTTATTTCAAAAATTGAGAAATATGCATTAAAAAAATTTTTATAACCCCAAAAATATGCATATATTACAAAAATATGCAACTACAAACCGATGCCAAACTACTTAGAATCTGATGATTCGCATAGATAACACTAGTACATAAATTTTCAACTTTTTGCGATCACCTCAAAAATTAAATGTTTTCTAAGGTAATCTGAGGTCACTGAACACGAATATGACATTCATATATTTCTCTTAAGAACCGTTTTCGAGATATTCGCAAAAAAACGTGTTTTTTTGCAGTTTATAAGGCTATTTCCAAAAATCTGGATTACTGTTTACTTGAATTAAGCAAATTTGGCATTGTTGCATAGATATGCTTTTCCTCTTTCAGTCCATATTCAAAATATGTTGATCGGATCAAAATTCAATGAGTTACAGGTCTTAAGATTTGAAAAACTTTTTTTTACACGTTTTTTTTATTTACTATTTTCAGTCGCTCCAGTAAGGCAAAATAATTTTTTTTAAATTTATTTTAGACCCACATCTTAAAGAAAATTTTGTTCCAAATATAGCAAGCTTAAAGTTAGTTACATCGGACCAAATATGAGAAAGTTACAATATATTTAGTGAACACATCAAAATTTTAATTTGCATTCGTTGTTCCTCAGGTCAGTACGAGTTTTTGCTTCCATTCCATTACTTTTACTCGTTTGAAAAAGAAAGGTCGACATATCGCATATCAAAGTTACCAAAATTATGTATAGTTTTCAACACTGTATTCAGATTTTTATTATTAAAATTTTTATGAAAGACTTACGGCAAAACAAGTGGAAAAATTATGCTATGTGGTGTTTTGTGCATATTGAAGATTTTCTTAATTCTATAAAATCGTTCATTATTGATATTTTCCAATGAAATTTTGCAGTTATATAGGAGTTTATGTGAAAACTATGATTTGTTTCTCATAATCATTAGAATTCCTAAGAAAGTTCCAATAAATCTAAAAAATAAGTATATTTCAAAAGAGTGCATGCCCAACAAAAATTTTAAATTGGATTAAGTTGTTTTTCTAAAATCATGTCTGTGAAGACACCTTTTAGACATGTATATAATAATTATTTGATCCTTGAGAAAAAAATTTTATAGAGAAAAAAAAACAATTATGGTGCTTTGTTGGGCAAAAGTTGTCATAAATTCAAAATATTTCAATTTTCAACTTAAAGATTGTATATTTTCCTACTCTGAAAGAATACTTCCGTCAACTATTTTTTTAACTATTTGAAATTTTGTCATGTAAGCAACAAAGAAATAATTGTGACAACCGGTTGTTATTTGGATCCGATATCTTAAAAATACTGGACCAAGGATTTGAAAAATTTTGAAATTTTAATATTAAAATAAGTGTACCTCACTAACTATACAAGATATTTGTTTAACCAAAGACTTTTTTTGAACTTTACAAGGTATATAAGGACACAAAAAAATTTTGGAATCGAGTGAAAAACAGACAAGCGTTGAACAATTTTACATGACCGAAGTGCACTACTTTGCACTTCATACTTCTGAACCTGAGAAATATGGGAAGCTGATCTTCCTAAATTAAATAAGAACACTCCTTTAATATCTCCATGTAAAATTTTATACTGATCGGAATAAAGAGTTAGAAATGGTTGATATATTTCCAAAATATTTAATTCTGCCCCACTGGCATTTTTCTTATACTCATTCTCCATACAACATTTGTTGTTATTAAAATTCAAATTCGGATGTTTTCACTAGATCTATTGTAACTTTCTAAATTTTTGCCCGATGTTAACAATTTTACTTTTTGTACGTTGGGAACAAAATTTTATTTAAGATATGGGTCAAAAAAAATTTAAAATTTTTTGTTTGCTTTAATGGAGCATTTCAAAATAGTGAATTTTGAAAAAAACGCAAAAATTTAATTTTTTTTCAAATGTTAAGGCTTGTAATGCAGTGAATTTTTATCTAAGCAACACAGTATAAATATGAACCAAAGAGGAAAAACATATCTATGCAACAATGCCAAACTTGCTCAATTCAAGTAAACAGTACTCGAGATTTTTGAAATAATCTTTACAAACTGCAAAAAAACTAGTTTTTCGCGAATATCTCGAAAACGGTTTTTAAGAAAAATAAATTAATGCCATATTCGTGTTCAGCAGCCCCAATTTAACATCTCATTTTTGAGGTGCATTTTTTTGTGAACCAGTGTAATTAGTCAATACCTCTTTGTCTATCACTACAAAAAATATGTATTTGCATAAAAGCCCGAGCCCTGCTTATGAAATTCTTATTTCCGTTTTAAGTACAGTTTTTCAACAAAATCTTAACACAATAAAGAAATAAACCTAAAAGATATAAAAAGATTTATTTTTTTTTTTGTGGGCTGATGGCGACTCATCAGATGACACTCAACTTTTTATTTTAAATGTTTTCAAGCACAATAAATAAAAATTATTTGATAATGAATTGGGATAATTTCTCACATAAAATGACGTTTAATTTAATTTTCGAACGAAAACTTTACAATTTGTTTTCGTCTAATATTTGTTGAAAAAGATCTTCCAAACTAATTCGTGTTGCATTATATGAGCAGGGGCCCGTTTCTCAAAACTACAAGTTACAAATCTACAAGTAAAATACACAGAAAACAACGACACATATAAAAAGGTTATCCTTTTTTGTGTGTATTTTACTTTTAACCTGTAGTTTTGAGAAACGGGCCCCAGGCTGAATAATTTAATTTAACACACTCAATGATAATTACATAACTTCCAATTAAGCATACACAGCTCGGAAATATTATTTTAATTGTGGGAGATGTTTAAATTATTGTCTATGGAGCTGTTCACATATCACGTAATGTTATTTTAACCGCACTGAAAAAACTGAATTCCATTTTCAGTGAAGAAATTCAATGAATTAGTAAATATTTTGTCTAGAAACTGACCTGCAAACAAATTTGTATATATCTGCAAACAAAAATATCTCAACGATTTCATTGACAACCCCCATTTTTCAGTAAACAAGTTGTACGGATCTATAAAACAATTTGTCTAAAAATATTTACAAACTTTAAACAAAATAATTTACTGAATCACAGAAAAATACTTTATGGACTTTATGTAATATATCAAACAATATTTTTGTCTGAATTTACAAACCATTTTATCTTAAAATATTTACAAATTCTAAACAAAATTGTTTTCTGAATCAAACAATATTATTTACTTGATTTTTTGTAATACATTTCTATATCAAACCAACTTTTTGTCTGAGTCAGAGGAAACTTTTTCTAATATTTTTTGTTTTAAATAATAAGATTATCAGCCCTTAAGCATTTATGAAATTTCACTTTGTTAAATGTGTTCAACTTTGTATGTTAATCTAAGGTTTTTTACTCTTTACTCTCACTAAAAATAAAAAATATCAATCAGTTTCGCTTGAACATTCAAACAAGAAGGTTGTGTTATCGCTTGTTTCTTGCTATTACAAAATCTAATAGTATGTGTTTACCGATTGATGATCTAAAGACTATAAAATATGAATGAGTACTAACGCAACAGCATTAACGAATTAATTCTCTCAGAAATCTTCAGTAAACTAACTTGTTACAATCGCATTCCTTTTGCTATCATTGTTGCTGTTATTTAGGTGCATGTCGTCATCGGGTTTGATTTTTTTTACGATACAAAAAATTGGTTTTTGGTGTTTGCATCTTAAATAAAAGTGAAAACAAAAAATTTACTGATTAAGTAAAGACTATTTACTGAAAATGAAGTTCTTTTTGGACAAATTTTTGTTTGAAAATTTTTTGGTGATAATTTTTTCTGCCCGGTTTAATCAACTGCGTAGCTTACGTAACGCTTTTTAAGAAACTTTCCATACCAATTCTCGACCCCGAAACATATTTTTCTCTACTATAATTCTTTAATAAATAGATGGATAGTATTCCACATTTTTATGTTATCAACATTATTCCTTAACAAACTGTATTTGTTAATTTGTATGTATTATTGTTTGTAGTGTGGGTAAACGCGGTATTGTCTTCACTAGTCCCAAGCGGTAAAACCTAAAAGGCTTTCTCAATTTATGTCTCCTGGAAGCCTTGCTTACACCTTTTTGTAGAAGGCCACAGCTCTCCCTAAGTGAAGAGATTCTTTTAGAAAGGAGGAGGAAGGAGTATTTTATTTTTAGATTTTTCGTTTTGTTCAACAAAAAATGTACCTTACACAGCAAAAAAAAGATTTGTAAATGCAATTAATTTTTTTGTTATATCAGTTAAATAATTAATTGATTTTGGGCGGAATCGAACCGGCGACCTTTGGACTAATAGACTAACGTTCTTACCTCTCAGCTACATAGCGATTCGGTATTGATTGCATTTACGTGTTTGCATTTATTTGTTATATCAACAATGATGATTGTTACTTTTGTCACAAGTTTCAATAAACACTTTAGTTGACATTTTTAATAAAAAAAATATTTAAAAAATTTTTAATTTTTGCGCCATACATAACAAAAAATTTGGTTGGTTCAGTTTGTTGAAAAAATTTCTGTGTTTGTCGTATCAACAACTTAATTTGTTATATTAACAACATATATTTTTGAATTTAAATTACATATTAACAATTCGATTTGTTAGTTGCAGTTTAAGGGTTTTTTTTTTTCCTGTGTAGAAATAACAAAAATTATCGTATTTTTTTCGCAAATAATTTGCCAATAAGAATGAAATGTACGTACAAGAGACATCATACATGCCGTTTATGTTGGAGCTGGTTAACTTTACTTATTCCGGTCAAACTATTCATGCCCAACTTTTTTTTTTAATAAATACATACATATACTTTGACATCACATTAATCAAAAAATACAGAAGTACCTATAAAAATAGAGAGATTAAAACTCTATCTCTATTTGCTTTTTGACAGACCGTCCTTAAGCTTTCCGGAAGAAGCGACAGGAAGGCGTGCCCCGCAATGACAACGTGTACATAAAATGCTTTTTTTCCGGACAATAAGTGTATACGAAAGAAATGAGTGAATTCGACTTAAGGCCTCTATTGTGCATCTTTTTACCGCTGGGGCATGACTGTTTATATTGTATGTGCGAGAGTGCACATGTGCATTTAACTTTATGTTTTTGTACTCTTTTAAGAATGTGTATGTTGGCTGACTTTTTCAGGGAGTTTTTCCGTTTTTTAAATGTTCTTTTTGCTATTAGTCCTTACAAGTGCTTGCGGATATGTGTGTTGGCATTTAATGAAAAATGAAAAAATTGTGTGCGAGTGTATAAAACATGAAAACGCAACAAAAATTACAAAAGAAAACTAAATATAACAGGTTTCAATAATTCAATGATACTGTGTGGGGGCTTAAGAAATTGTACCAAGGGGCCTCTTATTTGATACTACTAGTGCTAAAAAATTTTCATATTAATATGAAATCAAAAATTAAATCAGCATTCTCAAAAATGTAAAATCCTTTAAAAAAGGACAACAAATTATAGATTAATTGATATAATATTTTTTCTGTCAAGGATATGGAAGACTAGTCAAGATCAACTGAACAAAAATTTAAAAGATTTCGTTGGAAACAATTTTTCTAATATTTCCTTCCAAATTTTTATTTGAATGTTTTGCAAAATATATAAAAATATATATTAACTTTAAATAAACTTAAAAATGCGAACACATTTTAAGATTTTATCGCTCTTGGCTCAATATGAATGGTTGTTTTTTTATAAATTAATATTTCTACATACAATTTTTATAGAAATTTTGTAAACCGATTTTCAAAATTATTTTTTTTTGTTTGCCTGCAGCTTTTTTGCATAGTGCATATAAATAATGCTTAAGCACCAGCAAATAAATTTCATCCAAAATAAATTATAGCAATACGTCATATATGACATATTGACGAAGGATCATTGTGAATACTAAATTATTTTGGATTGAAGAACGAATAGAAAAAAAGTTGTACCTTTAATTAATTATTTAAAAGGACCAAATAGTTTTAGTAAAAGTAACTGTAATATGTTTTAATATGAACCAAAATGCACGGCAATTCGATATGCAGAAAATTTTTATGCATTTACTGACGAAGAAAATGGGGAAATAGATATCTGTGGTTTTCTTGAATAAGCGCGTATGTCTAAAAACCAAAGTTTTCAGGAGAGCCGAAATACTTTATTTTTAATACTACGAAGTCTGTGTGATTTTTATCAAACTTCTTTTTGGACAGTCATGTAAACATATGTGGCAAGAAGTTTGCGCAAAAATTTAATGCAAAAATTCCCTAAGGGTAAGATCCTAGAGAATAATTAAAAAAACAATTTGCCAAGGACACTAAAAGTGTGTTCAGAAAAAAAGCTAATGTGTATAACAGTTGTTTATATTGAAATAATTCAAGCACACAAAATTTTTTTACATGAAAACTGCTTGCGCACAAGTCACTATAAGTTGTTGTTAGCTGAACAATAACTAAAAAATATTTCAGAAATGTGTTCAAAAGTAACAGCATATAAAATAATGGAATTTGGCATCAATAACTCGAAATCGACATAAATGGACATCCGCGCTTATTTAAGAAAACCACAGATATTACTTCAGATGACAGTGGTGTTTTGAAACAGAAAACTTTCGAGGAAACTTTAAATGCTACTATTAACAAAGCAACTGAAAATATTTGAAGCAGCGGAAAAAGGACCAAAAATATTGATAATTTATACAACGGCCCCTTAAATATACGAACAACTTCTGTCGGCGACGAAATGTTTTTCTCAACAACTGAAATTGTGTTACTTAATAAGAAACCGATTGTGAGGTGAAATAATTAACAGGTTGACTGTTTTAAAAAGGCATCTGCAACAAAAAATATAAAAGTACAACTTTTCTAAGGGCACATAATTTTCATTACATAGCGTAAAGTAAAGGACTGAGTTTATTGTTCCAAGACTGCTCTTTGTCAGCAACATTTAACCTAGACAACCTTTTAATCGCTCTTTGGATCACTTCCGCCCTCTGACAATCACATGTTAAAATCATAGATAGGTAATTCCATGTCAAATCAACACGACCCTTTTCAATATTGATGAAATTTGGTAAGATGTTGTCATTCATGCTACAACGAATTTATGTTAGAGGAAAAAATTAAAAAAAAATTATTTCAAAAGTTATGACATATTTAAAATGTCATTATTTCGCCAAATTTACAAAATGTGTTGAGCTTAGTTTATAAATATCTCTAAAACTATTTTATATACAAGGATGTTTTGTATGCCATTTTAAAGAGGATATTTGGGGCAATAGAATAAAAATTTGTTTTGGAAAAATAACATATCTGCAAAGTTTTTAAAATTTCGAAACTGACTAAATCAAAAACCTATATTTTTTTCGTCTAAATTTTTTTTTTAAATAATACCTTTAAATGTCCTTAATAAATCGTAAAAATTTGGAGGATGTGTTTTGTTTCTTTTTTTGAGATGTGATTTTTTTCTTTCGCAACCTTCAACAATATAGTATCAAATATAGTTTATATTTGTAATTTAGAGCAATATGAATTAAATTTTATTTAATTTAAAGTTTTTGATGGGAAAAAAGTAATAACATTGACAAATTTGTGCATAAGTTTTTTCGGTGAAATTTTATGTTGGAAATTTTGTGTTAAAAAGGTAAATTTTTTTGTCATATCACAAAAAAGAAAAAAAACACCTCCTTGAAATTTTCAGGATTTTTAAAGATGTTTAGAGATATTATATAAAAAAAGTTCAGCAAAAAAAATATAAGTTTTTGAATTAATCAGTTTTGAAAATATCAAAACTTTGCAGATTTTTCCAAAAAAATGTTTGCTCTATACTGTTTTTGTAGCCACAAATTTTCTGCTTAAAATGACATACAAAACAATATTGTACATTAAATAGTTTTCGAGATATTTAAAAACTTCTGAAATAAACATTTTTAATTTTTTCCCTTTGGCATAAGTTCGTTATAGGTTTAAAGAAAACATCTAAACAAATTTCATTAAAATCGAAAGGGGTCGTGTCTAACTATTGGAATTACCCAGATGAATGATTAGAAATAAAAGTACTTTGATTTCAGTCCATGAGTGATTTTACTAATGAATTTCTATACTCTCCTTTTGTTCAGTCTAAAAATAGTTTTGAACTATAATTCAGCTTAAATCTATTTGCTTTTCTGATATGTTAATTTTTTTGGAATTTTATCTCATTTCTCAGTTTGAAATAAAAAATGATTGATTCATTCAATTTCCGCATATAGAAATCAATGGATTCAAGAAATGAACATTATTTTTATATATTTTCGTACGCTCTTTAATTCCCCGGAATTCTCGGGATTCCGGGAAATTCTTATTTATTTCCCGTTCTTCCGGGAAACAAAAAAGTCCGGGAATAAAAAAACCCTAACAGTCAGTCAAACGAACTTTTGTAATATTAAAAAAAACATTGAAAATTTTGATATAAAAGAATAACAGGATTATAATACAAATTTCTTATATGAATCAAAATAAATTTGGCGGTCACTTACGCTATTTTATAAATATGTGTGTAAAAAAATCCATATATTTATGAATGATCCAACGCATATTTCGTGTGTTGAAGGGCACCAACACAATACTCTCGACCTTTTTCTCACTTCACACAAAACCAAGTATGAAGTGAGCATCAATGCACCTCTCGGTAACTCGGATCACTGTACCATTCCCGCCTCCTTTTCGTTCTCAAAACTTCGTAACGTTTCACGGACAGCTAAGAAACGCTCAAAATATATCTACGAAAAGGCTCGTTAGGCTGAGCTCAACAACTTTTTTCGGCATTTTAACAGGAAACTATGTTTCCTTGACAATAATATCAATGCCATGGCAGAAATGGTCGCAAACACAATTTTGCTGGGAGTGAAAACTTTCATTCCAACCAAGCAAACTCCGACTAAGCCCAGAACGATGTCTTGGTTTAATCAGGCTTGTAAAAATGCAGTTAGATCCAGAGAGGAAACATTCAGTATCTGGCGTAGTAAAAAAAACACAGATACTGATACGCTGCGCAAACAGGTGAGAGCTTCGTGTGCCAAAGTACTAAGGCGTGAAAAAGCTTTGTACGAGCAGCGTCTTCGTGCAACCCTCTCCAGCACTTTGTATCATGTGTTGGAAGGTTGCCAACGTAACGCCAATCCCTAAAAATTACCGCCAAAATGCAGTATGTTCTGCACTTTTCAAAGCAATGGAAAGTATGGCTAATTTCCATCTCGTGAGGTATTTGGAGTCCAACAGTTTACTCAGGGACCGCCAGTATGGCTTTCGTAGGGGACGCTCTACGGTAGACTTACTGGCCTTCCTTTCGGAAAAATGGTGTTACTCCATACACCACTTCGGCGAGAGTAAGGTGGTGGCTCTAGATATTTCTAAGGCATTTGATAGAGCGTGGTATGATGCACTTTTGTCGAAACTTGCTGCTTTTGGTATCGGTGATGATTTCTCTCGATTTATATAGAGCTTTCTCAAGGATCGCTCTATACGAGCTGTTATAGACGGGATCTCATCAAACGAGTTCAAGATTAATTCAGGGGTACACCAAGGCTCAGTTCTTTCTCCTACCCTATTTCTTATTTTTCTTAATGACCTTCTCTGTAAAAATTCCAATCCTATCTACTCTTTTGCAGATGACAGCAGCATATGCCATTCATATTCATTCAGTAATAGACCAAGCCTGTCGGATATTGGGGCTATGAGGCAAAACATGAATGATACACTTAATCGCGATCTTTTAACAATCTCTGAATGGGGTCGTGCGAATAGGGTCGATTTTAATGCTCGCAAGACCCAGTGTTGTATGCTTACGCACAGACGTATGACCGATCCATCTGTAAATATGGGCGGCGTGGGTATTAAGGAATCAGTAGCTCTTGATGTTTTTGGCATGAAAATTCAGTGTGATATTCAATGGACGGATCACATTTTTCAAATTTCAAAAGAAGCATTTAAGTGCCTCGGTTTCTTAAGACGGTGTAACATACTTCACCCCATCCGATCTCCTTAATATCTATACCGCCTATATCCGTCCGAAAATGGAATACAACTCTCATGTATGGGCCGGTGCTTCAAAGTCTATTTTGAAGTTACTCGACCGCGTACAGGAGAGAGCGAAGAAGCTTATCGGTGACAGTAGGGTAGCCAACTCTATTGACTCGCTGGAGCATCGACGCAATGTGGGGTGTGTTTCGCTATTTTACCGTTACTACAATGGAGTGTGTTCTGATGAAATCAGGGAACTTGTTCCCGAAACTCACTCATTTTTGCGAATAACACGTTCTTCGTTAAGAGCACATCCATTTGTGGTCGATACGCCAGTAAATCGCACTACGCAATAAAGAGAAAATTCGTTCTTTAGCCGGACACTTCGTATGTGGAATAAACTCCCTGCAGAGGTCTTTCCTGTCACTTTCAATGTTGGAAAGTTTGAACCAAATGTCCATAAACATTACTCCCTCTTTCCTCCTTCCCATAACCAATTTTCCTAATTCCGGCACAATGCATTACATGAGTAGTGGCCATCCCCTGAGTGCTGGTCTTATTAAAAAAAAGAAATAACGTGTACTTTTAATTTCCCGTAATCCCGGGAAATGTTTGAGATTTTCCCTGGAAAACGGGAAATTAAAAGTAGACTTTTCGCGGAAATTTCCGATTCCCAAACCCTACTGTCTATGTAAACGTTGATTACATATATTTTGAGCTATCTAATTTTACATATATTTCACTTCAAATCAATACAACACTTTTCTTCTTGGCATGAAGCGTTTTTAAAAAATAATTGTGACTTTAAAATAATACATAACAGTTTTAAGTTTCTCATAATATTGTAATTTTTTTCATATGTCCTCTTTATTTATATATTTTAAAAGTCTCAATATATCTTGAATTTAATTAATAAAATATATCCTTTTTTTAATTATAACATAATGTTATAGCCAATCACAAAAATTTGGTTTGAAATCAGAGTTAGCGTGTTGTGTATTGGTTTGATAAAAACGGCATTTTTTCACCTAAAATCGGCCAATCGGCGTTTGATAATTTTTTGGTGGAAAAATCGGCAAAATTCCGAAAAATCGGCACTTTTGGCAGCCCTGATGACAGGACTATCTAGTGACTTATATATTATTCAAATCTGGTAACATAACTTCGACAAAAGTGACAACTGGAAAAATATTTAGATTAATTAACATATTTTGGGTTAATTTATATCTACTTAATTTCTCGACTTCATGAGAAGTACTCGTATACGAGTATGTAAATGTTTGTATTGATGCGTATACGTTATATACAACAATGTAGAATTCTATATTAAGTAAACGTACTGGCACATGCTATAGAAACTACTACAAATGTATCAACATAAATATACGAGTATATTATATATTCAACAAGCTTCAAAATAATAAATAATGCCCAAAAAACAATGGATCAATTTGAACTTCTACAATGAAAAAAGAGACAAACATGTGTTGCAGCATATTTCTTTGCTTCAGCAAATTTTAAAAATCTATTGACTTTTAACTTTAAACACAGGCACTTAATTGTATGAACAAAATACTCAAGTACTTTATCATCAAGATTCATGTACGAAAAAGTACTTTTTTATAAAAAAATATTTGTTGTTATATTGTTGCCTTTTAGCTTTCAACCCTGACAACTGGCTGGCTGGCTGGCTGGCTGGCAGGCACGCAGGCAGGCTGGCTAGCATAACACACAGTGAGTGGGGAATCACTAGTATATATAGTATGAGTTCTTTTTTTTTCCTTCTTCTTTTGTTTTGGGCGTTGATGAAGGCCTTTAAAAGGACTATTTATTCTTTTTCTTCTTGTGTTGTGCGTTTTTTTTTAATATCTTTGCCTTAGATTGTTATTATTTGTTTAACAGTATGTATACTCTTTGGCTTTCGATTATATGTTAGAATTTATTGTTGTATAGTATAATGGATTTTTCCTTTTTTTCAATTTCCCTACTTGCTAATGCGGCAAAGGGGTGTGGGCTTTGTTGTTGTTCCTTTAGTAAAGTTATATTTAAGAGGTATCTTTTGTTTTTCTTTAGTTTCATACATATTTTACGGATTTTCATATTAATATTTACCTTTTTTTCCTCCTTTCAATGTTGCTGGCAAAGTTTATTTTTAAATAGAAAAAAATATACAAACTTTTTTAACTTAGTTGATGTTGTTGGCTTTTTAATATTTGTTGCTATTTATAGTTGCTGTTTGGCTTACAAACTTTACACGTGTGCGTGTGTATGTTTGTCTTTGCGTTAAAAAAAAATATGGTAAAATGGTTGAATAAGCAAAATGCTGTCAGGGTTTCTTTTTTTGTATGTGTTACTCAAGTAGTGATACAAGTGGTGACTCGGAAGCTGACAAGGATGTTGTTGTTCATAAATAGGCTGTTATTAATTATTTAAGTCTTGGTTTGTTTTTAAGACTTTTTACACAATCTTGACTAATTTTAATTAGTTTTCTTTATATTTATGTTTTTTTTCTTTTAGTATATTTATCTTTATGCACAAGAATTTTTTCTAAAACTTTTTTCATATATGTTTGCCTTTATTCAAATATATGTTATTTACTCTTTTATTTCTTTAAGCTTTTCAAATGATTTTTTTTTTATTTTAACATGTTTCTGTTTTGTAAATATATCATCTTTTCAATTTCTCTTTCATAATCTTTACGTTACACTTAGCTTTTTCCGGTAAAAGCAACAATTTCTTTTATATTCAAAAGAATCTTTGGTTTTTGTTGTCTAAAACTTTGCTATTTATTTTGTTTTCTCTAGAGGAAAAACATAAATTTTTTTTTAATTGATTTATTAATTTTGTGTACTTTTATGGCATCAATGCTTACTCACACTAGCAGTCATTACAAACACTAACACATTTACTTAGTGGCACATAAAAACACATAACACATAGCACACACATACATACATATATAAATTTTACTAAAATAGAAAATACTTATATGTGCTTTATTTCTTTTGTTTGTTTGTTTGATTTCCGCATCCGTTTGTTGTTATTCTTTTTGTTTCTATTTTTTTTTTACATTTTTTACATATTATTTATTCTCTTTTATTTTTCTATGATATTTTTGAAACACTTTTTTCTTTTTATATCTTTTAAGCAAATAATCTTAAATAAACTTCCATTTTTTTCTAAAACGAATTTGCGTTTTTTACACTCCGGCGCGTTTTGTTTGCCTACGCATTCATTTAATCTCTAAATTGTATTTAAAAGTTATTTTGCTTTCTAAGCCCACTAACTCAATGACTCAATGACTGACTGACTGATACTTTAGCCTATTCATATATTTTCCACTTTTTTTTTTGTCTGTAAAAATTAGCAATTGACTATACCAAACACTAGTTTTCTTAAATGCTATCCATTTACTCTCAAAACAAATTTTTCTTTTCTTATTATCCGTTTGTTTTCCTATTTTGCTCTGTACGCTCGGGGATTCTGTGCGTCAGTTAGGCTCCTTTGTGTTCAACTGTCATCAGTTTTGTTACTCTAGTTGCGGTTATACCATTTTTGTTTGTTGCTGCTGATGATGCTGCTGGCTGCTGGCTGCTGTCAAAAATATATCCCACAACAACAATGAAACAAGAATAACAACAACAATAAAATTAACAGCATAACAAGGAAAAATTTTGGGAAAATTATTTTCACTACACGTTCTCTTGGCAATGCGCGCGATGTTATTTTCTTGTATGTATATGTAATTTTCTCTATTGTTATTATTTGAGATTTTCTCAGAGTCGTAGTAAGAGTTTTTTTTTATTAAAAGGGAGTTATTCAATAATTGTTTGGTTGTTTACACAGAATTTTGCTATTTATAGGCTCAGTAGTTATGACACCACAGTGGTTCCAGTTGGAAAAAAGTTTAATAAATCTGTATCTTTGAAACTTGCGATCCGATTACAAAACGATGTATGTAACTATCACAGAGGACGACCTAAGCTTTAAGAATGATGAAACATAGACCACCATTCTGAAACACGCGGTGGGCTATAGGCTGTGAAAATTGGCTAAAAATTCAAAAACAAGATTTTGAAATGAGTTTGAAAAATGGCTATATTTTTACAATAACAGAGCTTAGCTTAGTTTTGAACGTTTTTCCCAAAAAATTTTCAAAACTTGATTTTTTTCAATGTTTCAAAAAAACAGACTTCAAAAATGACTGCATTGTAAGTTTTAAATCGATTAGAGCATGCAGGCTACATCCAGCATTGGACGAATATAGGGAATTTATCTACGAAATTCTAAATTAATCGCTTAAGGAAAAAACGCCCATCGAATTTTTCAACTTTCTTTACAAATTCTATTAGATATTTTTAATATAATTAATCTGGCTTTTAATTCTTACACGCCCGGTCTAAATTGTGGCCTGGAGAGCAGATTTTCTAAAAATAGTAAAATTTTCAGAAGAATTTTATTTACCTGCATGAAAATAGTACCAAACTTAATTATGGTTCCGTATACCAAAAATATAAAGGCACCCTTTTGTTTTTGCTACTCCGCCCGTCCGTCCGTCCGTCCGTCCGTCCGTCCGTCTGTGTGTCTGTCACAGGCTGTTTTCTCGAAAACCGTAAGAGTTATGGACCTGAAATTTTTACAGAATATGTAAAGCTTTGGCCGCTACATACGACAAAATTAAAGGATGTTCTAAAGCTATCAACGAAAATGTTGAAATACTAATGTAATATATAGAGAGTTATATATAGACACTTTAAATTTTCCAAGTTAGTGTTAATTGCTGTAGTGTGTAGAATAGACTAAGCAACAAAAATTAAAGGGTGTTCTATCAGTTAATGTAATTTTGACTATATAATTCAGACAATTTGCTATATCTTGGAAACCGTAAGATTTAAAGTCTTGAAATTTAAAAAAAACGCCAAAACGCTAAAAAAAAATCGAAACTTAAAAAAATGTCAAAACGAAAAATCGCCAAAATAAAAAAGAGCTTAAAGGAAAAATAACACCAAAAGTAAAAAAGTAGTTAGAACGCAAAATATCACCAAAACTAAGACAATCACGAAAAAAAAAACAAAAAAAAAGCTCCAAAAACCGAAAAAAGTCGTCACAACGAAAAAGGCTCAGAAACTTAAAAAATCGCTAAAACTAAAAATATCGTCAAAAAACCACAAAAAAAATCTCCAAAAATGAAAAAAATCACCAAAACAAAAAGAAAACTAAAAAAAAAATCTTTATCCAAAAAAAAGCGCCAAAACTAAATTAAATTGCTAAAACTAAAAATATTGTCAAAAAGCAAAAACAAAACGTTAAAACAAAAAATTTAAATTAAACGAAAAAGCAAAACGAAAAAATTGCCAAAATGAAAAAAGGGCAAAAAACGAACAGGGATGTACATATTAGGGTATTAATGCGGTTAACCATTAATTTGTTAACCAGTTAATTACTGCCCGATTAACTGACCGCTTAATTTAAATTAACGGTTAAACTAGCTAATTTCAGTCGATTAACCGATTAACGGACATAACAATTTTTTTCATATTTTGTAGTATTATATTTTTGTATGTTATTTGTTTCATCTATTATAGTTACAAAAGTTATGAGTTTAGAAATTATGTTTCATGTGTTCTGTGATCTTAACTTAAGTTAAACTTTAAAAACTTTGGACGAGGCTATAAAAGAGACTTTGTTACTCTCTTGAGGAAACTATTAAATTTTGGTTTAATAGACTAATAAAAGTCAATAATACTGTTTCCAACGATTTAATTAAAAATATAAAGCATATAGTTAATGAAAGGTGGAGCAATTATTTTATACCTCCACTAAGGAATATGTCCTTCTAGCAACAGTTTAACCGAAACAATTAAGGTACGTTCGCACTCGCCAAATATTTGCCGAAAAAGTCGTGACCAACAGACAAGCTAAAATTGTCTTTCTTTTAATTTCAATATTTTTTTAAATATGGGTTCACATTTATTAAAAATAATATGAAAATTGATTTTTGCAGCATAATTAACTTTGTTTTGCGATATAAAAATCAAGTTAAATCACACTAACCCTTAGCAAAAGTAGTGGTTACGTTTTTATGGGCAAATATTTGATTGGCATTGGGATTGGTACTGGGTCATATGATTAATAAGTAAACAAAAATAAAACCAACGCAGATGTTATTCCAAAGCAGTGTCAGTTAAAATTGCTAACAAAAAGAGCTGTCATAACATGCAGCTATATCAAAGCGATTTTTTCAATATTTTCATATTTCATTAAATATTAGTTTAAAAAAGACATATGGTAAATGTTGATTGCATTGATTGCTTCTTTCAATTTGCATAACAAGAAATAAACTTTTCGATAAAAAAATTTTATATTTCTTTTTTAGATTTGGGCCACGCACCGTCGTCGTTCCCTAGAACTGAAAGCTGTATCCTTAATTATTTAGGCCGCTAAATGCGAATATCCACTCCATTTTTTAGGGTTCCGAACACCAAAGGTGTAAAGAATATGTATAACGATG
The DNA here is from genome assembly GCA_956483635.1 of Panzeria rudis. Lineage (NCBI taxonomy): Eukaryota > Metazoa > Arthropoda > Insecta > Diptera > Tachinidae > Panzeria > Panzeria rudis. The sequence goes on along the minus strand of OY101449.1, from coordinate 34,489,291 downwards.
GCCGTTACAACGTTATATGACAGTTAAAAATAAAGGGTGCTCTAAAGCGAGCAACGAAATATATTGAAATACTAATATAATGTACAGTAGAGCGACTCAACTTGTATGGAAGAGAAAAAAGTGATTTTGTTACCCCTCTGAAAATAAAGCTTGATATGTTATATGATGATTCCAAAAATATTTTGGTTCTAGCGTTGACCATTTGTGAGCTGGACCACTTTTAAAAAAGGTATTTTTTCAGTTTTTCGATTTTTTTTGCACTTTGCTTCAAGACGACATAAATAAAATTTGATAACATCGAAAAGAGTTTTTGAAGCAGCATCCAATGGTATATAAAACTTGACCACTTGCGATCTACTAATTGAAATATTTAACTAAATACATATTTTCGTTTCGGGTTTTCATACTAATTCTACGTATTCGGAAATAATCTTCTGCTTTTCAAGTTGAATCTGTTTTAAAATAATGTTAATTTATTTATGTTTTTGTAATTATTCACATAAAACGCGAAAATCGCGATATATTTTATCTATTTTCAAATATAGGCAATATGGCTATCAAAATTTTTCAATTATATAAACCTGGTGATAAGCAAAAGATTCGTTTTCAAATCCTGGATGCTGTGAGATAAATTTAAGTTTTCAAATATTAATTTTTTTCGATGATACCAAATTTTATTTATGTCGTCTTGGAGTTAAGTACAAAAAAATTCAAAACACTGAAAAAAATACCTTTTTTAAAAATGGTCCAGCTCACCGATGCTCAAAGCTAGTATCAAAATATTTTGTGAATCATCATAAAACATATCAAGCTTTATTTTCAGAGGGGTAACAAAATCACTTTTTTTTAGTCGCTCTAATGTACAGTACAGCAGTACACTTCGTAAGTTTTGATATGCGATATGTTGACCTTTTTTTCAAACGTGTTAAAGTAATGGACTTATAAGCAAAAACTCGTACTGATGTGAGTACCAACGAATAAAAATTCAAATTCAGCAAATACGTTGTAACTTTTTTATTTTTTGTCCGATGTAACCAATTTTGCACTTACTACGTTTGGAACAAAATTTCCTTCAAGATGTGGGTCTAAAATACAATAAAATATTTATCGTTTTTTCTGCAGAAACACTCAGTGCCTTGTCATTAATCGAATCTGCGACTATACTACGGGGGCCACTATACTACGGGGGTTCCTCAAACAAAATAATTTAAGAGGGAGTAAAAAGTCCCCTTTTGTTAAAATATAATCGAATTATAGTCTGTTCCCTCTCAATAAAATCAAATGCCCTTAATGTTTTGGGATATTTTAGCATCGCATCACATTTTTGGCGCATACTCCTAACAAGAGACAAACAATAATAACAGCAACAACATTTATTTTTACACTCTTATTTTGTCTCTGGCTCCACATGGCTGTGTATGTGTGTGTATGTATGTGCAAAAGGAATTCACTGTTTATTTTTTATCTGGCAGATGTAACAACAACCTCATTATTGTTTTAGGCATTATTCTGAACCATATAAGCTGTTATTGCTATTGATGCTGTGTGACTGTGTGTGATGAAAACTTTTATTCTACTCTCAGGAGTTTGCTTAAATTAAATAAAATACTACTGTTACAGCAAGGAGAATGACAACCAGATTTTGTTTAACATTTCTCTATATAAAATCAAAAGCACACATCTAAACATACGCTCAAGAGGGAAATTTTTAAATAATATTATTTCCATTCAATCGACCCCAAAGTGAATAACAACAGTCTGTAAAATAGAGGAGAAAACAAATGAAATGAAAGTAAAAATTATTCAATGCCTTAGTGACTGACTCACTTATTTACTCACTCACTTACTTTCTCATTCACTTGCAGACAGTGTGAAAGAGTGACTGATTTGCTATCATTTGTATTTGTTTATTCTGTTTCATATTTTCCGTCACATCCATTTTCATAGAAAAAAGGATTTTACTCAGAGAACTTGTGTATCTATATGAGACGGCATGTGTTCGTGTGTGTTTTGGGTATAAGTGTCTGTATGTTTGTTTAAAAATTTCGTTTGTTGTCGTCATCGTTTAATAATTGTCATGTTACACGATTGTTAGTACATGGTTTCTATTTAATTTTTACTTTATTTCATTTTGTTTTGCCCATCCAGCAGTATTCAACCATCCATTAAGACAGTCGTCCGTTGTCTTTACTCAAACAAATTGACAAACACACGGTAGCAATTTTAATAACATACACTTACGTACACATGTACATATTTAAATGTACTCTTTAATTTAATACTGCTTATGGCTTTTCGTCGTAGTCTTCCCATGATGCTATGTCTGTGAATGTAATTATTGTATGAGTGTTGCTTCAACACGCTAGCGATGAAGTTGATAATGATGGCAATGATTATGCACGGTGGAGGTCTTTCGAGGAAATTTTTAGAAGAAATTTGTACATTTCTAATTACGCTAGGGAGGGATGAAAAAAACATCCATAGCACAAGTTTACAAAAAAAAATTAACCTCAAAAGTGCGATGTTTTTACGCTAATTTAGGATTGCTTATCACCAGGGGTCGGAATTTCATGCAATTGCATGTTTTTGTGGTGATGCGAATCATAAAATTTTAAGTAGTTTTGCATGTTTCTAAATTTTTTAAAAAATATTAATAGGCCGATTATGGATGGCAACCGAGCCTCAGTCGGGTTACCAGTTGATGAAAATGAGACTACTAATGGCAACTGGGGGCTACCAATTTCACTTGCGTTACATTGTTCCGTTACCATATGGGTGCATCAGCAGCTAGATGGAAATTTTTCGTGTAATACTTTAGTTCGCAGATATTCTGTGTGAAACATTTATTATTGATATGGAATGTCCTTTGTTTGCAAAAATTACCCTTAGTAAAGCCATTGGAGTAGATAGGCCCTTCTGGGGAGGGATAAGCCGAATTTCCTTCAAAAAGTTAAAAATATTAGAGTAATTTTGGTATAATATAAGTGCACTAGAAGATTAATTTTGGTTTTAGAACTTCTAAAAATTTTCTTTAACCAAAAAAACCTATGTAGTGCCGGACGTGACCATATGGTAACGGTCTATTATGCCCGACCCAGAGGCCGTACAAAAATTTTAGGTACTAAGCTAACGTTCTTAGATCCTATAGGTATAGATTTAAAAAATTTTATTTAAATTTAAAACAAAACAAATTCCCGGACAATTTGGGTTAAGAAAATCTAATGTGTATGCATTTTTACCCTTGGACCAAATATGGACTTTACGGTCAAAACCATAAAAAATTCTATTGTTGGATTTTGTTGAAGCATTCTTAGGAACTTTTAATGCGCAAAAACACCATTCAAAGCCATTTTCCCCTTGTTTTGCAAAATGTTCTTCAAAACAAATAAATTTTTTTAAATCTGAATATACTGTTGAATTGCTGTGCCTACCTTTCTCCTCTGTATGAAATTGGTATGTTCTCACTAAATATGTTGTAACTAACTATGTTACAAATGTTACGCTTACTTACATTTGGAACAAAATTTTCTTTAAGATATGAGTCAAGAATATATAAATTTTTTTTTTTTGCCTTAACGAAGTGTCCCAGCTAAAATTTTGCTTGCTGGTAGGCAAAAAAGCATATGAGGACCTTAGTCGTAACTACTTATAATTTGAATTTATAACTACTTATTTTTGCTTGAGAATTAAAGTTCAAATAAATTCAGTAAAGTGCGACTTTGAACCGCACACGAAGGGTTCCGTTCGAATACTATATACATACATATACTCCTTTTGCCGTTTTTTTTTAGTTTAAGTGTTTTTTTTTAAAGAGAAGTAACACAATCAGGCAATTATTGCCTACCAGTTAATCAATTAATGTGTTACCTTCTTTGGGAAAGGGATAGTGGATAGAAAACAAGTGGGCGCAGTGGGAGAGAGATAGTAAACTTAATTAATTTACAAATCTGCCATTGCCATTTTTTTGTTAAATTTTGTAGCGCAGTGTTGTAGCCCCTCTGGTGCTAAGTAGAGGCACTAATTTGTTTAAGCTGTGTAGCCAGATATTAGTTATTTTACATCGCCGACGTCACTGCTACACTGCTGTGATGCGCTTGAGGATATGTCAGTACTAATCGCTACCGGTACTGCTAAAGTGATTAATAAAATGCCTTCATCACTTTAACAGTCCAATAACAATCAATACAATGACACATCAATGCACATCAGAAAAATTCATGATGTTGTGAGCTTGTCTGAAACTAGTCTTGAATTCAAGACCACAGGGTAAGTAGTCAAACGCTCTAACCATCTCAGGTAGCGGTATATTTTTTAGTTTTGGCGATTATTTTCGTTTTTACGGCTTTGACGATTTTTTAGTATTGGCGATTTTTTCTTTTAATCGATTTTTTCGGTTTTTTTGTGATTTTTTTGTTAGTTTTTGGGATTTTTTCTCGTTTTCGCGAATTTTTTTTTTCTTTTACCCTTTTTTGCGACTTTTTTCGCTTTGGGTTTTTTCGGTTTTAGACGATATTTTTAGATTTTACGATTTTTTGCGCTTTTCCGTTTTGGTGATTTTTTAGGTTTGACAATGTATTTCATTTTTGGTGAATTTTTACTCTTTTTGGGATTTTTTTTTCGGTTTTTGTCATATGTTTAGTTTTGGCATTTTTTCGCTTTTTTGGCGATTTTTTTCGATTATTTTATTTGTGCTGATTTTTTACGATATTTTTAGTTTTGTTCGGGAGGGTACAGCTAAATTTCAAAATTTCACAACCTGATAGAATACCCTTTCACATTTAGTTCATTTGTCATTTTAGAATTCGCTAATTTGCTCTTATAGTTTTCAAGATTACATTAACTAAAACAATAGCCTTTTATTTTTATTTTGTTTAGATTTCAGTATTAATTGATGTAGCCTGTATAATGAACGATACACTAACTTTAAATATTTCATATGTCCATATATAAATATCTGTATATTACATTATGGCTCAGAAGATATAGTTTTTTTTAAGAACAAACACAACCCGTGAAGCGATTAGCTTGTCTGCGGAAAACCACCCGGGGTCTATGGCGGGAATCGAGCCCACGACCACTGGACTGACAGGTTAGCGTCACTACCACTAAGCCACAGGGGCACCCATTCACAACACAGTAAAATTTGAAAATTACATAACCCGATAGAGTACCCTTTAATTTTTGTATTGTTTTTTTTTGCAATCGCTAGTTTTGCTTTTAAAATGCTACGAACATTTCAATAGTTCAATTTTTAAGGTTTCCAAAATACAGCTAATTGTAAAAATTAACATACTGGTAGAATACTCTCTACTTTTATTTTGTTTAAAACTCAGTGTCAATTGGTGTAATCTCTATAATAATACACTAACTTTGAAAGTTTCAAGTGTCTATATATAAGTGTCTGTATATTACATTAGGATTTCAACATATTTCGTTGCTCTCTTTAGAACACCCTTTAATTTTTAGCTGTCATATATCTGTTGTTGTAGCGGCCATAATACATATTCTGTAAAAGTTTTAGGTCCGTACCTTTTACGGTTGTCGAGAAAATAGCCTGTGACAGACTGACGGAAGGACGGACAGCGCAGCGAAAGCTAAGGAACATTAAGAATAAGGGGTAACTCTTATATATGTACTTACATTATCACAGCAATTAACCAGTTATTATTTGACTTACTTGAAGTAAAAAAATAAATAATGAAATACACAAAATAAAATTGTAAAAAATTTTTATTCACACTATATTTTATTTACATTTTATATCACATTTCTTATTTTCTTGACCCGGCTGTGATACGAACCGCGATCTTTCAGATTTGAAGAGAAGTGATTTACTCGCTCAGATATTGTTGACTTATAAGTTTAAGCACCAAGATTTTTTTTTAACATAACAAATTATAACTACTTTCAGGTAATGAAACAAATTCATATTAATTTGATAAATTACTAAATAATAGTTCTAATTTGGAGATAAATAAATACGGCTAATTAATTTGTAGTCGATTATAAGAGTACTAGCGATTGCAAAAATGACAAAAGTTTTTGCTGGGTCTTAAAATGGTGAATTTGCAAAAATCGGCTGAAGGAAGAAACACTACACTGAAAATAATTCATGCAAGATTTTACGAAAAAAAACTTTCGTAGTTACTTTTTTCGTATTATAGAAGAAACTTTCGTACATTCCACGAAAAAAGTTTTAGTCTAGAATTTTATTATTTCACGAATGTAACGAAAACCATTCGTATTTACTTTTTTCGTAGAATGTACGAAACTTTCGTACATATTACGAATTCGGTTGAGTACAGAATTTTATTATCTAACGAAAGTAACGAAAACTTTTCGTAGTTATTTTTTTTTTTTGTTAAATATACGCAACCTTCGTACATATTACGGAATAAATTTTTACAGCAGAATTTTATAGTTTTACCAAAATAACGAAAACATTTACCAGTACGTTTTTTCGTAAAATATACTAAAATTTCGTACATATTACGAAATCAATTATGGACTATATAAGTTGTTCTTAAAGTTATTGAATCATATAAAATTGGGCGCTAAGTGACCAGTATACATATAAGTTGTAGACAGCGTTACTGTTAAAAATTTTCAAAAAGAAGGGGCAACATTAATAACAAGAAAAATTAAAAAAAAAATTTTTTAATTTTTTCGTAAAACACAAAAAATATTTAGTAATATTCTCTAAATATTACCTTAAACTATGAAAGTATTTCGTAAAATGTAAAACTTTTTTTCTCTTTTTTACGAAACTCTTTCGTATTATATAAAAAATTATTTCTTAAACCACAAAACATACTTCGTAAAATAAACACAAAAATTTCGTTCGTTTCGCACATTTTACGAAAGAATTTCGTGGTGCGAAATTACAAAATATTTCGTAAAATATACGAACGATTTTGTTCATATGTTGCATGGTTTTTTTTTCAGTGTATGCAACAATGCAATATTTGTGTCATTCGTATAAGCAGTTCTGAAGGTTTTTGGAAATAGTTGAAAAAACTGCAAAACACGCGTTTTTCGAGATTATCTCGAAAATGCTGATTAAGAAAAATAAATGAATGATATCTTCATGTTTCAGCGACCCTAAATTGATGTAGAAAACGTCTGGCTTTTGAGGTTATGGTAAAAAGTACAAAATATTTCGTAAAATATACGAACGATTTCGTTCGTGTGTTGCATGGTTTTTTTCAGTGTATGCAACAATGCAATATTTGTGTCATTCGTATAAACAGTTCTGAAGGTTTTTGGAAATAGTTGAAAAAACTGCAAAACACGCGTTTTCGAGATTATCTCGGAAATGCTAATTAAGAAAAATAAATGAATGATATCTTCATGTTTCAGCGACCCTAAATTGATTTAGAAAACATCTGGCTTTTGAGGTTATGGTAAAAAGTTGAAAATTTTTAAACCATTGTTAGTGATAACATTTTTTCGGCAACTGAAACAAAAATCAGTGGTCAGATAATTTTTTGTTCAAGGAATTGTTGATATTTTTTTTCGTTATTTTGAATTTCAAAGTTGTAATTAAACTAAATGTTACGACGGATTTCAAGTCCTTAATTTTTTAATTGAGTATTTGTTTTAAAGCTTCTTAAGCTTAATTCTTTATCTAAAGCTAAATTTTTTTCACTCAAATTTTAAATGAAATATGGGCGCTACTAAAAGCTAAGTTGTAGATGAGTAATTCCGTGTCGAATCAACTAATAGTTAGACATGACCCCTTTCGATTTTGATGAAATTTGTTCAGATGTTTTCTTTAAGCCTATAAGGAACTTATGCCAAAGGGAAAAAATTAAAAATGTTTATTTCAGAAGTTATGCCATATCCAAAATATCATTATTTCGCCAAATTTACCGAAAGTGCTGAGTTTAGTTTTTAATTAATATCTCGAAAGCTATTTTATATACAAGATTGGTTTGTATGTCATTTTAAGCAGAATATTTGGAGCTACAAAAATGTATAGAGCAAAAATTTTTAATTTTTTTTTTTGGAAAAATTACTTATCTGCTAAGTTTTAAAATTTTCAAAACTGATTAAATCAAAAACCTCTTTTATTTTTTGCTGAATTTTTTATATAATATCTCCAAACGTCCTTAACAAATCCTGTAATTTTTAAAGAGGTGTTTTTTTTTTCTTTTTTGAGATATTACAAAAAATGTACCTTTTTAACACAAAATTTCCAACATAAAATTAAACAGAAAAAGCTAATGCACAAATTTGTCAATGTTATTATTTTGTCCCTTCAAAAACTTTAAATTAAATTGAATTTAATTCATATTGCTTAAAATTACAAATTTAAATTATTTTTGATACTATATTGTTGAAGGTTGCGAAAGAAAAAAATCATATCTCAAAAAAAATACCTCCTCCAAATTTTCACGATTTATTAAGGACATTTAGAGGTATTATATAAAAAAAGTTCAGACGAAAAATATATATGTTTTTGATTTAGTCAGTTTTGAAATTTTCAAAACTTTGCAGATAAGTTATTTTTCCAAAACAAATTTTTGTTGTTCGTATTTTTGGTTGCCTCAAATATCCTCTTTAAAATGGCATATAAAACATCCTTGTACATAAAATAGTTTTCGAGATAATTAAAAGCTAAGCTCAACACATTCTGTAATTTTGGCGAAACAATGACATTTTGAATATGTCATAACTTTTGAAATAAACATTTTTAATTTTTTTCCAAATTTCATCAAAATTGAAAGGGTCGTGTCTAACTCTTAGTTGATTTGATATGGAATTACCAAGATAGGAACAACGTGAAATAATTTTATGCAACATTTCAATTCTTACATGCCTAAAAGTCATGTAAAAAAATGTCACAAGGCCATGTTCTAAAATGATTTCAACTCTGAAGCTGTACTCCAGATTTCTAAAACAATAATATTCAATATTTTAGATCAAATAAATCAATATTTTGAACAAAAATAAATAGTTAAAAATATCACTTCATGCACTATTTATTGCAAAAGATTTTTAAAAATCTACAATCATTTGTTACTATCTGCCACATCATCGAACAACCTTGTCAAAACCATTACATAACATCATCAAACGCGGGCTGTATTTTGAAAAACACAAACCTTTAAAACACCACAAAAATATTGGATATGTTACAATATCCATATCCAACCAAACCCACAGTATGTTAGAGATACAACTGATAACGACGATAGCATTTGTAGAGGATACTTGTGTTAGTTTGTTTTTTGTTGCCTAGTTTATTTGTTTGTTGGTCGGGCGTTTTTTTTTTTTGTTGTCATTATGGGTGGAACAATCTTATAGTCTTTGAATGCGTCTTTCTGTCTGAAGTGCAAATTTGCTTTAATTATTTCAAGTTTGTCGTCCCCTCCTTACCCCATCAACAGACGCACATATTTTTTTCGTTAAGGCCATTCTCTTTGTGTTCATATCTAATGATATTTTCACATATACTTGGTATTTTGTTGGATTTTATATCGAAGGTGACCATATTTTGCGAAAAACTAAAATTTTACATTAAAAGATATGCATATTTTATTTACACAAGTATTATTATGCCCTTATATATAAACTAAAAAGTTGATTTCTGGCGTTCTAGTTGAGCTTAGAAATTGATTGGCTTTTAAGACTTATAACAAAATTTTATAAAGAGTTTTTTTGTAGGATATTTTAGCCCGCTATCTCGCAGTCGAAGGGGAGTTTTTTGCTCCTTTTTAAGAAGGGGTCAAAAAAAGACCCATACGGTGAAGCTGTAGAGGCTTAAAATGTTCCATGAATTTATTTTTTAACAAATACAACCCGTGAAGCGATTAGCTTGTCTGCGGAAAACACCCAGGGTCTATGGCGCGAATCCAACTAACGAACTCTGTACCGACAGCAGGGTTGGCTGCAGTGTTGCCAGAAAAGTTTTGCCCCATGTCGCCAATTTAAAGAATGATGTCCCCAAAAGTCCCCATTTAAAAATTGAAAATCCCCAATTTTGTCCCCAAAAAATATTTTTATAAGAAGCACACTTCAATAAAAATAAATATTTTCAATAGTATTATTTTGATTAATCTATTAAGGTGACCCTGGAAAAAATTCGATTTCTCCCAGTCTCATCCCCCAGTTTTGTGGGAACTGATACAAAAATGATTCTGTCAAATTTTCAGGTCCAACGGTTGGGAGCAAGACGTGCCGCTAGAAAAAAACCAAAAATGGGCTGTATACTTCGTTTGGGGTCATCAGGATTCCTCCAAGAAACTTCATTCTATGAGGCATTACAACCGGACAATCGCGGAGGTTCCGGTGCCTCTTCTCTCTTGGTAAGACAGTCAGCCCGCTCTTTCCAATACGGCCTTCATAGCCAGGCACGCCGTATAACGTCAGTTTATTAAGATATCGTAAGTCATACGTTGGCTACACGTAACTGATTTTAACAACTTTTCAGTTGAAGAAATTACATAATAATTGCGGGGCTGAGACACAAAGAGGTACAAATGCTAAAACTAAAAAAGGTAGTTAATTGTAGAAATCAACACTTAATACTAATATCCATCACACTAAAAAAATCAGACCTACATATTAATCTAAAAAAACTGTAATTACTCTTTCTTACATTTTGCTTCTCAGTCCCTTAGTTAGACTGAAAGCGTTACTAACTCCGAAATTAAATATGTAAATGAAAATTAATTAGAATATAATCAGGAATATTCTAAGTATCACGTGGTTTTAAATCACTTGTGATTTTAAAATCAATAATAGTCCTGCAGACGCTTTTAAAATCATATACGATAATTTTCTTTCAGAAATCATATTTGATGCTCTATATAATAGAAAAGCTAAAAAAAGTGAAAATATATCTGGCATGAACAATTTAGATCTTAAAATCACATGTGGTTTAAAGCCATGTGATTTTCAGAACATACCTGAATATTGACCTATTTCCACTATTTATTTTGAGGCTAGGAATGTTTTTTAGCGATTTATATGTAATACTTTTTCTGCATTTCCTGATGTTAACATATCGTCTCTACCAGGTCTAAGCAATCCTCTATGAGAAATTCAGCATTTCGCAGCAAAGCGTATCGTACAAATTGGAGGGCTACGATCCGAATTTAAGAAGCGTATTTTGTACATTCGATAGTTGAACATGGTGGGACAATATGACTATCGATATGTAACAAATTTTCATCGTATCTTTTAAGCATTTCTTTTGCAGCTAAATACATATCGTAAGCAAATTGCTTTAAACTCCTTTTGGTTCAGAAGAGATAATAGTTCTAATTCCTTTGAACATCCTATGCCATCATCAATTTCAGTCGGGTGCCTGCACACACGTTCAATTTATATCGTGATGCATTCCAACAAATCAAATTCATGAAGTGAAACACTATTTTAAAATAATTGAAATACCTACTACAAGTAGAAAATAATTCATGTTTGTTAAAATTTCTTATAATGAAAATCCCCAAATCCCTCCCCACGAAAATCTGTCCCCAAAAAGAAGTTGAAATCCCCAATTTGGGGACAAATCCCCTCATCTGGCTACACTGGTAGGGTGCCCACTGGGTAACCCAAAAATAAACCACCCGGGTTTTTATGAGTATTTTGTTTAAAAAATGATAGCTCAGATTTTAAATGCAAATGCTTTTTCCAATCGAAGATGATTTCTAAGGTTACTCCATATTAAACCATAAGATGAGTAAAATTTTTCTCTTGATGGTGAACTAGCATGACAATTCATTAGTGAAGTGAAAAAATCGCAAAAGTTTGCAGCTAAACATTATTAAGTTTTGGCTTTTAACATTTTCCACCATTGTTTTTCATTTAATATGATAAACACCAATGATGGAAAAATTGGTACAATTGCACCAGTTTTGGTACAAGTCGAACTTTATATATACAATCGTACACCAATGGCTTATTTGGTACAATTAATAATGCCTGCATATTTCGGAAAATATCCTTATTGTTGCTTTTTTTATCACAATATTTTACCCTTTTCATCCACTCGTTCATATGCGACTTTTTATCTGAATTTAATTTAAAAAGCATTGAGAACAAAGTTCGACTTAAACAGAGGAATGTATAAATAGAACATATAAGGTTAGCTCACAAAATGCAGTTACTGTAATTGCAAGCTCTTGCTGATCATGATACATATTAAAGTCTGAAAACTATACATTTTCTATACTTTTTTTAATTATTGCCAAAAATTTTAAATATTTTTCAACTGAATAAAAAAATTTCTTTGTCTTTTTTCAGCCAGTAAAACCCCTTCTAAATTGAAAAGTAGTATTTTTAGACGTTGCACTATGCGACTTATGGCCAATCTAGAAAGGTTAATGCTTTTTTCAGGTTATAAAATCTCCGAAAATAGCGTTACGTAATATGTGAATAGGCCCTTATTTGAGAAAATATTCAAATAATTTTTTTATACTCGGGCTATAGTCTAGTTGTAACAAATTTCATTCGGTTATGTTTATTTGAATGATGTAGGCTTGTGCATGCATTCATTTGATTTTTCAAAATTGATTGAAATGCATTGCGTTGTTGAAAATATGTGAATGTATTTAAATTAGGGATGTAACGATACACCGTTTTGCCGATCCGATACCGATACCGATACCGATATTTAAAAATAAATATCGCCGATACCGATTCCGATACCGATACGAATATTGAAATTGAGTTCAATATACGATCAACATATTTAGATCAACAAAACTCAAGTGCAATTTTTTTATTATACAAAATTACATTGTAAGAGAGAATATTTAAAATTGATTTTAGCCCAGTATAAAAAATTGGAAGTAATTTTTAAGGAGAAACATTTTCTTTGCTTCCAAAAAATCTATATTAAAAATATGCAGATAATTAGTAGAAAAGCAAGAAAAAAATTTTAATTCCTTTATAATTTTAAAAAATACTCGCCATGCTTTTTAAAAAATCGATTTTTTAAAGGACATTTATCAACTAATATTCTTCTAAATAACTTAATAGCTTAGTTATTAAAAGTCTTCTAAGTTTATATTTATTCACCTAAATTTACATGAAAATAAAGTTTTGAGTTTAAATTCGCATAAAAAAAATTGTGAAAATGGTTAGTTTTTATCCTTTTTCCTTGAGGAAAAATCATTATAGAACACCGAAAAAGAAATTTGTCCTAAAATCGCTTCCAATTCGGTGATTGGTAATCGGAAAACAGAATTTCTTGCAATGGCAAGGATATGTAAAACTAATTAGAAATTATCCGAATTCGCAATACTTCCGGATCGCGAATTCCACATTTTCATGACTTCTTTGGAGTGTCTTTTTTTGCTGAAATAAGATTTAAAAAACAACGACTTGGATTTGAATTCATGGTAAAATTAACAAAGAATAAATAATTTTTTTTTACAAAATAACAGCATAAAATATTAATAGTTTTTAAAATTGATATTAATAAGATTTAAAAATAACGAAGTGAATTTAATTCATGGTAAAATTGAATAAAAATAAATTCTTTGTTAAAAAAAAAACTCTGAAAAAAAATTTTGAAGTATCGTCGTATCGACAGTAAAATATCGCCGATACCGATGTAGTGGAAAATCTGAAGTATCGCCGATATATTGGTATCGGTATCGGTATTCGTTACATCCCTAATTTAAATACCTTTTAACAAATCCGATGCAGACCATTAGTTGAAATACGTACGAAGACGCCAATGCAGATCAGAAAAATTTTTAATTTTTATGACCACTCACAGTATCGAATTCAGACTCTTGATTCTCGTCATTTGCTTTACTGCACGTCTACACGCGCAATATTTATTTCCGAACATAAATTTAAATAATTCACTGTGAATGGATCCATATTTTTTGTATTTTTTTAGTTTGTTTAATTTTGTTTAAAACTATTTTACTTTAATTTGCTTTATTTTATTTAAAAAACATTGTATTTTTACCACAGCTACAAGTTTCTTTTGTTTAGTTGGCGCCAACAACAAATGCCGATCAAATTTGACAGCGTATGTTCGACGTTATTTCTTGAACATAAGTTTGAACAATTATGTCGCAATTTATTTGCAAATAAATGTTTCTGCGGTCCACACGTTAACATATGATGTTGGAAATAGAATTTGACAGATGAGAACATAATTATTTCCAAGTTTATTGCTCGGGGAGACCGCCAGTTATAGACAACGTCTTAACTAGTTCAGCCAACAGCACTGCCAAAACAATGTGTCTATGAGTGTATAATAATTCCCCTTATTCCGTGACTATTTGTTGACGTCACGTCAAGACAATACCAAAAAATTGCCACATTTCTGCTCGTCATCGATAACAATTTACTATTACTGACAGTCACTTACTATTATCTAAGGCATAGAAAATGGGAAGAGGCCGCTAATAGTAGTAAATTTTTGTCGACAGCGAGTAGACAAGTGGCAATTTTTTGGTATTGTCTTGAAAAGACGTCGACAGATAGTTACGGAATAAGGGCGAATAAGAAACACTACAACAACAACAAACATATAAAACTATTTTTGTTGTTTGCTTTTGTGTATGTATGTGATTTAATTATTTCATAAATCCAATGAAACTTTTCATCAAATCAATGAAATACATTTCATTTAAATTATGACATTAAATTTTTTTAATTTTTTATAGTATATCTTTAAAGAATTTTAAGTATCAATTAAAATATTTTGTCCAAACTTATAGGGTTTTTCATAAAACGGCAAAATGTTGCTGTCATAAATCCAATGAAATTTCCCACCGAAACTATGAAAGTTATTGAAGCAGTTCCAATGAAATTCTTTCACAATATTCTCGAAAATTCATTAGAATTGTAAAATAATTCATTAGATTTGTGAAAAGCAATCCAAAGAAATGGTTTCATTGAACTTACGAAGCGAAATTCTTTCGGTGTAGTCCCTTTTACACACTTTTTAAGAAAACAATTGATGTTGCCTGTGGAAAAGCTCTAGCTAGCCGTAAGCTTAAAATATAACGGCATTATGTATAATGAAAAATTGGAGTGAAGTTGGCATAAGTGGCAAAATTGAAAATGGTCTTAACGAGTTGTGTCATACAATTTTACAGTAAAAATAGCGCTAGAATGTTTTTTTTTCGGTTATATGTATTTATTTATAGTATCTTCAATAAAATTGAACTAACAATAAGTAATCAAATCTTAATTCTAAAATTTTAATTTTTAAGTCCAGCCAGTGACAGACAAAAATATTTGTTTCAGCGGTTGGCTGTTTGGTTATTTACGTCTCTCGTGTTCAGCTGAGAGCAAGAGTGTCCCTCCTTCTCAGCCGAGTGTGGCCTCTAAAGTTAATGATGTTTCGGGCTAGGGGATTTGGGTGCAACTCAAGTCTTTTTATGTAGCTTGTCACGTGTTTAGAAAACACTGTTTTAACCGGCGGCACATCTAGGTCTTTATGAATTCGCTTGTTTCTGACATACCATGGGGCTGCTGTAATCGTACGGAGTATTTTATTTTGTTGCCTTTGAATTTTTTCTACATTTGATGCCGAGGCAGTGCCCCATAACTGGATTCCGTAGGACCATATTGGTTTTAGAATGGAGTTGTATAGAAGAAGTTTACAATCTAGGCTTAGAGTAGAGTTCCTTCCAATGAGCCAATTCATTTGAGCTGCGCTAGAATGTAATCGTGAGTTAAAACTACATTATGCACCGATTTTTAATGCCAAATAATATGGAGGAATTCGTTAAGACCAAGTTAAATATCGTCAGTTGTGCTAATTTCAGGGCAATTTTTCATTATACATAATGCCGTAAATATTTACTATAAATTAAATGAAATCTATTTGCTGATGGTTAAGCATTTTCGATATGCATTTCATTGGTGCTTCACCAAATCGTCAGTAGACGTCAACCATACTTTTGAACAGTTACAAACCTCTTATCTTATGTACAGACTTTTAAAAACCATTTTAGAATTTACCAATAAATGATTTTCAAAAATAAGCATAGTAGGCTTTGAAACTTACACAAAACCCAGCATATAATTTTTTATTCCATATGAGTCTATTTTATTTTTCTACACCTAAATACAATTAGAAATCCAATAAAAATATTTATAAGGCAAAATGAAAAATAAAATCCAAATTATTTGACATATTCAGCCATATCACAGAATACCATTCCTATCGGAAGTGGTTTCAATTCCGTAAGTTGCTTCTTCAGAAAACGAAAAACGAAAATTTTCTTCGTAACCAAACTACTTTTAAATATCAAAGTGGAATTAAAAAACACTTTTCTACAGACTTCATTTGCAGGACATATTAAATGACGTGCATACTTTTAGGAGCGTCAAATAAATATTTGGTCATGAGCTTTCCATGTTAATAAAAAGCTTAATGTGAGCTTTGGATCTAAAAACAGAGTAAACAAATGCCTCAAGGTATAAAAACTTTATCATTGTAAAAACGAAATACAAAATAAACGGAATATAACGCACCGAAAATGTACTTTTTTGGAATGACAACTACGGAATCAAAACCAATCCGAATGAAATCTGCGACATGGCTGATTGTTAAAATTTTATTTTAAATGAAATTTATTTTGAGCATTGTTTATATGAATTTCATTGCTGCTTTACCAAATCGTCAGTAGACTTCAACCAAATTTTTTAACCTCTTATCTTATGTACAGACTTTCAAAAACCATTTGAGAATTTACTATGCTTATTTTTGAAAATCATTTAACTGCTCAAAAATTTGGTTGAAGTCTACTGATGATTTGATAAAGCACCAATGAAATGCATATAGACAATGCTTAGCCATCAGCAAATAAATTTAATTTAAAATAAAAGTATGACAATATGTCAAATAATAAATTTCTTAAATATTTCCTTTAAACTTATGACAATGCAAGACCATATATATCTGGTCACCTTTAAAACTTTGCCTTTGGCATTTTTACACTTTGTTCGACAATCTTGCTTTGCTTTGGCGTTTCTCTCTTTATTTTTTATTTTTTAATTTTCCAATGTTTTTTCTATTTCTCATTTTATCTTAACAACATTGTTGTAAACCAAATCCGTACAAACGTATTCATATATGTATATCGCAGTTTAAATTATACTTACAACAATCATATGCATATGGTGACTGACTACTCATACACAGACACAGACACACATACGTCAGCACAAACCCACCAACCTTCACTTATTATAACTTATAAAAATGCTTTTGAGGGAAAACGGAAATACCCGGCATTATCTTTTGGAAGGAAGAGTGCAAGTATGATTGTGGTGTGTGCAAAAAGAAAAGCTTTTTGTTGTTGTGTTGCAAAAAAGAAAATACCATTTGACATTTAACATGATGATGTTGTATTAGTGGGGTGCTTAACATGAATTTCTTTTACATTTTTTTCATACAAAACTGATACGTTTTTATGTCTGTGTAGGTTTCAGGATAAGTGTATGTGTGAATGTACTACTTATTGCACATCAATAGCATCAAATACCAAAAACAAATATTAAACATATTTATATATTCATTCATCCAACTAACCATTTATTCATTCATTCATGCATTCAACTACTCAACCATCCATCCATTTATCCATAACATTTTGTGTTGCTGTCGTGTAGTGGTTGTTGCTGGTGTCGGTGTCGGTGTCGGTGTCGGTGTCAGTGTCAGTAACGGCATTGGTATTGGTGTTGCTGCTCTTAGTGATGATGATTGTATTAATAGTGCTGTACTTGTTTCTTATTCTTTTGCTGTTGCTGTTGCTATTGCCTGTAGTTGCTCTTAGACTATTTTTGGTCGATTGGTTGTATGGATGAATGGTTAGTTGACTGTTTGTTGGTTGGTGTATATTTCTGTGGTTTGGCTTTATACGATGTTGTATGGTTCATTTATACTTCATCATTGAACGTGCCTCTTTCATTTTGTGAGTATCTGTGTATTTTTGCTCGTATTTTTATCTGTGTTGATTTCATTTACTGATAGACACGCGAAATTCATGTTTCTAATGCTGTTTTGCAAGGGAGAATTTTGTAATTAGCCTTAATTGAAAATGACCTATTTTTTCTCGCTTACTCAGTAATTTTGTCTTACAATTCTGAAAAAAAACTAAATAAATGAGAAAAAGTTCATAAAGAATTTTACATAATAATTTGCCGGCTCAATTTCTTTATTTCGTAATGTCTCTTTGTATGATGCTCAAATTTTTCTTTTATCTATTACAGCGCTATTCATTGGTACAGAGGGGCTTGGTTTTATCACAAAATTACAGTATATTGTACAGAACTCTCATATCTGTGTTAAAACTAAAATTTATGGCCACAAAATAACACACCATTCTTCTTGAAACTACCCAAATTACGACTATAAATTGATGCAAAGCCATAGACAAATCAGGGAGAAGCCGTTGTCAATATTTATTTTTACTGCATCGAAATGACTATTTAGCGCAACAGTGTAAAAAGTGAAAGTAAATGTACCAATTTTCAGCCCTTTTAATGCCTCCAAAGCTTTTTTAATTCTATCGCTAGAGGAAATTAGACAATGTCTTATGGTATCATAGAGTATGCTGTGAACTCGGCACAGTGGAGCGAATCAACATATTTTGGAAATAAATCAACTATTTCTAAACGAATGATGCGATCAGTATACAATTTCCCATGGACATAGCAGAGGCATATTCCTATTTAACTTAAGGGGAGTAGCTTCCCCTATTGCTCAGGAGCAGAGCTATTAAGTGCCAATATTTGTGTGTCCTTATAGCCCTTAAGCCGTCTTTACAATGTCTGAGTTTTCGTCTGATTTCAATAGCTAACTTTAAGAATATCACATTTAAAATTCATATTATATATTAGATAATAAGATTAAATTAAAAAATTTAAGAACCCCAGAAGAAAATGGTTGATAACTTCAGAACGGCTGGACCGACTTTTTTTAGGTTAGAAAATTTTAGATCAAGTTACCTCTCAAATAAAAGACACCGAATTAAAATCGATCAAGCCGTTTGGGAGCTACGGTACAACAGAAACAAAAATTCAAGAGGATACAGCCAGAAAGGAGGTGATAACTTCTAAACAGCTGGACCGATTTTCCTCAAACATAGCATTGAACAGTCTCAATCAATTTATCTTTCATACAAAAAAAACACATTAATCAAAATAGGTCCAGCCGTTTAGGCTCTACGAGGAAACAGACAGACACACAATATAAACTTATAAGACCCCTCTTTTTGGTCGGGAGTTAAAAACGAGAAGGATTCTTATACCATGTTCATACGGACGGCAATGTTCGAGGTTCGCTCTCTCATTCATGTTTCGTGCTCCAATCATGATTGAGTCTACATGTTTCGCCATACAAAAATTTCAGATCGAAGAACCATATTGGCTCATTTAGAATCTAGCTGCGAACCATGTCTTAAAAGTCATATTCAACTGATATTGCAAGTTTCAAAAAAAAAATTAAACAACATTTAAAAAGCGATATTTTTATTGGCATTAATTTTAGAATAGTCCTACTGTTCACTGAAGTTTTAAAAGTGCAGCCCTTAATTATCGCCCTTTACGATATGTTTAGAATTAACAACATTTGGTGTTGAAAGTTTTTGTTTGATTAATATTTTTTCCTTAAACTTTTAAAGTAAACTCATTGCAATCTATTTAGTTTCCCGCAATTGCCATTAAATAACATTTTCAAAGCAAAAGAAAGTTAAGCATTTAATGAGGCATCTTAATGGCTAATTGTTAATTTACTTTAAGCGTTTAACTTTACTTTCTCTTCTCTGTCTTGTTGGTTGTTGTTTTTTTTCCCTTAATGCTAATGTGTATCCTTAGGCCTGAATAGAATTTAATTGTTTGCTTTAAATTTAATTTAATAACAGCTCCCTTCATTGCTGTCATAATGACATACTTTTGTAATAATTTTGTATAACTTTTGTACAATTTATACTAATTACTTTTCACTATCATTTACAGTTTTTGTTAAATAAAATTTTTCAATTTATTTATTACAAAAATGAATATTTTCAATATTTAATAAAATATTTTTTTATTAAACATATTACATATTATTTTATTATGTTGTACAAAATAATAGCAATTACCTTTGGGATATTGATAACCACATTATTCAATGATGACCAACCACAGCAGTTAGATGGACTAACAAACGAACAAGCAGACATATTTGTACATAGATAAAGAAAACAAAGAGGCGGGTTTGTAGAAGAATACATAAATGAAAGGTTGGAAGAACGAATGGTCGGATGGATGGATGGATGGATGCAAGGATGTGTGACCAGCAAGCCTGCATGTAAATAGAAAAATTCATAGCAAAATTTAATATAATAGAGCATTTATAAAATTGGTTGTGGATAATATTTATTAAAAAAATATATATAAATATTATTTTATATTTAAATTACATTTGATTTAATTTATTTAATATAAATACTTGTACAATACAATTGTGGCATATTAAAATTCATATGTCAAACCATAAATATCGATTGGTAGCCATGTGGCACACTGCTTGCTGATTCAATTAAGATCAAATTTGGAAAAAACATTTTTGTTATTCATTTACAAATACATTTGAATATAAATGTGTATTTATGTATGTAGTTTAAAGCTAATTGAGCGTTTCAACCAAAACAAATTTTAATTAAAACACTAAGTGCAAATTTGCAAGTAAATTATTTTTAATAAATGTTAAAATCTTAATTTAACATTTGAATGATGCTAGACAAATTATTTGATTATATTTAAAACAATTAATTTCAAATAACTTTTTTTCCAAATTGGACGAGTTCAATAGTTCATTTTATAAAGGTGTATTATGTCTATTTCCGTACGGCACAGTGTTTGAAATACTTTTTATTTTAAAAATATTACGGTTGCTCATAGAATATTTATGATACATTCATATAAGGACGCAACACGTTGGCTTTTTTAACAGCTGATGTTTTAAATTTTTGTAAGTTAAAACTAAAACTAAACTTTTATTACTTGGGGTTTGCCACACTAATAACAAAAGCAATTCTTTCTTCAAAGATTTACATTCCTTTTAATGTGATTATTTCAAACTTATTGGCTTTTGAATCCAAAGTAATTATATTAGACTAAAGCTCGTTACGTTATATTCGGAAAGAATCAGCCATAATTAACCTTCCAAAGAACAAGGGGAAAAAATTAACATAAATTTAGTCATTTTGGCTTAAGTTCGGTTTTAATTTAATTTTTCAATTAAATAAAATTTGTATTTAGAGATAAAAGTAAAGCATGTAGACAAAGAAAATTTTGACTGCGCGGAGGGTTGAACTGACGTCTCGATAGCTCCCGCTAATCTCATCAGAGTTCTTTTCCGCTTAGCCCACTCGACCAAAGTCGGCTGTTTGCAGTCAAGAGCTGAATATCATCTACTTTTAATCAATTCATACTGTCAGTCTTAGAGTTGTATTTCATTTGATAGTTATTGATATTAAATTTTCCTTTGTCTTGTATTAAGCTTCATTTTATTATTTCTCTATCCTAGTATGAATTATCATTGATAATTACAAATACTAGTGTGTGTGTGTGTGAATGTTTGTTTGTTTAGTTTTATTTGAACATGTACATCCTTTTGCTAGGTGCCTTTAGAGTTTAACAATTAAGTTATGAGTTTAGTCGAACTGTATGGGTTTATATCCAAAGAAATTATAATTATTATGTCTTAAGTTCGGTTTTAATTTAATTTTTCAATTAAATTATATTTTTATGTAGAGATAAATGTGAAGCATATTGACAAAGAAAATTTTTGACTGCACGGAGGGTTGAACTGACGTTTCGATAGCTCCCGCTATTCTCTTCAGATTTTTTTTTCGCTTAGACCGCCCGACGAAAGTCGGTGGTTAGCAGTCAAGAGTTGAATATCATCTACTTTGAATCAATTTATACTGTCACTCTTAGAGCTGTATTTCATTTGATAGTTATTAATATTCACTTTTTCTAAAGAAATCTGAAGAGAATAGCGGGAGCTATCGAAACGTGAGTTCAACTCTCCGCGCAGTAAAAATTTTTTTGTCTACATGCTTCACATTTATCTCTAAATAAAAATATAATTTAATTGAAAAATTTAATTGAAACCGAACTTAAGCCAAAATAATTACAATTTCTTTGGATATAAACCCATACAGTTCGACTAAACTCATAACTTAATTAATAAATTTAGTCTTCAAAATACACAGCAGAAAAACAGAACATTGATTGTAATTTTTATAATTATATACACTTATTTTGAAAAAATTGCAAACGAAAATTTAATCACCTTTAAGTAGCTCTTTTTTTGCAAAAGGCCTCCAGGTAGTAATAAAAGGCATCGATTCATACGTGGATCCAGAAGAGTTAAAATCGAGTCTACTAAATAATAATTTTAAAGTGAAAAATTTTACTAACATTAACAATAGAGAGCGAGTCCCCCAACCACTATTTCGTGTGGAATTGGAACCAGGTGACATGAAATTAAAAAAGAATAAGGTACACCCCATTTGTAATTTTAGATATTTGCTGTATCGAAGAGTTACCGTAGAGGAACCTCATAAACGAGCTTGGCCTATCCAATGCCTGAATTGCCAAGAATATGGCCACACAAAAACTATTGTCACTTTTGTGTCGTGTGTGGAGAACTACGCAGCACTGTCAATTGTAACAAACCGAAAGATAATTAAAAAATTAAAAAGTGCAGCAATTGCCACGAAAACCACACCGCAAACTACAGGGGCTGTACTGTATATGTACATATCAAACAATCTTTGTCTAAAAAAAACGTAACAATACTTATTATCAACCTATTACTTTTGACAACAGCAATTATCCCCAGCTGCGCCAACCATTTACCAGCCGGCCTTCATACGCCAACGTTTTTAAGGCTAACCAAGCCACAACGCAAAACATACCTAACAGCCAGTTATCATACGCAAACGCGTTGAAGTCTAACCAGCCCACAGCTCAAAAACGCCCTCTAGCCCTCAGTCTACATTATTGCAGGCTGCATTAAACAAACCATGAACATCAAAATTTGTTTCTGGAACCCAAACGGCATTCGCCAACATAAAAACGAACTCGAATACTTCATGATGGATTGATGATGGATTGATTGATGTTATGCTTATCGCGGAGACACACTTGAAGGCTAGATGCTTTTTAAAAATCAGTGGATATACTCTGTAGGACACAAAGGGCCCCAAAGGGAGAGCTTCAAATTTATGCGTTTATTTTATGCAATATTTTACTATAAGTCTCAAACATAACTGACCAGTAGCACAGCACTTGCACATTCATATTATCCATATATTTTGCAATCAACACCACTGTGCCGTGCTACTAATCAAAAATACTATATTTTTTCAGCCTATCATTTGTGTGTTTAATGATGAATTTATTACGCATTTGACGCAAATTTAATCGATGTCGCTTTAAAGAAATTATGTGTGAAATTAAAATTTAAGTGTGAAAAATAGAGTTGATTATTGTGAAAAATAATTTATTATTAAATTAATAAATACGAAAGTGATGATGCAAATATTTGCTCTTTTTATTAAAATTTTATTCTGGCTTTCGCTGCTTTTACTTAGTTTTCGTTGTTATGTTGATAATGACAACAATGATGATGTTGAATGTTGGCGTTAGCGGTGGCGTTATTAAGTATTTAATATCATTATGTTGATTATGATGATGATAATGATGATGATTTTGCGAAATAAGTGGTGATTATTTTTTTTATTAATTTTAATTGTTTATTGATTATATAATTGAAAACTGCAGATAATTATATATGCATACATATATTTCTGTAGGTGGGAGGTAAACTACACCAAGTCACATTTTGGAAATTTTACAGGACACCACAAAAACATGTTGAAAATCACAAATGTTTCTATCTCTGCAGTATTAACTATTTGACTTACTCTGAATGTTTAATATAACTCTTATATTTGTAGGCGAGAGGTAAACTGCACCAAGTCACATTTTTTTCCAAATATGTATGTTTTTTATACTGTTGGAATCAGCATTGTTTTCCCTATCGATAAATGAAATCCACTTTCAAGAGACAGTAGTACTACTCAAAATTATCAGGGAGGTAAAGAAGACCACCTCCTTTTTAATAAGTAACGGCAATATTATATGACGTTATTTTATTAAGGATATGTTAGATTTAAAAAAAAATATTGAGTTATGCAAAATATTTTGGGGTAAGTCAAATCGTTAATCCAACAGGGATAAAATCATTTACGATTTTGAACATATTCTTGTCGTCGCCTGTAAAGTTTATAAAATGTGACTTGGTGTAGTTTACCTCCCTCCTACAGATATTGTTTTTTTTTTAATTAAACATATCCTTAATAAAATTACGTCATATAAAATTGTCGTTGCTCTTAAAATTGACTGAGTACTCTTTACCTCCCAGATGGTTTTGAGCAGTATCACGTCCCTTGAAGAAATAGAACATACTGGAGGGTACCTATCGGTAGAGGAAAAAAGCTGATTCCTATAATATAAAAAACATATTTTGAAAAAATTTGACTTGGTGTACTTTACCCCCCACCTACAAATATATCTGTGGTCACAAGCTTTAACTGCCTAAGTCGTTTTCAAAAATTTTCGGGAGAGCTGTTTAAAGTATCAAAAACTCGCTTTCAATCAGTCGTCAGTTTGCTTTTGTTTAACTTATTTATAGATAATTGTCGTCTTAAAAAAGTTGCATACTTAAAAAATTGGTAGCGATTTGATTTAGACTCGAATGGAGTGCATCACACCAAAAATTAAATTTTGTCCTAACTCGACTTAGGCGATTAAGGGTTGTGACCACAGATGTATATATATATATATATATATATATATATATATATATATATATATATATATATATATATATATATATATATATATATACATATATATATATATATATATATATATATATATATATATATATATATATATATATATATATATATATATATATATATATATATATATATATATATATATATATATATATATATATATATATATATATATATATATATATATATATATATATATATATATATATATATATATATATATATATATATATATATATATATATATATATATATATATATATATATATATATATATATATATATATATATATATATATATATATATATATATATATATATATATATATATATATATATATATATATATATATATATATATATATATATATATATATATATATATATATATATATATATACATATATATATATATATATATATATATATATATATATATATATATATATATATATATATATATATATATATATATATATATATATATATATATATATATATATATATATATATATGTATATATATATACTTATAATAAATTCGTATATTGTGATCACAATAATACTACTTTTCAATTTTAATTTTAATTTATATCAACACATTTTCAATTATAGCACAAATTGACGGCATGTGCAATCATGTGCTTAATTTAAACTAAAACCCCGCTCAATTGTATTTGTTCTGCACTATGTTTTATGTCCTTGGGGTGTAAAAAGGGTGTCAGATGTATGTGTACATACATTGCATACTGCGTTTGTTGATATACGATAACAAGATACACTTGTGGCAAATGCAAGAAAAGACCAACGGATTTTAAATTAATGAGATTTTAGCGAATGCTGCAAACAAATATTTAACTCTTAGAACTAAGCTGTGATAAATAGAAAATCATAGCCACAATGAATGAACTGATATTGAGAAAATTGGCTTACAACTGGTAAGTAGTAGGCTTAAGCGATTATGAGTTGTAAAGTCTTTGCCAGCATTTTGAAAATTAATAGTTAAGAAGATACTTAGTTAGACCTAACATCCAAGTGAAGCGAATAAGTTTAAATGTATGTGGCTGATTCTCATTCTAAACGTACATTATTATATATAAATATGAGAAGGTATGATTCATATTATAGTTTTCGCCTAATTTAATGGATCCTGAAATAGAATTATATATTTTAGATTTGTTTACATTTTTGTGTATTGACCGTTACATTTATTTGTTCAGGAAGTGATTTTTGCGAGAAAAAATATACAACAAAAATGAGTATAGGGGTTGAAAGCACTATACATCTACTTTCTAAAAACAAAACACTATAATAATTGTATGACGAAATTAAAAGTTATGACCACTTTTTTCAATTTTGAAAAATTGTATCTTTTAAAATACTTCTTTACAAATATTTATGCATAAGCAAAAAGTAGGCTAACTCTTCTTTCAAATAATACTTATTTTAATGAAATCGACTAACAATGTCAAAAGCTATGTCAATTTCAAATAATCTGTTTGTGGCAAAATACGACCTATCTAATACATTCTTCGAATATATAACAAATCACAGTGGGCTCGCTAGAAGCAAAATTGTATCAAAGAAAACCAGAAATTTGTAAACAGATAATGCTCTTTACATTGTTTCTATCCTTCAGCTGCTGTTAACTTTTTTTTTGAACGTCATGAAATTTATAGACAAACTATATTTCAAAATCCGTAACGCTCAATACTTTTTTGTACGAATTCAGAACACACATTTTATTTTGAATTCAATACAATTCAGATGTATAATCTTCGATGTATTTTAACATAACCTCCTTAGGTATTTACTAAAAGATTTCAGTTATATTCAGAAGCTCTTTACAACACTCAATATATTTTTTGGGATACAAACGATGACTGCTGATTGCTGAAACGTCTTGCAATATAATACTATTTAGCAAAGTTCACAAGACTTTTAAATATTTAGAAGTACAAACCTGTGCTGTTATTTTAGTGTATGTTTTTAACGCAATTTTAATAATTAAAGTGAGTAATGAAGCATATTAAAAAAAGTGTAACGTTCAATACACAAGGCCGCGGACAATAACAACTTAAAAATATTATAATTTTTAATATTTTTCAAAAATTTTATGTGTGTAATAAGATAAGCAAATGAAAATATTCTAATCCCGTTATAAATTTAATCTCGTTTTTGGAAAAATTCATAGTTTCCTAATGTGGGAAATCAACAGCATGCATTACGGACACGCCATTTTGTATGAAGAGAGGAAAAAAATATTTTCGTTCTTCGTTTCGTTCTTTTAATATATCTTACAGTCTTAAGCGGCCCATCTATTATATAATATTATTGCATATGTTATTGTGCATATTATTGTCGTTTTGACCTATACTATGCAATAAATTGCAAAAATTTTTTAAAGAAAGTATTGCCCAATTTTCCTGACAGTGAAAAAGTAAACAACACTGCACAATGCTGCCACCATATTACACAATTTTCTTGATTGTGCAATAAAAATCAAAGGTCTTTTGATTTTTTTCAATATATTGTGCCACCTTCGAATATGACATACACATTGGCGATATTATTGTACAATACGAAAAATTTCACAATTATATTGCAAGTGGGTGGGCCGCTTTAGACGAAAAAAAAACTTACGTACATTTATTCTTAATCTATTAAATCATGCTTAATCAGTTTTCATTTTAAAATGTATGCGTTTATTTTATGAAATATTTTACAATACCTTCAACGGACATGAAAAAAGCATTTGATATGAGAATCAGCCATGTACATTAGGGTCACCCTTAACATTGAAGACGTATATTTTTCCCAGTCTTTTTTGAGAAATTAATATTTTTTAAGTTATGAGAAAACTAAGTTTTATGGTTTTTCCTAAATTTGAGCGGGCTGGTGGCAGATCTTAACCCAAACCGATTGTTCTAAAAATTTGGCAGGATCATTTTTCATCAATATTCACAAAATTTAGGGGTGAGACTGATAGAAATCGAACTTTTTGAAATTAAGGATCACCCTAATGTACATATATCTGTTTGAGTAATATTGAACTGTATTCTGTATGCGACATCTCGAGTCTTATTATCTATATTTTAGTACCCAGCAAAAAAATATCATGATCTTTTGAAGCGCTTCAGAGGATGCTTAAAAAGAAGGCAGAGATCTCTCAGTGTTCATAATGTTTATATTACGAAGTTAGTCAGCATTTTACATTTCTTCAACACGAACTCCAAAATATACAAAATCATATTCAGTAGCATTGTAGCTTTCAACAATATAGCTTCTAAAGAATTGTCGCGATGTTTATCGATTGAGTTCCCTCACTTAATTATGAATAAAATTAAAAGTTGTGGATTGAGTCTATACGTTTATAGAAAAAGAATAGAATTTTTGTTGTCTTTGAATTTTTATGAATTTTTTAAAAACATAAATGCTTAAATTTTTTTACCACGATTTCCACAATTCTCTGAAACTACTGAGCTGATTAAAAAGTAACCTTGCACCGCTTTCGCACTAGCAAAGTTTACTTTATAAAGTTTTAATTCAGCCGGTAGAAAGACAGAGAGCAGAATACTTCATCTCTGTCTTTCTACCGGCTGAATTCAAACTTTGCAAAGTAAACTTTGCTAGTGCGAAAGCGGTGTTGGCACGGATTTTTATTTAACTCAATAGGACAACCCGTTCTCCAGTTAATATTTGACATAACGGTACATCTCGAAAACTAGAACCAATTTGAAGAAACAATACTTTCCGTTGCTCCAGTTCAAAAGTTGTCCTGAATATGTAAACTTTTGTAATCGGTAATTTTAAAAAAGTTCGATTTTCAAATAAATTTTAGCAGATGTAGCGTAAGGCTAGAAAACACTCGAAAAGTTTTAGTTTGTTCTTTTGTTTTCACCTGTTGGTCAGAGAATTTTTAACTATTTTTTTAATTGAACTCAATGTTTCCATAGTGTTTTATTTAGGAACTTCATTAATATTACTTTTTGTATTATATAAAATTTTTTCTTGCAGAATATCACTACCAGCAGAGTAGAGTATTCACTTGCTTCTAATGAATAGATTTTACCAATTTATCATTATATATGTAACTATTCTGCAGACAAAAATACACAAATACTTATTCCCAAAATTACATTTGGGAATAAGTTCTTGATTCTATTAAAAATATCAGTACTATTAAATTATTTTAGCAGAATGTACTTTAAAGTTCTCGTAATAAATTCCCGGGATTGAAAATTTTGCACAGTTTCCGAGAATGTATGCAAGACGGAAAAATTTTTTTAGTCAACTCCAAAAAAGGATAAAATTTCGCCATATATGACAAAAGACGAAAAATAAGATGAGTTGAAAAAGTCGCACAAAATCTCGCTGGCCGTCAAAAAGGTTGCAAATTGCGACTTTAGTCGACTTTAGTCGAAAACTCAAAACCCATTTAAAGTATGCTATCTTTCTACATTTCCGACCTATTGCATGGAAGAGAGAAATTTATAATAAAACACGATTTGTTTTGTATGTATGAGACATTATTTTCGAGCAATTTCGATGCTTCAAAAACAAGAGCTCCAAAGTGCGACATAGCGAACGAAAATCATGCATGCTCGAAGCGCTTTTCGAAGCAGTAAAAACAACAAAACTAGCTTCTCTCGCTTATAAATATTTTCGCAATTATTTTCGAACTGACAGATTACACTGTATAACAAAATTAAATTATTTTCAAAATCACAATATTCTAGTGACTGATTCTGGTAGAGGACACCATACAAAATATACGTGTATCGGTGTTTCGAAAGTTTATGCACGGAACTCAAATGTTTCTCCTGTATAAGGTAGAACCATATATTCCTAACTAGAATATGAATAAATTTCCAAAAATCTAATTGAACGTTTAAAAATATTCTCTTAAAAAACGATAATATATGACTTTTTCCTTATTACCATTAATTTGCCAATAAACGCCAAATTAACCCTTAAATACATTTCAAGTTTCCACTTATTTCTATTTTATGAAAATTATTTTTGTATGATAAATCAGGCCGCTATATCGTTGTGCTTGCTTCTTTTTTATGAATGGGCAAATAGACCCATAAAACAAGAGGGTTAAAATGTTTCACACGTTTTAAAAGTTAATGGTTTTAATCATAGCAAATACTTGAAATATCGAAATAAATTGGAAGTTTTCGCTAAAACTTAGGAAAACAAATGTTGATGTAAGAATAATCAGTGAACAGGCTAAAATATTTTTGTCTCCGATTTTTAGAGTATATGATTATTTATACCTGATTCTCAGAAAAAAGGTTTTTTTAGCCTCCTTAACGAGATAAAAAAAAACTTTAAAATTGGACCAAAGGGGCAGGTACGCGCTAATTTAAGTGTTATTTTGTAATTTTAAAGTAAAAAAATAATAATATCTTCAAGTCTATAGTTCATTAAATCAGCATTTTATATATATTTTTATATTGTAGAAAAAAAGTGTTTTTTTTTTTGGAGAAAAATGTATTTAAATAATTTAAGCTAAGATTTCACAAGCTTTCCCCTCTTTATTTTTTGTTTAATTTTTACTAAAAATAGCTTATAGTGTATAAAATAGCTTATTGGTTCCAAGTTTCATAATTGGCACAAAATTCGTTCAGGAGTTAGACAGGTTAAAGGGCCAAAGCGCAGCTAGCTAACGAATAAAATACATACCTTTAAATTATGTTTGCGAAGTACTGCGACCAGACTAACTTCTGAACGACTTTCGTGTCCTTTATGAAACTTGATACGAATCATCTATACACTGTAAGCTATTTTTGGTAAAAATTAAAAACAAATTAAAGAGAGGAAAGTTTGTAAAATTTTGGCTTAAATTATTTAAATACATCTTTATCCAAAAAAAAATATTTTTTTTTTCTAAAATCCAAAAGTATATTTAAAAAGCAGATTTAATAAACTATAGACTTGACAAGTTTGTTTTTTTTTCTAACTTTTTAAAACTAAATAATAACACTTAAAGTAGCGTGTACCTGCCTTTTAGTCCAAGTTTCAAAGTCATGCATACATAAGTATGTATATATCTTTAGGGAGACTACAAAAACTTTTTTTGCTATACCGGTGGTATATATGTATAGGTATATTATATAGTCATATACTATAAAAATCAGAGACACAAAATTTTTAGCCGGTCTGCTTCACATATAATGCCCCATATGTCATATACAATATTGGCCCCAAAAAACTACCTTACGAGTAAACTTGTATGGTCGTGAATTATTAAGTACTCACGCTTACATCTCCAAAAAACGCATTAAAAAAGTGTAAAAAATTTTTCAAGTCAAAAAAGACCATAACAAAACTGTTATACGACTTATAAATACAACTTACCTTTAGTTAGTATCGGGCATGTTCTGAAAATCACGGTGATTTGAAATTACGTGATTTCAAAAGTAAACTGTTAATAGCAGATTTGTTAGTGGGTTTTTCTTCTATTTTAAGTTTTTGTCATATACAATAGAACATTTTATTCGAAATTCCAACGTTACAAATCGTGAAATTTACGAAAGCAATAATTTAGCATTTATTAATTTTTTGAAATCACCGTGATTTGACATCTCGTGATATACAGAACAGGCCCGTATGTATGACAATGTACTTACATACGTACATATTAAAGAATTGCAGTGCGTAAATAAAGCATACATATACTTACGTTTGTACGTGAATATGTTTCTTATATATTTATAGTACTGGAAGAATAGTAACAATTAAATTTGGATTTTTCGTCAGGTATGTGAAACTCAGTACTATTATAATTTTTCTAGAACTCTTTTATTTACAAAACACCGCTGTACGCTCTAAATTAGAGTTATCAAATATATGACATATACAAAACACCGGCTTTCAAAAAAGAGAAATTTTTAAAAACCGGTTTTCGGTTTCTTCTATTACAAACCGGTACGAATAACCAGTTCTTAGTCTTTTTTGTATCAATTTCAGATATGAGGTATGATCAAATTCACCATAATCTTTGATTATCAAACACCATATACAAAAATACTAAATAACTTTTTATGTATGGTGTTTGTCAATCAGAGAGAGAGAGAGAGACAGCAAGTTGGCTTGAATGCGTTGATGTATGTACTTATTAATTGGCCACAGCGTTGCCAGAATGATGATTTTATCATATTTTGGATGATTCTTAAAGCAAAATATGATTTTATGATTTTCTTTCCCAAACGATGATTTTTTTTCTCCCAAATTATGATTTTTCATACTTGATTGAAAATATTTTAAATGATTGTTTTAAATGTTAATATAAAAGTTTATGGTAGTTCATTGTGCAGCGCGTGAACTTTCTCTGACTAAAGTATTTTGAATTTTGGAAAATAAGATTTCTCTGTTCTCCGAATTTAGTTAGTTCGTCTAAAATAATCACTTTTAAATTTTAGCGACTTTTAATATATAAAGCGGTGTACATATTATCGAAATTGAGTGATGGGCAAAAATTCATCAGAATTGAATGACGGTTTTGACTAACAAGACTATCATTAATGTAGGGTATTAAAAAAGTCATTCAAGAAAATAATTTACTAGAGAACAGGGAAAGTAAGAAAAATGGATGCACTTCGTTGATAACAAGTTTATATTTTCATAATATTTAGCAACTCCTGAAATGCATCTGTCTTAACATCACGCATTACATCCTAATGCTGTTATATCCCAAGACAACGTTCCATATCAAGAATGATATACGCATTTAGCTTTTGAAAAAATTTTATTTCTGCGCATCTACGTCACATCAGCAGATAAGCACAAACAATATCACACAAACACGTTTTTTTGGTATAGTGCAATTTCGTTTACATTTCGATTTCAACGTCATTTTGACGTCCCATCAGCACACAAAAGTTAACAGACATGCGCAATCTGTATTCTATCATTCTTGGTTCCATATCATAGCACCAGATATATCTTTCTTAACAAATCATTGCTTATCGCAATTTGTAATTTTTATGCTACAAATAAAACTCTTGACTGGCACTTTTTGGTACACACACCATCAGTCAAAAACCAATATGGCACCTGACTGACAATCAGCCGTAATTCTTTTTTTTTTTTAATTGACTGTTGAATGACGAAATTACTGCCCACACTATCTAGTAAGCAACAATTTGAAAAAAAACTGTCACTTGTGTTCTATAGTGTATACCCCGATTAACTATTCTTCGCAATTTTTTTATAAAGATATACATTGCTGGAAGAAATAATAGGTAAAATTATTTTTTTCACACTAACGTCTCATACTTTTTTTGAGCTAAAATTTTATGGAGTGACAGTCCCAATCACCAGACTCGAATCCCATAGAGCACATGTGTGGTGCTCTAAAAAATAAGAAGTTGAAACGTAAAAACTTACAAATAAACAGGTTATATGGGACACAATTCAGTAACTTTAGTACTCAAATTCTCCGGATATCTGCGCCAATCTTGTGAGTTCAATGACGCGACGGTAAGTATTCAAAGAGGAGCTTCTACCAAATATTGAAATAATATTAGGATTAAACAGTAAAAACTAATGTTGCTCTGCAATATATAAAATGTCCCTATTATTTTTTCAAGGTATATATTTTTGAATTACATAAATTTCCGAATGCAGCAGGATTGTAATTTTTTTGGTATTTTTTACATGGACGAATTGAATGCCTTGAATTTAATTTGTATATATAATTTTATTTATGCAAAAGCATATAAATATTTAAGAAAATACTAAAAACTTTATGTCTCCCTGTTATTTCTTCCACCACTGTATACAAATATATATTTCATTGATTTCTTTAGTTTCTGGCTGCGTCAAAAATATGAAATCACATTGTGATGATGCAGCTTATTTGACATAAAAACCGTTACATACTATAAACATGTGTTTTTGGACACTTTTCGGAACTGGATTTTTCGTAACATATTTTATGAATTAAATTTTTTCGAGAATATGGAAATTTGTTAACATTTGAAACTTTTGGGAAAATCGTTATGATTGACTTTCATTAGTGATTTAAAAAAAGCTGATGCGAAAATATCATACAGTTTTTATTTTAGGGACATTGATCATTTATTTTAAAGCTTTTTTGCTGATATTAGTATGTTTTCGATATATACTCGAATTATGTTTTCAGAGCTTCTTTATAATTTTGTGCGTGAATTTGACCATTTTCGCGGTGGAAGTGATTTTGCCACGTTCTTATATATTCTTGCCGTTATGACAATTTAATATATTTTTTTGGGGATTGCTCCTGATCTTAGTTCTTTTTCACGAATTTTTACTGTGTATTACATAAAATGTATAATTGAAAAAAATACATAAAATTTTCAAATGTACAAGAATCTTTTATATTGGTTACCAAAAAGTTATTAGCTTTCCTATCTAGAAGGAAATGTAAGGAAATCATATAAGCTTTTGAGAATGCGTTTTTGTTTTAGTTTTATATAAAAGTTTCATTGTTTGTCCTTGCTTTGAATATTTTGGAATAAAATATTCATGATGATGTTTTATATCAAAATATGATTTTTATTTCGTCAAATGATGATTTTCATCGGAAAACTTCTGGCAACGCTGATTGGCCTGTTAAAGGCATTCAAAATGTAATGAGAACACACAAATAGAAGAGACATGTAATGATAACACACAAATAGAAAAACCAAAGACTATAAATTTATTGTCTTTGAAAGAACAGTATTTTTTTAAAGCCGTGATTCACTATCAGACTCAGTCGTTAGATCTTTCAAGAAACTCAGGTATGATCCAAAAGTGTGATAATGTGGGTTAAAAGTGAATATATGTGATAGATGTTTTGACAAGTCAATCCGATTTGTAATTATGCGATAAGAGTTAAATTTGCAAAAACAAATGGCAATGTCTGCCTTATTTATTAATTAGACAGACGCGAAATATATCGTTACACAAAAACTCAAAACGCCCTAACTAACAAAAAATTCGAAAAAAGTTTTTTTTATAAATTCCGATGTATTTTACCTATCCTGAATAAAATAATGAAACTGTTAGTAAGGGCGTTTTGCGTTTCAGGTAACGATATGTGGTTGTTGCATATTTCTTGTCGAAAAATTTTTTTTCAGTCTTTTTGCGTGATAGTATGGCAAAATAAAAAAACACGTTGTTTCTTTCATTCACAGGAAAATGTGAGAGAATTCTATCAGATTTTCCTGTGAATGAATCGTACGATCGTATTGGCTCATTTTTCTATTAATTTTTTTTTTGTCCAATGTGTACATGTGTACTTTTTTCTCCTTTTGCCTACTTTTTGGCAAAAAAATGTAAGTATATCCATCTGGAAAACGTTTTTAGTTTTAAGCTATTTTTATAGAAAATTGGCTTTTACTGAAAAGTTGCAATAACCGACACTAAAAACTTAATATGAAAATACACCATTATGTAATTTAAATTAAGCAAAGTAATAAAATTAGCGATCTTCAATTAACTCATATAAAACTTTAATCACAAGGGTGAAAAAAGCAAAAAACAAAAAATCACTGTAAATTCTGTGGTTTTCTTGAACAACAGCGCACAGTGGGACTTTTGCAAAACAAATGGTAATAAAGCTGGAACTTCTAAAGTGCGAATTGGATTTATCTGAAACCTCGAACATCTTTAGAGAAGGAGTCAGGCTTTACAACGCATGTCTTGGTGGTCTTCTAATCTTAAGAATGAGACGACTTACAGTAGGCCAAAGTTGACTACCTGGGACTTAAAAAAATTTCTGAGCATTTTAACTTTGTTAAATGTTATCCGATTTTGAAATTTAGAGCGCGTTGAGTTAAGCTACAAAATACAAAGAAATAATGTCTAGAAAAAATTGTTACTTTAAAGAAAAAAAATTTTTTTTGTCTTGACTTTTTTTTAGTATTTCCCTTATAACTTAAGTTTACAGTTGGATTGTAAATTAAAAGCAGCATTCGATTTTGGACGAAATCCTCTGTAAAACTGGAGAAATTTTTTTTACTATCTGCATTCTCTTGAAGTCAGAAAAACGCTGAAAATTCAACGTTTTTAAATTAACCTGAAAAAAGCATGTTTTTCAAAAAAAGGATCTTTATTATTTTCAATTTGAAAAAAAATCTTTTTTTAACACATTCCGTCTTTAATCACATATCGCAAAAGGTAATCCATTTAAAATGTGCTTAGCACCAAATATTGTTTATTTAGCAATGGCCGAAAGCTAAATTTAATTTCATTGGGTCAAAAATTAAAACATTTTACATAGCATTGATGTGAAATGACACCAGAGTAATGACGGTTTTTCTATCAACGACATCATATTGATGACATTTTGTTATTAAATTGATGTCGATTAGTCATTTCCCTGATATCAGTGTGTCATTGCATTGATGACAGATTTGTCATCATTAGCATTGATAACCAGCTGATTAAAGGTTGGCATCACAGAAACTTTCTAAATAGTTGGTGTTCCTAGTCACTAGCATGCGCGTATACAAGGGGCGGAATTTCCCCCCCCCCCCCCTTTTCAAAACATGTAAAATATACTCTGTTGCTATCGAGTTTCTAAAAGTAGTTTAGCAAAATAGTATGTTTCAGTTTCTTTTACTGTAAATTTGATCAAACTCTATTTATTCTATCGACACATGGATGTCGAAAAATTAAAAAAAAAATTAGTGCAAAAAGTTTTGTCAAATTGATTTTCTATATGGAGTGAAAGTTTTTAAATTCGAAAACTACGTCGAATGCCGCAAATTCCAATTAAGTAATTTCCAGATTCATTACAGTAAAATTTATCACTAATAACTAAATCTCTCACGTCTATTTATGTACTAAACACAATTTTGCTTTTAATATCCAAAACGTACTTTTTGAATGAAAGCTCATCAGCAGGGTAAGCAGAAATATGTCCTAAGAAATGTGTTTTGTGTGCACTAAATGTGCACCAAAAACTTAAAAATATGCTCCCAAATTTTTTTCAAATATGCTCTTAAAAAGGTATACAAACTTTATCATTATAAGTTCTATAATATTCATATGTGACACCACGAAGTACATATACATATTCTGATTCCTTATAGGCCTAGGAGTCGATTTAATAATTCCAGCCAATCACTTCATCCGTTCAAACAAAATGTATGGACTTACATTTATCCTAATATACGTCCCACATGTTTTCCATATTTTTTTTCTATAAATCAACCAAATCGTATAAACCACTTAAATGTTTGCAAAACGCAACTAGTCTCTTCTTGTTGGGTTTTCTGTGAACTGTAAGTAAGCGAATAATCTCGAAAGAATTGACATTGCTCTAAAAATCCTCGAAAGTAATTAAAAATTTCTAAAGCTGTGAATAACCTCAGAAATAAATGGAATGAAGAATGGAAATATATTTATTGCAATTTAAAAAAACCAAAATATGCAGGAAAACGAGCCAATATACAAAAAAACTGGCAAAGTTATCTAAATATTCGATTAAGTCTGTGGTCACATGCCTTAACCGCTTAAGTCGTTTTAAAAATTTTTCGGGAGAGCTATTTAAAGTATCAAAAACTCTCATCGAGCCAGTCGGCAATTTGTTTTTTCTTATTTATAGTTAATTGTCGTCTTAAAAAAGTTACAAACTTAAAAAATTGGCAGCGAGTTGATTTAGACACGAATGTACTCGAGCACACCAAAAATTTTATTTTGTCCTAACTCTACTTAAGTGGTTAAA
The DNA here is from genome assembly GCA_956483635.1 of Panzeria rudis. Classification (NCBI taxonomy): domain Eukaryota; kingdom Metazoa; phylum Arthropoda; class Insecta; order Diptera; family Tachinidae; genus Panzeria; species Panzeria rudis. The sequence continues at coordinate 34,451,732 of OY101449.1, read as the reverse complement.
GGTTGTGAACACAAATATATTCCAAGAACTAATTATATCAAAAAGAACCACAACAAATTTTAATTTTGATACATGTATCAACCTTATATTTCAAATTTAAGTCTAACAATTAAACAACAGATACAAAACTCAACATGTAATTCATACATAAAAAACAATAAACAAAAATAAAAAATTCGTTTAAAATTACAAGGGGCGAAAATAAGCACATGGGCTGGCGAGGCCATCTGTGTTTATTTCATCGAGTAGTTGAACGACATAAGCGCCAGGCAACAAATGCTGGTCAAATTGCTTCATGTTATAAACAACGTTATAAAAGAAAGCTTAACCTCTCTTCATAACAAATATCAGCAGAAATTAAATTTTTGTCTGCACTGACCTGTATCAAAAAATCAGGACAATTTAATAGTGGACCAGCCGCCTTATTCCGTAATTCACTAAAGCTAAAGCTAAATCTCGATCGCTAAAATGCTGAGCAAATACAAAATTTAACATTTTTGGCGCTGACATAAAACACTAAAATTTCGGTGGATTAAATTTTTAAGACATTCCATAATTAACAATACACGTTGTAAAATTGTATTCGTAGCCAAAAATTTATAAATCGGCCTTATAGATTTTTAACGATAGAGATTTAGCTTTATCGAGTTACAGAATATGGACACCAGAACAATTTGTCTGAAACCAGGACAAATCCTGGTAAGCCAGGACGTATGGCAGTCCTAGTCTAAATACATTGCACATGAAAAAACATGCAATTGCATATTTGCGGTTTCCCTGTTGATCAGTAAAGCTGTTTTTAGACTATTACACAAACTGTTCGACCTCTGCACAATATGCAACCCTGATATAATGTGTTGTTATTGTTTTTTTTTTAATTTTCTATAAACTCATTTTCTACAGAAGTCGAATGTCTTGTGAGATCCCACTAAACCTGAGATTCTAAATAAAAGAAGGTTCGCTTAAACGAAGAATTTTCGAAACAAATTTGTTCGATAAATGCTCGTGAATCTAAAAAAAATCTAATGTTCGCAAATGCGAGCTTTTGTCGATAATGTTGCGACAATAAGCTCAATTGCCAAATTTCATAAAATGTGAATGTTCGCAGCATTGAACTATTTTCGATAATTTATCGAATGTGTAATTTACATTCATGTGTGCAATAATTGAATAGAAAAAAATTTGCCACGATAGCCTAGTGGATGTGTGCTAATCTGCTAATCTAGCCTAGCGGTACCGTGTTCGAATCTGATTGACTGCAGTCTACGTTACAATTTTAAATAAATAAACATTCCATTTACATTAAAATAGATAAATTAAAAAAATAAAGATAACAATCTTGAAAAATTACTTTTTCCTGCATTTTTGTGGTATCGATATTTCTTCGATATTGGTTCGCTATTGATCTGTCAGCGAAACATCGAAATCGAAAGATTGGCTGATCGACGAGTGGGCTCTAGCAGCTTTTTCTCTTTCCGACTTCGATAGCCGTTCTCGAGTGTTTTGTCCGAGAAATGTGTACGCAACAATCGAATGCGATGTTATTTTCAAATGATTTGGTTTGCTGGGATAATGTAAAACTGGCATAAGTAACATTTTGAACTCTTTATTTTCCATGCCTGTTATTATTCGTACTTTGTTTTGATTTTACTTTGCTCGTTTGTTTTTTAACGGTGAGTAAATATTTGTTATTATCGTTTGGGCTGTGATGAGAATTTATCCACTAAATACTCATAATATTTATGATCCCTCACACTAAAATTTAGTGCGAGGGAATCATAAATATCGCGATCGTCTTTTTAATAGTTTTTGGGTTTTAGTTGCTCTAATGCAGTTGTTGTATTTATTTGATTTGTTTCATGTTATTATTTTCATTTTTTTTACAATTTAAACGTTACGTTTGAAGATATATTTTGCCGCTTGTTGCTTGTTAAGAATTTTATTCGATGTTTAAAGCTGTGCTGTTGATTGGGTGGTGGTGCAGTTGTCATTAAGTGTGAGGGAGCTAATTGAAAGTAAGTTTCATAACAACATCGAAATTAAAAAGAAAAGAAAAACAAGTAATAAGAAGTACAAACACTTATACATTAAACAAATACTAGCTTAATCAATCGTTAGTATATAATCGAGTAATCGAAACCTATAAAGTCAGGTAAAATTTTTGACAATCGTTCAGTCTTCTCTTAGACCGGGAACCAAATCGAGTAAAAAGAACTGAGAAAATAAACAAAAAACACCAGTAAGGAATAAGGGATAAACTCGCTATATTACACGTTCAGAAAAAACCTAAATAAATAAAACAGAAAAAGAGAAACAAAAAAAAAGGTGAAATGAAAAATTTACTTAAAGAAAATTTTTTCATTAAAAGTAAATAAAATTACAAATTCTCAAAAGTTGAAATAATTAATAAATAACGAAAAATGCAAACAAGTGCTTTAATTATTTAAATAAAAAATAAACCAATTTATTACAACAAACAAATTTAATTAAAATTTTGTATAACAAAAAATAAAGAATCCAATTTTTTTTTAATTTATAAAACCCGTCGGAGTACGGCAATTATTCATTAAGCACAATTCGCAACAACAACATAAGCAACAGTACCGATCCAGATATTTAAACTCAAAGTAGGTACGTGTTTCAATGTAAAATTTATAACAAAAAATGTCTGCTCTTAACTTTATTTTATAATAAACACATTTATTTAAAAAATATGCCACAAGAAAATATAAATAAAAATTTTATTATGTGAACTCCTGCTTTTGACAGTTTAACAAAAAGTTAATTTTCAATAAATAAAATCCATAAATTTTACAAATTTATCACCAAGAAGCAAACTAACTGTCTTCATATTCATTTAGGAACGATAATATTATAATACTGAACGATAATTTATTACTAATTTGCATAAATGAAACAACAACAAAATTTAAAATTTGCCACTTTTGTTTGAAATAAAATGTTTCTTATTGCAATCTTTAAAAAGTCTAAAGAAGTGAAATAAAATTGTTTGATATGGAGATTTTAAATTAATTGATTGCTAAGGTTTTATAATGGCTTTGTGTGAATTTAAAATAAGTACACTGAGCTACAGTTCAAACAAATACATACATATCAAAATAATTAAATTTCATCGTGTTTTAAGAAAATCCCTATTAAGCTTGCTTATTTTTTATTTTTGTGGCTTTATACTAAATATACACGTGTCAGAAAAGTAATTTCAAATTGATTTGAAAAACACTTGAAAGATATTTTTTTTACGTTTATTATTTATTAAATCTTCAATTAAAAATTGAACAAACAATAAGTACCCACTCAAATCTAGACAAAACATTAGTTTCAACATTTGCTTCTTTCATTGCCTTACGTCCCTCGTGCTCAACTGAGAGCAAGAGTGTCCCTCCTTCTCAGCCAAGTGTGGCCTCTATAATTTAGAAAGTTGCGCTGTAGTGGATTTAGGCGCAACTCATGTTTCTTTATGGACGTCGCACAGTGGGGCAGAATCAAAATATTTGGAATATAAATCAGGCATTTCTAAACGGATAGCTCTACCCAAATACAATTTCACATGGCCATAGCAAAGTCGCCCTCCTATTTATGTTTTAAATATTAGCTGTCTTACTTGCTCAGGAACAGAGCTATGAAGTCTCAAATTAGGGCACTTCAGCCATGTAAAATTTTGTACTGCTTGCTATTTCCTTTGTTTCTCATCCTATTTAAAAATTTTGTTGCTATATTATAACCCTTAATAAGATCTAGAAGATACATGTTTGGTTGTATACTTATATCTTGTAGTTAGTGAGTTATAGACATTTGAAAATTGAAATTTCTCAATTTTTCAAAACTTTGGTCCAGTATTTTCAAGATATCGGATCCAAATATTCATATGCTATAAAATTTTTGATTGTTGATATTTTCGAATGAAGTTTTTGCAGTTATATTGGAATTTATGTACTAAATATCAGGAAAAAAATATTAAGATTCTTCTCTGTACTACGCAGTCGTAACTACTTACAATTTGACCCCATAGCTACTTATTTTTGTTTGAAAAGTCCAAAAAATAAAGGTTACCCCTTACAAATGTATTTACATTGTCACAGCAATTAACTAGTTATTATTTGGCTTACTTGAAGCTAAAAAATAAGTAGTCAAATAAACAAATTAATTATTTTTACGTAATTTTTTTTTTAACTGAATAGATTAAGTCTGAAAGTTTTTATTATTTCGGCTTTCTAGTTCAATGTTTTTAATTAATGTAAATTCAAATTATTTTTATTAAGAGTGGAGTGTTGGAATACTCAAATCAGATTAGCAGAACAAATCAGTAGTACTGATTTCGACAGGCCGCTACCCCGTCTCATCGGCGTTCTTGTTCACTTTTACCACTTACGAAGGTGGATGCTTTTTTAAGGAAACATCAGGTATTTAAATAATTTTTGCCAGCAAATAGAATACAAGACTTCTGTTAAATTCATGCCCTGCATTTTTATTGTGACTCAACTTAGTTTTGCCGAAATTTCCCTATCTGATTAATAATCCAACACTCACAAACTTGTTATTTGTTGTCTCGCTGTGATGGGCAAATTAAAATTAAAAAAAATTTCATGCACATTAGCTTTAAGACAAATACTTTACCCACTCAGCTATTGTTGACTTATAAGTTTAAGCGACAAAAGGTAATTTTCATATACAAACACATGTTGACTTAAAAAGTGGTTTTCTACTTTTTTTTAAACATATCCACAAATTGTAATTACTTTCAGATAATGATTAAAATGTGAACTAAGTAGTAGTTCTAATTTGAAGCATAGTAATAAGATAAATAAGTACCATTCATTACTTTGTAAGACATTAATAAAGTACTACCGATTACAACAATAACAAAATATTTTGCTGGGTATGTATATATGAAACTTTATTTCGATAATACTATCGCCTTAGAAATGCCTGATTAATGCTCCAAATATTTTGATTCTGCCACACTGTGCGTCGTTACATGTTTTGGAAGCACTGTCTTTATTATAGGCAAATTTTAAATTTTTGTTAATGCACGAGTTTTTGACATACCTGGGAGCTGCTGTACTCGTAAGGAGCAGACTTCAACCATATTTTTGAACAGTTAAATGATTGAGTTATGAGTTTTTAGTCGAACTGTATGGTTTTTATCAAAATTTATTTAATTAGTTTGGCTTAAGTTCGTTTTCAATTTAATCTTTCGATGAAATTATTTTTTTTTTTTATTTAAGAAAGAAATTCTAAAGCATGTAAATATTGAACATTCAAAGAAAAATTTGGATGTACGGAAAGTTGAACTGACAGTTGTTTCGAGACTACCACAGTCTACTCATCAGAGCCCTATACCTACACTACCAGCGACGGCAGCAACAACACCCTAGAGAAAATCCTACTTATCTTAGTAAGCTCAATTAACAGACCTTGTCGCCACCACGCGGCTAAATGTTCGGAACTTCACTAACTGTCTTTTCTTAGCATGTTCAACTATTTTAAGCTTTTTCCATTTCGGTCTCACCACCGTGGAATATCATCTATATCATCATAGTAAATTCTCAAATGGTTTTTGAAAGTCTGTACATAAGATAAGGAGTTTGTAACTGTTCGAAATTGTGTTTGAAGTCTACTGACGATTTAATAAAGCACCAATGAAATGAAATGCATATAGACAATGCTTAAACACCAGCAAATAAATTTTATTTAAAATAAAATTATGAGAACTTGTCAAATAATAAATTTCATAAAATCAATATTTATCTACTGATATGTGGCTTTATGCTCAGCTTATAAAAATTATTTGTGTTTGCTATTTCCGAGTTTTTATGATTTTTAAAAAATAAAATATTTTAAATTTTGCATAAAAAATATATTTGTCATTATTGAGCTTTGAATAACTCCAAAACCTTTGAGTATATAAAAAAGGAAGGTGTCGTGAAACACCGGGCTGGAACTTAGTTTGGAACTTAGTTCCTTATATTATACTTTACTTAGAAATTGCCCCCCCCCCCACTCCCCTACTAGTGGTCTTATTTTTGATAAAATACCTAGCGTTTGTGTCCTTCCAGACTCAGATCTAATAATGTTTTTAATTTCTTTAAAACTGCATTAGATAGTCTCAGAGAGGCATAAATTGTCACTTACCCCCTCCCATTTTTGAAAAATTATATAGCCTATGTTTCCTTCCAGATTCAGATCAATCTTTTATATTTCATTATAATTGGTTAGACAGTTTCGGAAGGGCAGAATTTTCCCTACACTCCCCTCGTGGTCCTATTATTGAAAAAATATCACTTACGTGTTCTTCCAGACTCAGATCTATCCATTTTAATTTTAAGTTTCATAGAGAATTAATGGCCACTTACCCCCTCTGGTGGTCCTATTTTGGAAGAAATATATAGCCTGTGTCCTTCCAGACTCAGATCTATCCATGTTTTAATTTTCATTGGAATGGGACAGATAGTTTCAGAGAGCCAGGAATTAGCTCCTTCACAACCCCCCCCCCCCCCCAACGTGGTCCTTCCAGACTCACATCTATCCATGACTTAAATTTCATTAAAATTGGCTAGGTAGTTTTGGAAGAGCTGAAATTGCCCCTACCCCAACTCGGGGGGTAAGAAAAAATATATAGCCTATGTGTCCTTCCAGACTCAGATCTATGCATGTTTTAAATTTCATTAAAATTTGTGAGATAGTTTCGGAAGGGCAGAAATTGCCCCCTACCCCTTCGTGGTGCTAGTTTAAAAAAAACATATAGGGACTCTCCTACGATGTCGATAAGTCGATGCCGTTCTCTTATTTATATTGAAAACAATAATAAAAAAATTAAATTTTTTTTAAATAAGACAACGAAATCGACTTGTCGACATCGTGGGACAGGCCCATAAGCAATGTGTTCTTCTAGACTTAGATCTACCTCTGTGGTTTATCTGTTAAAGCGCAAAAAAAAAATTTACTTTCGCATTTACATGTAATATTAGTAAGGTTAGTTAGGAGAGCTACCTTTACCTGCCACGAAACACTTATCAAGGCACAAACAGTTTAGCAAAGACACAAACCTTATTGACGATTCCCAAAATCACAGGAGTTCATCGAAACTTCCACGGAAGATTATGGTATTACTGAAAATCTAACAAATCTATAGTGGCAACACCATTATTTAATGTTATGTCGTGCAAAAAAACTCCCCATCATTTAAAAGAATTGATATAATTAGCAGACATACCTCCAGTTATCACTGCCACGAACCACTTATATAAGCCACAAACCATTAGGCAAAGGCACAAACCTTATTGGAGATTTCAAAAATTGTGCCAAAGTCCCCAAAATCCCAAACGTTCCCCGGCACTTCCCCAGAAAATTATGGCAGCACTGGAAATCTAAAAAGTCAGCAGCGGCAACACCATTATGCTATGTAGTCGTGACCAATATTTGTGACCAGTATACGCGGCCATTATTTTTTCAAAAAATTTTTGTTTTACCCCCAAGCATTAATTTTTGTTATTCAAAGCATTAAGGTGCATGGCGCGCCATTTGGAACTAAAGTGCCTAAAAGTATTAATACGGCTTAAATATAATTTTGTTTCAAGTTTTTCAGTGGTTTTCTAATAAAATTGGACAATCGCTACCCAAGTTATGACAAAATCGGTGGGGCAGACTCCTGAATAATCCCAAATTTTAGAAAAAATTATGCAAAGAATTTAGAATGTAGACTGTTTTTGTAGTTATGTAGGAGAACATAACACATCAACAAAATATATTAATACTCCTTCGTACTTCTTATTGCATAGTGTAAAAAATAATTGAAAATTAAAATTTTATTTGTATAGGCGCGGCACTAATCTAATCATCGAATTTTATTGTCAGAAAAATATAATGTGTGAACAAAGTTTCATAAAAATCGAGTAGAATAGTTTGAATAGAATATTTATAAGTTTGCGGGTGACACTACCTTTGTAATCATAAAAATTCAGTATCATGGAAAGCAAACATGAGTGGAAAGTTTCGAATCGTTTAGACATCTCTAAATTGGTAAAACTTACGTTGCAAAATTCCAATCTATCCTTAGTTACAAGCAGCGATGCCAAAACGTAGGGAAAAATCTCTGCACGTGGGTAATTTTGCCACTGAAATATTACACATTCTATATTCAATAAAAGGAAACATTAAGCCACCAGTAATTCCCATATACTTTTTTCCGTCCGCAAATGCTACTTTAAAAAACATCTACTGGCAACACTGGTTACAAGTGAAGCTAATAACATTGTATCAATTCCCACCAAACCAAAAGCTTAGACTTTTTCTGAAGTCAGACTTGTCGTAACGAATTCGTTAAGACATTTCGGTAGTTTGTCTAAAATCAGGCTTATCGTAACGCATTCGTTAAGATATTTCGGTAATTTGTCGTAACGAATTCGTTAAAACATTTCGGTAGTTTGTCTGGACAAATTTCTTTCAAGAGTCTATGCAAGAAATCTTTACTCGGCGAAGCCACTAATCGACATACTACATAGAGATGAAAACTTTTAAGGCCGGCCGAAGACCGTCCAAGCAGCCAATCTTTATTCAGCGAAGCCACTATTCGACACACATAGAAAAGAAAACCCTTAAGCACGGCCAAAGGCCGGCTAGGATTTCAATCTCTACACATAGCGGTGACGAATTTTAAGTATATGTATTAAGATTCATAAATTTACGTTGCAACCTCAAATAAAAGTAAATTAAATATACTAAATTTTCAAAATTTTTGCAGATTCGTGCATTAACAATTAATTATTGCACAAGCTACGAAAAAGTAGATGATAACATAGAAAAATTTAACACCACAAAGGACCGACAGCAAAAGTCCTTAAGAAGGCTTACGACTCTAAACTTTCAACTTAAATTATAGTTTTATTATGTTATATTAAATTATATCATATAATATTGAAGTGAACAAATAAAATTATGGAAAATAATTTTTAATTAAACTATTATTGAAAGAGTTGAGGTAAACTCTAAAGAAATTCGTTAAGAAATCGTACCTACGTATCGTTACGATTTCGTACCGACATGTCGTAACGATTTCGTACCTACACGTCGAGTCGTTGCGAATTCGTACCGACATATCGTTACGATTTCGTAACTACATATCGTTACGAAGCTGTGTCAACCTTCGCTACGAATTCTTTACGAAATCGGAACATTTGGTTTGGTGGATTATTATTACCCTATGGTAAATGGAACTGAGACAAAACAAGTCACGTGACCGGTCCCCATGTGGTAGGGACCAGTCCGAGTTCTAACACTTCCTATGAAGCGGAACAGCCAGTTTTACATGGGTATGGCCTAGGATGTGAACTATCTGTGAACTATCTACACTCTAAAATACTTTTGTTGAAAATTAGGTCGATAATACTCGGCAACACTTTACCGATTATTATCGACCTAAAATTACACACGCATTATTTTTGCACAAAATGTTTTTACTAAAAAAACGATTGGCTGCCTGCAGGGTTGAACAGCGATCTCCTGACTGATAGTCTGACGTATCCACCACTCAGCCATAGCCATATTATACTTTATGTTAAAATTTTTTCCACTTGGACTAAATATGTTTAATTTGAAAGGTTTTCTCTTTAATAAAATAACTACAAAATCGATGTAATTTTAGGCAAGAAGAAATTTTCAACACAATTTTAGACAATATATGATCTAAATTTGAAGTAATGTTTTAGAGTGTATGGAGTCCAAATCGGTGTAGAATAATATAGATTATATATAAATATTATTCCAAAGTTCAGCTGTAATTATCGATTAATTTATTCTTTTATTGTTACAAATCAAAGTAGAAATTTTATTTTATTTTTAAGCGGTATCTTTGATAGAATTCGAACCGACAACCTCCGGCATGACAGGCTAGTACACTACCCACTCGACCACAGGGGAACTTATATTTCAATGTTATAAATACCAATTGAGCTGAAGTTAATATCTGAATATAGTTACGGAACAAGTTCCTGAATGGCATGGTAGTCTCATTGAATGGAGACAATTAATATTATATAGATACTATGTGATAGCCCTTAGATCCACGTGCATCGAATTTGTTCAGTGCCGTTTACTACAATACTAGCCGGAGTACGAACTAAATTCACTGAAAATGGTTAATATATGACCATTTACATAATAAGTCTTTTTTCATCATTCACTAGTCCTTAGTTTTGGTACCCGTCTCATTTTCTCAAGTACTTTTGGATCATTTGTCACCCAATTTTCCGCAGGGTATAAACGATAACGCACTGAAAAAATTTATTCATATTCGTCTTTTCCTTTTATTCAAAATTATTTATGTTTGCTTGAATATTAAAGAAATCTAGGTAGGAGCAGACAGGAAAACTCACGTTGACGAATTGAGAGAAATTCACTCCGTTGCTCATAGTTTTTTTCGTAAGCGCGATCACGAGCATATGCTATCAGGTGTGCTTAACGCCGATCATGTGAGCCCTGCAAATCTCTAATTAAAAATTGGTGTTAAGTTTGCTAAGCCACAGAACAATTTTAGACAAAAAGTTAAGCTTTACGAACTATTTGAAATTAAAACAAAAATTAATGCTTTTGTGAAATCAATTTTCTGTTATTTTGTTGCTCAGTGTGACTAAATTAATTCCGGTAAATACTCATATAGCCTAGACTTTGCATAATTCTTTAAATTGCAAATGATTTTATGGAATTTTCTAAGGTCAGTTTGTTTTAATACATTCTTCTAATCCGTGAAACGAGTGATGAGCGTAAAATAGAATTAAATGTAAACATTTTGTTATTTTTAGTTACAAACATTTAAACCATTTATTAAAAATTTATTTTCTTTCTGACGGATTTACAGCTGCTACATGAATATTTATGAACTTTTAAATTTCCTTTGCAAAACTTTTTTTTACATAATTTTGCAATAATTGCTTTTAATTTCATCCTCGCATTATTAATTTATTTTAATTACAATTAAATACGTGCAGAAAACAATGAATATATCGATTTATTATTTATATTCTTTTCCTGTTTTGATTTTATTCATGAAAGCAATTTAATTTATAATCATAAACTTTAATATAAATTTAATTAACACACTCAAACAATTAAAAACACGTTCATTAAATAAAGTCCCATATATATAAATTAGTTCATAATTTATTTGTTGCAATTAGACGTTTAATGAAAAATCATCTCAAAGAGAGGGAGTATCCAATTTATTATTAAGTCACAGGTATTTCCGTTAATTAAATATGTTTTAATGCAATCGGAATAAAAATGAGCAAATCTGATTGTAAACAAATCATCTTTGTGCGTTTATTTATTTTCAAGCAGGATGAAAACAAAAATGAATCGTTTGGAACTGTTTAATTTAATTCTGAGTGCAAAATATTAATTAGTTCACAAGTTTTTAATAATGCAATGTTTTCTAAATATGCACTATGGGGCATTTTACAAAAATTTTATGAAAAATTTTATGGTGGGACCTGCCCATCTTCGATTTTGATAAAACTTTATGTGAATTTTTTTCGTTGGTAGTGGAGAAGCTATGAGATTGAGTTTACTAAAAAAAATTTCAATATCATCTCCAAAAGTGCTTAAGTTACAGAGCCATGAAAGGTAAAAACGTAACCGAAAATTTTCTTGGAACCGAAATATTTAAAAACAAGTTTTTAGATTCCCAAAATTTTAAACTACTATATCTTAAAAAGGTCAATGTTAAATTTTTCAAAAAAAAAGATATGTCTTGGTGCACTTTCATGTCTACCAAAGTGGTAAAACTATTATCTTTAAATCTATAGACAAAAATGTAAAAAAAGTTAGAGAGCACATGAACACTTATAAGGAATATTGCGGCCTTCGAAAACTGCACGATTGCTTCGTGCTGTTCTAGTCTTGTTAAAACTAATGATCTTTTTCCCTACTCCTCTCCTAATAAAAATCAGTTGAAAAAGTAACTTGAATTAACAAACTTAATACATACTGTGAAACCTCTCATAACCGAACACTCACCGTCGCAGTATTTTTGTCCGGTTATGAGAGGTGTCCGCTTATGAGAGAGGAACACATTTATTATTTAATATATTTTATTTTACGATGCTACATATTATTAAAGCAATGGAGAACAAGCCTATTGTGACTCAAGAAATTTTGCTTAGCGAGCCAATCAATGAATATTTTGTCTATTTCGGAGCCACCCGCTCTACCAAACATCTTCTTTTAATGAGCATTAATGCCTGTATGTCAATTTGTGGTAACGTCGGAATTACCAATTTCATTCACAGAAGAAATTATAGCCAACAAATTTTCAAACAAAAGTTTGTCTAAAAATAAATTTCATTTTCAGTAAATGTTCTTAACATAATCAATGAATTGTTTGTTTGGCTCTTATTTAGCACGTAAACACTAAAAACAAAAATAAAAACTGTGTCGTGAAAACACAAATCCGATGGAGACATACACACATATAACAACAACAACAATGATAGCAAAAGGAATGCGATTGCACCAAGTTTGTTTACTGAAGATTTTTGAGTGAATCAATTCGTTAATACCGTAGTGTTAATTCTCATTAATTTTTTTAGAGTCTTAAGATAAACATTCAGATTTGAACACAGTAAACAAAGTGAAATTTCATAAGTGCTTAATGGATGATGATGTGATCGATCACCCAGAAAAAAATTTTGTTTGATATATAACAAAAAATCCAGTAAATATTTTTATTTGATTAAGTAAACTATTTTGTTTAATATTTATTAGTATTTTTACACTAATTGTTTTAACAATTCAGACAAAAATAATGTTTGATATTTTTCGAAAAATCCAGTAAATCTTTCTGTTTGATTTAGTAAATGGTTTTGTTTACAATTTGTAAATATTTTTAGACAAATTGTTTTAAAAATTTAAACAATTTGTTCATTGAAAAAAAAAAAAATTTTTTTCAATGAAATTATTGACATATTTTTGTCTATATTTACAAATATGTTTGTAAGTCGGTTTCTAGATAAAGCATATACTATTTCATTGAATTCCTTTACAGAAAGTTTAATTTACATTTTCCTGTGTACGAAATTCTGAATTATTCGCTTAAGAAAAAAAGTCACATCGAGTTTTTCAAATTTCTGTACAAATTATGTTTGATAAATTTAATATATGTATGTAATTGATCTGGCCAGGGTAGCAGATTTTCTAAAAATAGTCGAATTTGCCGAAGCATTTTGTTTATATGAATATATAAAATTTAATAAAATGAATTGAACTTTCAGTGCGAATAAATTTGGAATGAGACAGCTTAGGAAAAAATTACTTGATACACTTTTTGTAGAACTTTCAGTTTTCTATGAAAATATGTAGTAGCCATGGGATCATTTGATCGTGACATACAACATTTTTAGTAAAAGAAAAAATTTTCGCTGTATAATTTGTATGGGAAATAGAAATGTGTGATGAGCGACCTCTGACAGATGTATTTTCTCAACCTCCGGAAGGTATTTCACACTGGCAACAGAAGTTCGATGTTTTTTTTTTAACCGCTCTAATATACTTAGTTCAATATATTAAGTTCTTTGCACTGTAATGAATGAATTATGATTTAAATTTTATGGCGTTATTTAACACTTTGTTTTTGAATAAAAAATTCCATGTCGTTACTTTATGACATAAGATAAACATTATTTTATTTTTACCATTTTATCAATTTTTATATTTTTTTATCAATTGTGCCGATTAAAGGGACACTTCGTAGATTTTCAGTTATATTGGCAGTGGTAGGCTTGTGTTGAACACGTTTATTAGTTCGTTTAACACATTATAGGTTTTAGTCCTGAACAAGTTAGTGAACGAGCTCGGCCCAAGTCTAGGCATACAAGTGGTCGTGTTCTTGTTGATACTTTTGCTATAATACATTTAAGCGTAATTTCAAGTATTCAACCCATTTATTAACTTACTGCTTACAAACGTTCCAAATGTAATGCTATAAAGATATACATAGGAGCGATAACATTTTTTGGCTTGTATGCAGAAACACCCAGAATCTTTGGCGGTTGTCGAGCAGGTTGCCCTTCTACGGATTTAATTAACGCTTTTACTTTCCTGTAATATACTAAAAATATTCTGTACCTAAAATTAACTGAAATTGCAACATAAAACAAATTAAGACTCAATTAAAAACCGGTCTACTTATTTGTCATTTCAATTTTAGGAAAAGTTCATTTAATTTAAAACGTTAAAAGATTAACTTAACTAAACCCGTAAAAAATACTGTTTTTCCTTTAATTTGTTTATTTTACTTGCAAAAAAACAAGCGACTAAACGACTTAAAAATGAATGAATCTTATTTTACTCGGATTAATTTAACTGTCACAAGAACTAATCACAACTTCTATAACGTACAGAATATTTTTAGTGTTTATGTGTGTGTGTTGTTTTAATATATGCACTTTTTTGGTATTTATAACATAAACAACGGACAGTATTAAAAGCAACCGAAAATCCTTAATAATGTGTACTTAGTTTTTTAATTGAATGTTAGAATCAGTTAAAAATAAATTTGCTTAGAATTTTAAATGTTTATTCTTTTAAAAATTAGTGCAAGGAATACTTCTTGAACAAAATACATTCTATTACTGTCATAATATTGTGAGTGTGTTGTCTCATGTCCGATTCTTTCTGATTAAAGACGTTACCAGCTTTAAAAACCAATTTAGTTGGGAAAAATAATCACATTAACGCCCCTTTTCGCAATGTATGATTAAGACTTTAACGGCAAGTTTTGTAAGGTGAAGTTTCCGTTAAAGTCCATGTTAACTCTTAATCGTACATTGTGAAAAGGGCCGTAAATAAACTTAATTCAATTTACAGCTACTGTTATATGATTAACAGTGCTTTGTTAATTTTAAGTTGAGATAAAATATACAGAAAAAAGTGGTTAGCTAATTATATTCGAGTTTACCTTTACACACTTGCAAAAAAATCACCCTATAACATGATTATAATATAAATTATTTTGTAAAAAATATTAAACTTTATGCCCGTTATATACATACATATTTAACATTTTTATTTTACTTTATATTCAAAATGCCTAAATATACTCGATGTTTATGAACAACAACGAATGTGATAAAAGTTTTAATTACTATATTTTTAAATATTCGTTTGTTTCTAAGGAAATTATTATTATTTATTTGGATTTTCCAAAAAAAAGGTTATACATCCATATAAATAAAGCAAAAATAAATAAATAAATGTTGAAAATTATATAAAATTACAGAAAAGTGAAATATATGGGGCATTATTTTTGAAGCGGACAACCCAATTTTTTTTTTTTTTGCTGAAATTCCTTCAATATTCGGCATAACTATAGCTCTAGTAGATATAAATGTGTACGCAAAATGTTTTTTTTTTGCATGATGTTTATCTGTATATGGGCCATACCATTTTCAAACCGACCTTAAATTTTTTTCTGGTCAGCTCTAGTTTTTAAAATATCGCGGTTTTTATTTCTTTATTCGTTTTATCTCTTTTTTGGTGCTTCGCCCAATTTTTCCAAACTGGACTTTAGAATTCAATAAAATTTTTTTTAGATTATTAATCTACACAAAATTATTTTTCTTTTGAATATAATATTGTTGATGGATGTTCCAGGATATTTATGTGAAACTTCAAGGATATTGAATGCTAAGTATTTTCAGTTTTATCCTTATAAATTTTTTGATTAAAATTTTGAAATATTTTTACCAAGCACTTACATAATACTACAATAAACACTTTCTTATCAAAAAATTTCGAATTTATTTAAAATGTCCTGAAATAAGAATGAAACAAAACAAAATTAACCACTAAATATCATCAAAATAACACTAAAGTCTAATACTAAAAGCACCTGTGTTATTTATTATGAATAAAAAAATAAAATGAAAGGTATTTTTGCACAGATTACTAATTTGTTAAAAAAAACATTCGAAAGAAAGATATTTACTGCAAAGAAATGGGGTATATATACCACGTTAATATTAAATTCGCGATATTTGAAAAATTGCAAATGAGGGAATGTTTTTTTGCTGTATTTGGACTCAGAATACCAATGAATATTAAAAAATAAGAAGAATAATATAATTACTTAAAAAAATCACATTTACCCAATTGTATCTTTAGAATGTGGAAATTGAATTCAAATTTCGAACTAGCTTCTAAATAACTCGCTACATTTTGAACTAATTTCTTATTTTAATTAAAAAAAGTTGTTCCCTGTAACGCCTTGTGCATAGGGTGTAAATTTTTTTTGGGGAATTTTTGTGATACACAATTTTATCAGGGTTAAAACCAAACAAGCTAAATTTTAACAACCTTGAAAGATCAGAAAGATATCCCAAGGCAACCACCGGAGTTGTTACACTTAAAAGAAACATATGTTTGCGTATACTAATATCTTGCTAAAAATATTTCTCATTTTAAGGTGTAACACTCAAAATTTAGATGAAAAAATCAAAAAAATGGGGTATATAATGTAAATTAAAAAACCGCGATATTTCGCAAGCGCGAGCTGACTGGAAACAAACTAGTATAACAGAGTAATGAGGGTGCAACAAAACGTACAAAACGGAGGTCAAATTTAGGGTACCAAAAAGTCTGTTCCGCTGTGTAATTCATGCTAGAATAGAGAAATAACAAGAAGCATAACACAAGACATAAAGGAAAAAGTGGATATCAATCACTATAAAATGAAATACAGCTCTAAGAGTAACAGTATGAATTGATTAAAGGTAGATGATATTCAACTGTTGACTGCAAACCACCGACTTTGGTCGAGTGCTCTAAGCGATAAAGAATTCTGAATAGATTAGCAGGAGCTATCGAAACATGTCGGTTCAACCCTCCGTGCAGTCAAATTTTTCTTTGTCTACATGCTTCACATTTATCTCTAAATAAAAATAAAATTTTATGTTTTTTAATTAGTTTGGGTGTTCCAAAAAAACTTGGGCACTTGGTACTGTTCCAAAAAAAACTTGGGCAAAATAATCATTAAATAAAATCCCAGCATTGAAAAAATCTATGATATTTCAATCTGCTAAGACAGAAATCAAAAAACTTAAAATAGTTAAACATGATAAGGAAGAAATAGTTAGTGAAGTTCCGAACCTTTACAAAAATGCAGTAATAGGTGCCACACATCTGCTAATTGGGCTTACTAAAGCAATAGGATTTTCCCTAGGCTATTGTTGCTGCCACCGCTGGCAGTGGCTGGCAACATCTGATGTCAGTTCAACCTTCCATACAGCCAAATTTTTCTATGAATGTTCAATATTTTCATGCTTTAGAATTTCTTTCTTAAATAAAAAATAACTTAATCGAAAGATAGAATTAAAAACGAACTTAAGCCAAACTAATTGTTTTCATTTTTTTACTATTTTTTTCGACTATATAAAATCCTCTATCTTATAACGTATTGGGTATTTTCGGATAACAAAACCTTCTATCTTTTCATATAACTGCCAATAATACAAAATCTTAAAAATATATTACACACAATATTGAGTCCTGGGGCACGTTTCTCAAAACTACAAGTTACAAATTTACAAGTAAAATACACACAAAACAACAACACTTTTACAAATTTTATTGTTGTTTTGTGTTTATTTAGTTGTAAATTTCTAACTTGTACTTTTTGAGAAACGGGCCCCTGGACTTTAAAATATATTATAGAACAAAGATTTTAAAATAACCTATCAATGAACGAAAGAAACAGTTGTGATTTTTAATATAGAGGATTTTCAATATAGGCCATCGATATGAAACTTTTTACTAGGCAAGGCAGTTAAATAACACTTTTTATGAAAATTTTTAGTTTTGCGTGCAGCCGCATTTATTTTCAACACAACAAAATGAGAAAAAAAATAGTTTTGTAGCTGTCAAAAAATTATCTTCTCATCAAAAGGAAAATAAAAAGTGTAAACGATTCGTTGACCAAGTTGCAATAAAGTCACCAAACTTGGCTTCCCCCAGGGTGTATACGGGCATACTGTATGTGTGTGTATTGTTCGTGTATTCAATCGTAGAACATATTTTAAGGGTCTCGCTTACGTTAGTGTTTCCAAGAAGCACTATCGTCAGTGACAGAAGTTAGATCTTAAATACTTATGTTAATAAGTATTCGTGCCCAGTTTTTCGTGCTGTTTGTCAAAAGCTAGTGATTTGTGATAACATTTTTGGAAGCATTTGTTCTTAAATATATGTACAATGAATGTATTGCTTGTGAAAGCTTTTAGAGCTTCAAAATTTCGATTTTTTTTTTGCTGAGGATAGCTGCACCAGCTATTTGAAATTTTGTGCATGCAATATATATGATGAGCTTTACAGCCCGACCAAATTTCGCTCAATCTTATAAATGCATTGCTACGCGTTGGCTATATCTCATCTGGCTTTTTGTTTTTTTCTTATCTGATGTACGTCGAATAGTGGCTTCGTTGAGTAAGAATATACTATCTCGATAATTTATTCTGAAGAGTCGTTACGAAGGGTGGTGATGGGGTTCAAATATGGCGAAAATGGTGTTGCGTGATATGTAAACAGCCCATTGACGCGTTAAACAATTGTTTATGTTTTTGTTAACACTTAATTTTTATTAGCAATTTTATTTTACTGCCTTTCTTATTATATGAAAATTTTTTGAAAAGCTCCAAAAATTAGCTATTTTGTATGTTTTTGCAAATACTGTTGACTTGATTTGATGTTTTAAAATAACTGTAATATTCCTAATGAGCATTTCAAACACTAATTGCTTACAAAATCAATGCATATAAAAAAACAAACTTTTCTAATGACTGCCTTGCGTTCAATTTTATTTAAACCTTGAGAGATTAAATCTACAACAATTGCTTAGCCACATTAATATAGAAGTAACCAATAATAAATGTATCTAATTCCTTTCATATCATAAAGAGAATCCGTCCCTTGATATACATACATACGTATATAATCTAAAGATTTATTTGCAAAATTTATAATCAAATGCTTTTGGATAAGTGTTTGCTTCTTATTATAATAAAATCTCTTGAAGTTTCTAAATACATGTTCAGCATATTGCTGCTTGAATTTTAGACAATTAACTGAATGAAATTTATTTCATACTCGTACATTAACTTTAAAACAATTTGTTTCTTAAATATGCATATTTATGCATGTATATATCGTCATATAAATTCATAAAAGCGCTAAGTTACATTGAAATAATTTTACAGGAGAAGAAGAAAAAACTCGTTAATATGAAAAACTAACACATGAACAGGTCGTCAATACTTGTAATACTAATTTTACATGGACGAATAGAGGAGTAAAGCTTAGGAAGAGAGTCGGAATAACATTTATTTTGATAGGGTGGATCATAACTTTAGATTTCAAAAAGTACTGAAATAAGTAAAAAAACGCGTAATTCTTGAAAAAAAAACACTAAATTTAAATTTTTTAGTTTCATTGAACAAAAATTGTATATACCTGCCTGTTCTGTAAATCGAGCCGATTTAAAACGAATTGATTTAGAAAAATTAGATCCTTGAGTGATAAGTTTTAATCGAACTGTATGGATTTATTTATTTTGGCTCGAGTTCGGTTTTAATTTAATTTTTTAATTAAATTATATTTTTATTTATAGGTATGTTTTGACACTCGCGTTTTGCTTGCGATTTGTTGTATTAAATAGATCAGCTGTTTATTAAAATCTCCTGTGCAGAAGAAAACAATGGACAAGCAACACCAAACCAAAGTTTTTCAATTTCATATTCTCTTAGTTCAGTGCTGGATGCAAGTGGTCTTGCGAAAGTGTAAATGCAAAATATCAGTTTTTTATGAAGTCCAACAACAAACTACACCAAATTTCATAAAAAGCACAGTGTGCACATCTTGGTGATAACAATAGCCTTGATGTTGTGCTTTCTGGGGAGACGGAAATTGGTTTTTGCTGATAGTACGTTTGGCCAATTACCCATAAAACTTATGTGTACTACCCAATCGCTGGAGACAGAGCAACGGGAAGTAGGCTTGCCTACGCGAGTCAGCAAGGAGGTGAACAGGCACCTATGGTTTACCCCAAGACCAAAGTCGATGGAAAGTTAACCTCTAGGGGTTTTCTTTTGAGGCTTGACCAGTAGCTTGAACTGGTACCACGGGAACCAGTTGCCCCACAGATGACCTGCCTTCCGAGGGTAAAGAGATGATGCTCGCTTATCAGGGAGGATGATTCTGTGTCTGGTTGTTGGTGAGGTCTCCTTCGGGAGTCCACGTGGTGGCTGTGGTTGCCACCAAAATCGCTGGGAGAGGTGTTGGTTAAAAGACTGATGCTCGCCCAGTGCTAGTGATTGGGAGGACTTCGGTCCACCAACAAAAAGCCTCTTTGTACTGTTGCTAAACCAACAGAAGTTACACTCGGTAGTGCTTTGTGGCGGGTGGAAGGGGAATATTTTGCTGGGGACGTCTACACATGGTGCAGATACCTGTCAGCTTCTGTTTCCCCGGAAGCCTTGTATGCATCGCGTTAAGCTGCTGATGTAACAGAGATTAGATAGCTCAAACACTTTAACAAGGTGTTTATGCATGAAAGGGTAGGCCATGTATGAGAAGTTGCTACCTGTGTGAGCCTTGCAAGCCACACAAGGTGTGCCTTCGGGGTAACTCGGGGGTGGTGGTGAACACTCAACTTCACTCTGTGTTTTGAGAACACCGTCGGATAAGGCCGTAATGACAGGTACCGACGCTAATCAAAACACATATCTGTATATGTATGTGAAATTTCGTTGGAAACGGAAAGTTTTTGAAATCTGAAATGACAAGCAAACGAAATACGTAAAAAATTCGTTTTTATGGGTTTTGACGCTTTTAAAAGACAAAAGATGAAGTGCCACTAACTGCTCGAATCCACTTTTTTAATTTTTCTGCAAGACTGCAAAAAAAATTTTCAGGAAATAGTTACATTAACACAGAATTTTACACTTAAAAAAATTTTTTATATAAAGAGATTAATTTTTAAATTTTTAATTTAGTGCCACCGTCACAAAATAAAAGCACCAAAAATTAGATTCAAAAAGCACCGAGCACTAGCTCCAAAATTTTTCACGTCGAAAAGTTGAAAAAGCACTAAAAACGGTGCGAAAAGCACTGAGTTGACAACGCTGATAATCAATCAACAAGTCGGTTTTGAGTTTTTTGTATATTAGGGCTTTTTTGAAATCATATGGCGATATGTACAATGACATTTTTTTATTAACAAGTTACAAAATGATAACATAATATTAATAGTATTAAAGTTATTTATAATCTGAACTATTTCCAAAATTATTATTATTAGCAAAATTAACTCATAGTAAACTATTCAAGTATTAAATTTAAATACATTTGATTAAAATAACAAGTGTTATCTTCACATATTGTAAGTATTTGAAGTATTCTTTAAATATTTATATGTTTGTTTAAGCACATACATGTATTCATAAGAAAACTATGTTCAAGAACTATTTATTACCACAAGACAAGATATTAAAACATTAACAGTATGATATTCTGTATAAAATGTAATTTTCTCAACCTGTTGCTTTTCCATAATAATGAACAAAAAAACACTTGTGATGTAAAAGTTGACCATAAGAATGGCCATACACAACTATATGAGGGTGGTTGTCAAAGAATATTAGATGGAAAAGCAACAATGAATTTGTTAAGTCACATTTATATTTTTTATATTAATTAAGAAATTTCAATTATTCAGGATTTAGTTCGTTTTAATTAAATTTTTTAATAAAATTATTTGTATTGAGAAAGGATTTTTCAAAGATTGTAATAATTGAAGAAACAAAGACAAATCCTTGACTTGGTATAAGGGCAAACTTAACACCATGATATTTGCGAGATCAACCATGATCTCATCATCAGAAGCACTCTTATAATCTAGGCCACAAGGCCTCCAAGGTGAAAGAGATAAATATCCAACCTTAAGCCAATTTCCATTAAGCTCTTTACAAGTGTGGAGATTTTGCCAAACTAGAGCTCTTTTTTTGGTAGCTAATAAATTTTTAACATTAGGTTCTTGTCGTAGCCAAACATTACAAACATTTCCAAAAATTTGAAGTCTAATTAAAAATACTATACTTATGTCTTTTATTCGTTTGGGGCTGTTTTTCCGAATTATAATTTTTAAATTCAATTTCTTCAAAAAATTTGTAGGTCCAAAATAACAGCTAAACCTTGACTGATATATTTTCGGCCACAAATAGCAGTTAATATTTGACGGGTATTTTTCCACATCCTGGCTTTAATTTACAAAAGGCGTCTCTAACATATAAAAAAGTTTAAGTTTGAAACATAAAACTAAATAAAAGAACTACAAAACAGGATTATATATATATATTTTAAGAACTATGAAATATGTAGGCTGGATCTTTTCCTACATTTTTTATAGCTCTAAAACAATATATAAGTTTTTTTTACATATTTTTTTATTAAGGGTTTTGCTTCAAACTTAAAAATTTGTTGTACGCTAGATAGGGCTTTTGTAAATTAAAGTAACGATGTATTATTCTTATAACAGCCAAAGTCGTGTTAGACCGTGTACCATTATTTGTTTTCCACAATTAAAAAAGTCCAACATCTTAGCTTTTGAAAAATCAAGCTAGGCGAGCTTGTAACATATGCAAAACTTAACGAAAAAAATTATTTTGAAAGTTTCCATAATCTTTGAAGGATTTGGAACAAAGAAGGTCCAGCAAATTTTTTCGCTGTGAAGTGTTCCGAGATAGCTACAAGCCACCACTTTTCTGGTGGATTACGCGCGTTATCTATAAAGAAATTCACATCAAGTTTGTAGATGCTCACTGATATAATTTTCCCAATATGCAATAATTAATGATTACTTTATATGTACATTAATTCACACCAAGTTTGTAGACGCTCACTAATATGCAATAATTAATGACTACTTTGTGTGGGGGGAGCCCTTCCTCTACTCTTACACCCCCACTTTTCTGCTGGATTACGCGCATTGCCTAAAGGAGTTCGCATCAAGTTTGTAGATGCTCACTGATATAGTTTTCCTAATATGCAATAATTAATGATTACTTTGTATGGGAGGGAGACCTTCCCCTACTGATACACCACCACTTTTCTGGTGGATTACGCGCATTGTAGACGTTCACTGATATAGTTATCCAAATATGCAATAAACAGTGATTACTTTTTATCGGCGAGAGCCCCTCCCCTGCTCTTACGTCACTACTTTTCAGCTGGACTATGCCAATAACTATTAAGGAGTTCTCACCAAGTTTGAAGCATATAGCTGCTATAGTATTCCAGATATGCGATAATTACGAATTTTTTTCTATGGGGGTATCCCTTCCCCCGCTTCTGTCATATATTGGTGAAAATATGATCAAGTATGGAGTATATCAAAGAGTAAAGCAAAGAGAAGATATGGTTGTGGCATGGTTGCGTCAGCAATGTCATGTTTCCCAAAATAGTTTAGGGTTCTGGTAAATAAGTTATTATTGTTTTAAATAATTGTGAACCTTAATTAGTTTACGAGAAATAAACTCATGTTTACATTCAATCATCACATCATAGAAATTGCAACATGGTTGCATTTAACAATGTACATTGTTAAAAAAGTGTTGACTTCAATCATGGTTTATTTAAAAATGCAACATTAGTATGACTCTACAAAAGTAAAATATAACAAGAACCATACTATCTCAAGTCGGTTTATTTTCAATAAAACTATGGTTAAAAACAGACATGGCTGTTGATTTTTAAAAAAGTTTTTGTTCTTAACTTTAGTTGTATGCTTTTCTATCAGTTCTGTATTTAAATTTCAAGCGGTCGGTTCATTTGTGTTAGCTTTTTGTAAAAAAAAACAGATATAGAAATTTAATAAATAAAATAAAAAGGTAAGTTCCATATAATTAAAGTGCTATATTTGAAATTTTTCTTTTGGGAATTTAATGATTTTGTCCACACATAATATAGATAATCATGTATAATATACATAATCATGTATGATTGTACTTCCAGATTCCGTAGAGGCAAACCATATTAATATATATTAATATGTATGGTTAATGTAACCATATCTGTGGTTAATTGGAACAATATGTGTTATTAATTGGAATCATATGTATGGTTAATGAAACCATCTGTATGATTAATGGAAGCATATGTATGGTTAATACATTAATATGTATGGTTAATGGAACCATATGTATGGTTAAATCGAACCATATGTATGGTTAAATGGAAACATATATATGGTTAAATGGAACCATATGTATGGTTAAATGGAGTCACATATATATTTAAAGGAGCAATATGTATGGTTAAATGGAACTATATGCATGATTAAATGGAACCATATGTATGGTTAATGAAACTATATGTATGGTTAAGTGGAACCGTATGCATGGTTACATAACAATGTTATTGTTAACTTAGACAACATTATTATGCTTAAAACAAATTTGGTTTCAAAATAGTATGGTTTGACTGCAACCATATATTCAATCATAGTATGTTGCTCTACGATTATGGTTGCCCCAACCATGTTTTTTCTTTACCTGAAATGACGGAGAAATCTGTAGATAAAAAAACACTTACATGACGAACATGAAAAGTAACCTTCTTCTTCTGTTTTGAAGTCGGTTAAAAAATAAATATTTTCAAAATTCAAAAAAGGAAATATTGAAATCACTTCTTGAAATTTGTATAGTAGTATTTTTGGAATATTTTTAAAACAAATTTGAAGGTGTGGGACTTTTTGAAAATATCGATTTTTCTTTTCAAACGTTAACAGCTACGAGTAAGTGATAATTACTTCAAAAAAAAATTATTTCTGAAATAGCATTGAAATACGAATCAAACTATACCCTACTTTTTAACATATTATTAGTCTATGTATATAACACAGAAGAACAGATATTTTTTTGTTAAAACAAAAATAGCTGATGCTTATATATTTTAATCTGCTGATTACAATGACATCAATTAATTTTCCCTGGCAACTCTAGCTTTAAAGATATAGTGACATTTGATATTTCGCTTAATATTTCAAAACCTTAAAATACTTCCTGGGTATTGATCTACACAAAAAAAGCTCCACAGATTTTTTCATAACTCGGACTTTGTTCAAAGATATGTTGAAAATTTCCAAGTTTGGATGTCTTCAATATATTTTAATATATGTATATTTAATGCCCAACGGTTTTGGAGTTATATCAACACATTCTAAGTTTTATAAGATTTTTTTTAGAGACATATCCATAGAATTTAAAATTTTGACTGTTTTTGTAATTAGAGGAATATTTCACATCAAAAAGATATACATTTGTTAGTTTTCTTTTTGCATAGTATTATGTGTAGTATCATACAAGGTGAAATGTTTATTAAAAATTACGTACTTGTTTTCTAAAAACGTAAGTTTTAATAAATCACCTGTCCATGGTAGAATAATATACACAAGGTAGCCCTGGAACGCCAGCTGACTATTTTTTTTTTGCTTTTTTCATGGTACGAACTTTCAAATCTTGTGTATATGTGAAATAACTACGTTGCACACACAATACCACACATTTGTTTGCTGCTTATGTTCTACAAACACACTCATACCCTCTCTATTAATGTTTGACATTTCCTACCATAAAATGCACATTTGTATTACCCAGCAGCTAAAGTTAAAACTAGATACGCAAGTCAAGAAACGACAGTCATATTACTAGTTGTAACAAGACTATTAACGATAATAGTAAAAATAGGACGATTATATCACTAACTGTATCGAGACTAGTAACGATATTAGTCAATAAAGGACACCATTTTCAGATATACGACTTATAAATAAAAAATATTTTTAGCTCTTAAAAAAATAAGTAGAAAGTGGCTCAGTGGGTAGAGTACTTGCCTTGAAATATGAGGAATGTGTGTTCGTGCCCCGGTTGAGCCAAAGTTTTTTTTTAAGAAATACAAAACGATAAATAAAAAAACTAGTAAGAGCACTACTTTACAACAACTGGTATTCAAACTGGTAAATAACTGTATACAAATGAACTAGTTGTGCTCCTATGACAACCTAATGCTAAAATCGATTGTACGATATATGAAAAAAGGACAGATAGGCCACTAGTCTGAGTTAAAAAGCAACTAGTATATATCAAAACACATACCAGTCATTTTGTCTGCAGAGTAGTTATGTTATATTATTCTACCATGCACCTGTCTTATTTTTATACACATGTATTATTTTTATACAAAAAAAACTTTTATTCAAACAATATTTTTTGTATAATCTTATGAATTTTTCCTTAACCTTCTTCTGCAAACCTCGTAATACTTAAATAAGATAATGCATACATTATGATTTACTTAACCTGACCAGACACACCGCTTTTGGCGGGATTATCTCGCTTTTATGAGAACGGCCCCGCCTAAAATTTTTATGCTGCTTTATCCCGCTTTTTTCAAGTTTTAAAATTTATAACTTCATTTTAAATGAAATTTATTTGTTGATGGTTATTACGCAATTGTCTATATGCATTTCATTGGCGCTTTTACCAAATCGTCAGTAGACTTCAACCACAACTTTGAACAGTTACAAACCTCTTATTTTATGCACAGACTTTTAAAAACCATCTGAAAATTTACAAACGATAATATTTGAAAATCACAAAAGAATAAAATAAGTGTAGTAGGCTTAGCACCTTATACAAAACCCAACAAATATTTTATATTCGATATGAATCTATTTTATTTTTCTACACCTGTATACAATTAGAAATCCATTGAATAACAATAAAAGTATTATAATGCAAAATGAAAAATAAAAACCAAATTAAATCTTTAAGAAATTTATCATTTGATAATTAGCTTATCTCTTTTGTCATATTTTGTTCAAAATCCCGCTCTTCAATCGTTTTTGTCCCGTTTTTTTGCAAAAACTTTCTGGTCACGTTAGACATACATGACCACAAGTATATTAAGAATTTTTCTAAGAAACTGAAACGACCAATAGACATAAAATAACCTACAAAATACTTAATACAAAGCAACAAAGAAAACTCAATGTTTGAAGTGTAAAAAATAGAGGGACAAATCTTATCACATGTTTATTGTACACACGTGATGACAATGCGCCACTTTTATCGATTTATACCAAGATAAATTAAACTTTTATAATCTTTTTTTTTATTTTTTCAATGAAACAATGACATGTATTATTGGAGAAATGAGAATTTATAGCTGCTTATATATGTCTTAAGGCCATAGTGCTTGTGCGAGATTATACTGAACAGCTACTTATATATTAAAAGTCTTATACGCATATTAAATGTTATACAATAGCGTATGGTATACGGGGAAGCGATTAACATTTGAGATTTTTTTAAAATTGGCAATTTCCTGTGCAATCAAATTTTGTAAAATAAATTAGCACTGTCCTTTAAATAGCGAAAGGAAACCTTAAATTATTATTGAACGATCACACCCCTCCCCCTAAATAAATTTTTTAGCTACGCCATTATTTACATTGTGTATGTTCTTATGTTTGTGCAGCTGGAGAACCAATTCGCTTAAATCGAAGAGAATATGGCTCAGTTGAATACAACTCAAAATAATTTATATGATTTGACAAAAATCTGTAATTAAGCATATTCGCATACGAGTGCTTGATAATTTCTACAAATTGCTACTGGATTTTACTAGATTGCGTTTGTTTAATTTGTGAAGACTTGTTACAAGAGAGCAACATATGCAGGAAGAATGAAGTGATACTTTAATGACAGAATACTTGATGAATTTCCCTGGACAAATTTAAAGTGTGTTCGTTCACATAACGTGTATTTGTCATAGGGAATGTCAATTTTGTTGTTCATGTGTAATTTCAAATCAAAGGCAGAGTTTTATAAGAAGTGACTTAACTACACTATGCAACGAGAAAAATGCCTACACAGAAAAAAAATTTGTAAATACAATTAATTTTTTTTGTTATATCAATTAAATATTTAATTGATTTTGAGCCTACAACCATTTTTGTAAATACAATTACGAAATTATAAGTTAAAGGAAAATAAAAAATATATATTAAAAAAATTGTAGTGATTGCCAGTGGTTCTAGTGTTGGCTGTTCTCAATCCTCCAACAGGAGCTTACCCAATTGGCTATATCTTCTGAGGCATAACGCTTCACAGTCCATCAGAGTATGCTCTGGAGTTTCATCCACATCATCGCAGAATCCGCACAGGTTGTTACTCTTAATGCCAAGTCTGTGGAGGTGTTTTCTCAGCCTGCAATGGCCTGTGAGGAAACCTGTGAGCATTCATAGATTGTTTTTACTCAGAGACATGAGAGCTATGAAACGATTTTGGATATATTACCATACTTCTCCGCATATCAATTTTTATTGCTGAAATTGTGAAGCTTCATTTAGAAAATACTAACTAACAAAATAGTATAATTTTCCATATGGAATTTGACAATTGCCGGCAATAAAAATTGCTACGTGGAGACGAAGGGTTAGCGAAAATATTTTTTCTGTCAACTGAAACAAAGATTAATGTTCAGATAATTGTTTTTTAAAGACATTTTTGACATTTTGTGTCGTCTAGTAAATAAATTTTTGTGTTTTTTATATTGTAATTAAGAAATTTAAATGCGTTTTGGCAGAAGTAAATAAAAAATTTTGAACCTTAAATTTAGGCGGAACTGCGTACGTAGTTTTTTATATATGCACCCCTGAAGCATATAAACGAGTTTTTTTATAAGTACTGCCGATGCATATAAGCGAGTTTTTATAAATGCATTTCTCGCTTATAAGCACCCAAAGACGTGCAAAATTTGAAATGCATATAACCGATAACTACTGTAAATGAATATTTTTAGAGTTATGAAAATTTCTTTAATGCATATTTCTCAATTTCTTAAAAAATACTAATAGGCCGATTATGCAGCGCAATTGAGCCTCAGTTGGATTGTCAGTTGCTGATGGCAACTGAGAGTTGTCAATTTCAGTTGCTATTTAGTGCCTCTCTGGCAACCATTAATTTTCAGTTGCCGACTGGCAACTCAACTAAAGTTCGGTTGCATTAAGTAATAGACCCAATTTGTGGTTGTTTTATGTTTTTTCTCTAATAATAATAAAAAATTAAAAAAATATATTTTCATATTATATTAGGCTTAGAACTTTGTTCGTAGGTAAATGCATATTTTTGCGCATATTTTTCATTTTTAGGTGCTAAAGCGCTTTTAAGCGCTTAAAATCAATTTTTAGATGCATGACACACATATCAAGTATTACAAGATCAGGTTTTATTTTTAATGGGAATCACCGAATTTTAATGTTTTTATAATATACAATGTACTTAAATTTTTGAGTACGACTCGCAATGAAAGTAAGTAGAAAATACTTGAATTTAGTACGGCGTTTTTCTTTCTGTGTAGGTATTCAAATGGATAAATTGTTTCTGTGTAAAAATTGGAGATTCACTAAAAGTGTTGCAAAATCTTAAAATTTGTATCTAATTTTGCACATGCCTAAATAGTATATTAGTATATTATATTATAAAAATGTTTATATGTACTTATATGTATGTATAACCTAATATACCCATAAATATCTTTAACCAGGTGTTAAAAAAGTTATTTAATATTTAATTTAATCAAATCTATCAAATCAAATCTAAACTATTGTTCCCTTAATCTTAAATAAAGAAGATACAACATACTTATATAAGTTCTATTAAATTGTTTTCAAAATAGTTTGTTTTATACGATGGTCTTTAAATCAGATATTATGCGTTGATTGTCATTAACGTCAAATTTTTATTAGTCGTTTTCTACTCTTCAGTTAAGTTCCTACTTAATATTCATTTGGTAATGTTGTTTTTGATAATTATTAGAATAACATGAATTTTAATTAAATAGTAGCGCGACAATTTTATCGTGAAATCTTAAGTGGTCGTATCATTTCTAGCACAAATGTTTCTTCATATTTCTTTTTTCTGCGGAAATGTACAAACATTTGATGCAAACAAGGGGGAACAGTCAATTACGTCGAAGTTGTCGATAGTAGTAGTCAATAGAGCGCTGCTGCAGTAAGAAGTAAGGAACCAACTGTGATACCGAGGCAAACAGAGGTATTTTGGTGGCAAAAAAAGGAGTTTTCGATAACACAGGCCTGCGAATTAATTTTGTTTCTAAGTTTTTTCTCAAACTGTAATTATTTGTCGTTATTGTCGTAAAAGTAACGGGAAAAGATATTGATATGATTCATAGCACGTCACATTTACCAGATAACGGTATATCTGTGTTTTTTGATGAATATTTCTCTTTCAAGCGCCATCCAGAGTCAAAGGCTGGTTCGGTAAAAGCAATTGATATCTTGTTTGAAGGGCTACTAGATACTAAGTGTTTTCGTTTTTTTTTTCTTATATTACTTTTACTTTTCATCTTATTTCGGTATATTATGGCTTAAATTTTTCGTAATCGAATGAACTGTTGAATAAAATTATAAAACTAAGGATTTTTTATTATTTGTGGTACAAAACTGCTTCTAAAATACAAAAATTGGTGAAAAACATTAAAAATTTCATAACAACTTACTGGGGGTCTGTCTACATTAGCTACGAACTTGGTATGAATATCATGTCGAACAACCCATATGCCTAATGTAGACCGCTCATGTCCATGTTTCGTCCATTCTCTGACATCGATGCCCGAATACATATCTGAGCATCAATGTTCGCCGTCACCAAACATTTTCAATAGAAAGAAAAGAGACAGAACGAAATTGGTAAATATTCCATCTCTATTGCACTACCACAAAATACATTGATGAGGCAGAACATGGACATTGTACGTATTCACCACTACAAAGAAGTTCATGAATTTTTTACAGTTGCTCTGCCAGCGTCATATTCATGTCATGTTCAAGTGGATGGCTCGTGAAGACGTAGGGTTAATTTCGATCTACTATAACTTAGCCACTTTTTATCTAATAAAAGCCAATTAGCCACCATTTGATGCGTGATTTAGTAGCCTTTCAGTAGCCAAACAGTACATCATTTGCTTTTATCGAACCAGTCTGTGGATCTGGATGGAGCTTGAAAGAGAAGTATACATCGAAAAACACAAATGTACCGTTATCTAGTAAATAGTGACGTTCTATGAATCATAACAATATCCCGTTTCCCGTTACTTTTAGGACAATATCAACAAATAATTATAGTTTGAGAAAAAAATTTACAAAAACAATATTTCGCAGGCCTGTGCTATTTTAGTAGTTATGGAATATGGGAAGGACAAGAATCCTTGCGCCGTATTAACCAAAACTTTAATTTTTATAACCCTTACCAATATTTACAAACGTATCAAATCGTATTGCTCTACGATAACTCCTTCTATTTTTTGCTGCCCTTTACAAATATTTTCACAAATTGTACGCTCAACAATTTTTATAATAGACTAGCTCCACCCGGTGTGCTTCGCTACCCAAATCACGTGAAGATGTAAGAAAATGAATACATGATTATTTGGTACTATCGTATCCTCCCTCCTATGCCACCAGGATTTTGTTTAAAAGTGCAATTTGTTCTTAGCGTAATGTAAATCAAATTTGGAGAGTCTCCAAGTATAAGAAACTACAAATTACTTTATATGGCGGGTGTAAGTCTCTACCTCTTACCATGTATGTATGCCACCAGCTTTCTTTGCAAAGCGCAATTTGTTCTAAGTTTACAACAAATATAGAGAGTCTCAGATATAGGAAAATTAATAATTGCTTTGTATGGGGGTACCCGTTTCCCGCTCCTATATGACAAAATTTTGTTGCAACTTATACTTTGTTCTAAGAGCTACCCTCATCAAATTTGGAGAGCTTCAATATTCTAGTCCTAAAGGTTCAGGAAAATTAATATGTTCTTTGTATGGGGTGTACCCCCCTCTAACGACTATGCGTCCAAAAATTTGTTGGAAATTTTACTTTGTTCTAAGAGCTACCCACATTAAACTTTGGGAGCCTCACTGTTATAGTTCTGAAAATGTAGGAAAATTAATAATTACTTTGTATGGGATGTACCCGTTTCCCCCTCCTATACGTTCAAGCTTTTGTTGGAACTTTTACTTAGGGGGCCTCACTATTATAGTTTTGAAGATATACGAAAATTAATAATTGCTTTGTATGGAAGGTACCCGTTTCCCCTACTATGCGACCGAGAATTTGTTGGAACTTTAACTTTGTTCTAAGAGCTACCCGCATTAAATTTAGAGAGCTTCGCTTCTAAAGATATATGTATGAAAATTAATAATTACTTTGTATGGGGTGTACTCCCTCTTCCTACTATACGTCCAAGATTTTGTTGGGACTAATACTTTATTCTAATAGGTACCCACATTAAATTTAGAGAGCCTCAATATTATAGTTCTGAAGATGTAGGAAAATTAATAATTACTGTGAATGGAGGGTACCCGTTTCCACCTCCTATACGTCCAAGCTTTTGTTGGAACTTTTACTTTGTTCTAAGTTCACCGCATCAAATTTAGAGAACTTCTCTATTATAGTTCTGAAGATAAAGGAAAATTAATAATAGCTTTGTATGGGGGTACCGCCTCCCCCGAACTATACGTCCAAGAGAGCCTCCCTACTATAGTTCTGAAGATATAGAAAAATTAATAATTACTTTGTATGGGGGTGCCCGTCTCCCCCCAACTATTCCACCAAAATTTTTTTGACTTTTTTACTTTAGTCTGAAGGTGAGCCACGTCAATTTTGGAGAGATTTGCTAATATAGCTGTGCAGATATAGAGATATTCAAAATTTATTTGTTAGGGAGGGTACCCTATCCGCCAAAAATTTAAAAAAAAAATTGCCTATTTTAATTCCCGATCGTCAGAAAGACTGTTTTGAAATTTCAGCACGATCGGTCCTACCGATTGGAACAAACAAACAAACACTGATTCAATTTTATATATAGGTGTTATTAATGAAAAAATAAATAATGGAAAAATAACGCCCCAGGAGGGCGGGGGGGAGAGGGGAGAGGGTTGGTGTTAAAGACTTGTTAACTAAATTACTTTATACTGAAGTTTTTGTTTTAAAGTGTTATGAAGAGGGGTGTATAAAAACCTCGAAAATAGCGTTACGTAATATGTGAATATCCTCTGTAAGGAAAATGAAAATTTTAAAGTAGCTTTCTGCAAAACCAGTTTTTTTGAGTTATGACACTATTGAAGAACGAGTATATAAAAAAAGTACTTTTTATCAAAAGTACCTTACATGAAACTAGCTATGCCCGGTGTGCTTCGCTACCTTATTGGTGTGCAGATATAGAAAAATTAATTAAATCATTTAAAAATAACCATAAAATTGATTAAATTTTTGGCCGTCTTTTTAGTTTTGGTGAATTTTTGCGTTTTAGCGATTTTTTCATTTAGCGATTTTTCGTTTTGACTTTTTTAATTGAGGAATTTTTTAGTTTTAGAGTTTTTTAAAATTTTAAGAGTTTGTCTCTTAAGGTTTCCAAGCTGCCGGAAACTGTTTTTTAATTTTTAATTTTTGTTGTGTTAAATATTTTACAGACTACACCAATTAACACTAACTTTGAAAATTTCGAGAGTCTAATAAAAGTGTATGTATATTACATTAGTGTTTCAACAAGTTTCGTTGCTCGCTTTCGAACACCTCTTAATCTTTAGCCCGTAGTTCTTACGGCTCTCGGGAAAACAGCCTGTGACAGACAGAAAGACAGACGGACTGACGGACAGCGTATCGAAAACTATAAGATTAATTTACACTTTTGGTGTACAGAGCCCTAAAAAGAACCTTTTCCAAAAAGTAACTTTTCAAAAAGTAACCATTTTCAAAAGAGTACCATTTTCAAAAAGTACCCTTTCCAAAAAACATTTTTCAAAAAGTATCATTTCTTAAAACTACATTTTCAAAAAAGTAGGTTTTCGAAAAAGTACCTTTACTTTAAAATATAAACGGTTAACAAAAAAGTACCAAAATTATATTTTTACCCTTTTTCGGGCCTTAAATGTACAAATTTCAAAAAAAAAAATACAAAACACTTATCCACTCATTTTTCTATCTTATTATGACGCTTTTGGAATTTTATGTCTACCTTACTTAGAATCGGAGATATAAGAACACCGACCTTACCCGTTTTTACCAATTTTAATCCCGTTAGAATTTAAGTTTTCAAAAATTCGTTCTTAGAGAATATACACAAACATATGCATTCAGTATGTGTATCAATGTGCATAAAAAATAGTTGTATGGAAAAAAGTACCAAAAAGAGCAACCAATTTTACCCTTTATATATTCGAATTTCAAAAAAGGGCTTCGTAAGGATAGAAGAATGCACTTTAAATTTAATTTCTATCTTCATTACTTTAGGAGATAAACGGTTATCAAAAAAAGTACCAAAATTATATTTTTACCCTTTATCGGCCTCTAAATGTACAAATCTGAAAAAAGTACCAAATACCTGGCCGCTCATTTTTCTATCTTATTATGATGGTTTTGGAATTTTATGTCTACCTTACTTTGATTCGGAGATATAAGGTTACCGGTTTTACCCGTTTTTACCCCCTTAGCATTTGAATTTCCCAAAACCCCCTCTTAGTGGATCTATACATCCTGAGGGGAGCCCACATACAAAATTTCTAGCTTTACTGGCTTGGGCTGGGCTATGATGAATCAGTCAGTCAGTCAGTCAGTCGGTCAGTCAGTCAGTCACTCAATAACGTTACTCTTTTATTAATATAGATGTTCCTATTGTATAATGTAGGTTTTGTAAAAAGTACTTATGCGAAAAGTACTTTTATAAACTGTGCCTTTTATAATGAGTGTCTCTCTTAAAAAGTTCATTATATAAAAATATTATTTAATAAAATAACTAGGGATGTAACGAATACTGATACCGATACCGATATATCGGCGATACTTCAGATTTTCCGATACATCGGTATCGGCGATATTTTACTGTCGATACGACGATACTTTAAACAAGTTTTTTAGTTTTTTTATTGACAAATTATTTTTTTTTTTTTTTGATAATTTTACCAAGAACTAAATTCGTTTCGTTATATTTTAAATTTTAGAAATTAATAATATTTTACGCTGTTATTTTGCAATAACAATAATTTATTTATTGTCAATTTTACCATGAACTCAAATTCAATTCCTTGTTTTTTAAATCTTATTCCCAGCAAAAAAAGACACTCCCAAGAAGTCATGAAAATGTAGAATTCGCGATCCGGAAATATTGCAAATTTGGATAATTTCTAATTAATTTCACATTTGCTTGTCATTGCAAGAAGTTCTCTTTTTCGATTACCAATACCGAATTTGAAGCGATGTTAGGACAAATATCTTTTTCCTACTCAAAAAAAGGATAAAAAATTACCCATTTTCGGGACTTGTTTCTTTTTATGCGAATTTAAACACAAAACTGCTTTCATGTAAATTTAAGTGAATAAATATAAACTTTTAAAAGACTTTTAATAATTAAGCTATTAAGTTATTTAGAAGTATTTTTTTTTAAATTATAAAGGAATTACAAACTTGTACTTGCTTTTCTACTAATTATCTGCATATTATTAATATAGATTCTTTGGAAGCAATGAAAATGTAGCTCCTTAAAAATGACTTCCAATTTTATATACTGGATTAATATCAATTTTAAATATTAATAATCTCTTACACTGTAATTTTGTATAATAAAAAAATTGCCCTTCTTGAGTTTTGTTAATCTAAACTTGAACTCAATTTCAATATTCGTATCGGTATCGGAATCGGTATCGGCGATATTTATTTTTAAGTATCGGAATCGGTATCGGATCGGCAAAACGGCGTATCGTTACTTCCCTAAAAATAACCTCGTACATACAAATAAATTTTTAAGTATGTATGTATCTACTGCTCACGAAAACTACCTTTGATAAAAAACTACTTCTTAAACTTTGCAGTTGGTCCCATTAAAAAATTTAGAAAAAAAACTCAAGAACAATTAAATTCTAAATTCGATAAGAAATTTAATAAGCAATGAAGCACTTAACAAGTCATTCAAAATTAAGTTGTTATTACCAAATAAGCAAATACCCAGACAATTCACCCCTTAACGATTTCAAGTATAATATTTCATTCTATTACTCACACTTGAAAACCTATTTGTAAATAATACAAGTGTGAGATAAAAGACATTTATTATGACCTTTTTTTTAGCAAAATGAAAGAAACGAAAAGCAGCAGTAGCACATGCTCGTTTATAGTGAAAGAAGAAGGTACTTAAAAACTCTTAACTGTAATTCGGCAATTCTTATGGAACCTTAAGCAATTTATAGGTTTATTCTTAAAGTACTTAATCTTGTTGTTGTTGGTGTGTGTTGTTAAATATTGTCGTATTTTATACATAGAAAAAACTTTAGAGATAAGTTTAAACAAAATATAATTTTTTATTATTGTTGTTAAATCAGCTCATTATAAATCATAAATACTTTTTGTGTTTCGCAAGAATCGAGAATTTTTTTTTTCAATGGTATTTACAAAAAAATAAATATTTTTGGCTATTGAGATTTATGGTCCTGTCTGTGAAAACACATACATATGGCAAATTATGAATTGAAAGTTTCTTTTTATGTAAGAGTTATTGTCTTTTATCCGATCGTTATTATCGTGTAATTAAGTGTTAAAAGAAGGAGGAGTGTAAACCGAAAAAGTAAAGAAAATTCAAAAATATTTGCTAAAAGATTAGCTATCGAGTTGACTTTGAGGTGTTGTTCGGGGCTTTTGTTGTAGATAAATAAGTTAATATATGATGGGTAAAACAAGCAATATAACAAATATAATGAAAGTTGTTACACGTTATAATTGACAAACAGCTGTTTACACTAAGCAGATTACATTGGATTTTAAGAGCAGTGGTAGTAGTAAATAAATAGCTTAAATTTTTCCAATACAGTTTTATAATAAATTAATGTTACTGATAAAATTCAAAATAAATTCAGTAAAGTGTGGCCTTGGCTCGCACACGAAAGGTATCAAACGAATACACATATGTATATCCCTTGTCGCTGTTGGCGTTTGTTTTTTTCTTTTTCGATTTTTTGCTTTTTTCCATTTTCGCGATTTTTTCGGTTTTTGGTGTTTTTTTGTTTTAACCACATATTTTTTTTTTTTTGTTTAGACGATTTGTTTGGTTTTTGGTGATTTTTTAGTTTTAGCGATTTTTTTTTAGTTTTAGCATTTTTTCGTTTTTGCGATTTTTCGACTTTTGGCGTTTTTTTTTTGTTTTTTGGTTTGGCGTTTTT
Organism: Panzeria rudis; assembly: GCA_956483635.1. NCBI lineage: Eukaryota > Metazoa > Arthropoda > Insecta > Diptera > Tachinidae > Panzeria > Panzeria rudis. The sequence continues at coordinate 34,414,388 of OY101449.1, read as the reverse complement.
TTTTTTTTTTGTTTTGGGGCTTTTCTTTCAATTTGGCAATTTTTTCCGTTTTTGACGATTTTTTTTCTTAGGATCTTTTTAGTTTTGGTGATTTTTTGCGCTTTAGCGATTTTTTTTAATTTTCGTACTATTTTCCTTTAAGCGGTTTTTTTTTATTTTGACGATTTTTCGTTTTGAGATTTTTTTTTTATTTTGAATTTTTTAGTTTGATTAAGCCTGAACACACACCGCAGAAGACAAAACGTGTTGTCTTTTAAGTCAAACACACTCGTATGATTATAACGCGCACCAAAAATGTTTGGTGTGTGTTGTCTCATAACAACTAATGTACGTGCTGTTGTCGTATTAGTCAAAAAAAATATTATTGTCTCATGTTGGTGTGGGTTCGGCCTACGGTTCCGTACACCAAAAGTGTAATGGAACCGTATTGTTTTCGCTACGCTGTCCGCCTGTCTGTCTGTCCGTCTGCTTATCTGTATGTCTGTCGCAGGCTGTTTTCTCGGGAGCCGCAAGAGCTAGGGACCTGAAATTTTCACAGAATATGTAAAACTTTGACCGCTACAAAGGGTGCTCTGAAGCGAGCAACGAAATATGTTTTAATACTAATTTAATATACAGACACTTATATATAGACACTTTAAATTTTCAAAGTTCGTGTTAATTGGTATAGTCTGTAGAATAGACTACACCAATTAACACCGATATTTAATGCAATAAAAATTAAAGAGTTTTCTATCAGTTAATGCAATTTTTACATGTTTAAATGATTTGCTGTATCTGGGAAACCGTAAGATGAAAAATCTTGAAATTTTAAAAAACGCTAGAGTTAAAAATTCCTTAATTAAAAAAAAATTAAGTAAAGTGCGACTTTGGCTCGCACATGAAGGGCTCCGTACGTTTACACACATGTATATCATTTTCCGTTTTTGCTCCTTTTTTCATTTTGGCAGTTTTTTCGCTGTGCTTTTTGTTTAATTTTGGTTTTTTTATTTTTCAATTTATTTTTCTTTGTTTCGGTGATTCTTTGGTTTCGTCGCTTTTTTTCTTGTTCATGATTTTTTCGTTGTTTTTGCGATTTATCGTTTTTTTGCAATTTTTCACCGATTTTTTTAGTTTTGCGATTTTTTAATTTTGGCGTTTTTAAGGTTTTTAGCTCTTTTTTAAGTTTTGGGGATTTTTCGGTTTTTGGTGATTTTTTTAGTTTTAGCGACATTTTTTTAACACTTTTTTTTTGTTCTGGCGATTTTATCTAGTTTTGGCGCTTTTATTTTCGTTTTCATGATTTTTTTAAATTATTGTCGATTTTTTGTCGTTTTTTGATGTTATTCTTAGTTTTAACGTTTTTTTAGTTTTAGTGCCTTTTTTCGTTTTGACGACTTTTTCGTTTTTGCGTTTTTTTTAGTTTTTTTTTAACGATCTTTTTTGATGATTTTTTGCGATTTAGCGATTTTTTTAAATTTTGGTGCTTTTTTCTTTAAGCCTTTTTTCATTTTGGCGATTTTCCGTTTTGACATTTTTTAATTTTAAAGATTTTACCTCTTACAGTTTCCAAGATATAGCACATTGTCTAAATTACATAGTCAAAATTACATAAACTGATTTTTATTGTTTTAAATATCGGTGTTAATTGGTGTAGTCTATTCTACAGACTACACCAATTAACACTAACTTTGAAAATTTAAAGTGTCTATATATAAGTAAGTGTCTGTATATTGCATTAGTATTTCAACATGTTTCGTTCGTCGATTTAGAACGCCCTTAACTAACAGGTCCGTAGCTCTTACAGTTCCCAAGAAAACCACCTGTGACAGACAGACGGAGAGACAGACAGACAGCCGAACAGCGTAGCGAAAACAATAGGGTTCCCTAACACTTTTGGTGTACGGAACCCTAAAAATATCAAAACGACAAATTGCTAAAATGAAAAAAACGCTTAAAGGAAAAAAGCACCAAAAAAATCGCTAAAATCCCAAATTTTATAAAAAAAATTATCCATAGAATTTAACATTTCGACTGTTTTTGTAGTTAGGGGACCATAAAACATCATAAAATTATAGTGGTACCACTTGGAATTTTTTTTCACCCGTGACTTCATCCGCGAGCTGTTGAAGTACCAGAGCAGCCGCAAGCAAAGAAGTACCAAAAGTACTACTTTTTCCTATTTTTATACATTAAAAATTACCATGTTCTTTCTACACAATCCCTTTCCCAAAGAAGGTAACACATTAATTAATTAACTGGTAGGTATTAATTGCCTGATTGTGTTACTTCTCTTATTTAAACAAATCTGAAAAGTTTAAAAACCTTTTGCCTTATTCACAAACTTTTAAAAATCATTTGAGAAATACAAAAAAACAAACGTAGAAGAAGGCTTAGAAACTTATACAAAACTCAACAAACAAATTATATGCGATATGAATCTATGAATCTTTTATATCTAAGTTTCTAAGCCTACTACGTTTATTCTTTTGTAATTCTCAAATGATTTTTGAAAGTTTGTTCATAAGGTAAGAAGTTTGAAACTTTTCAAATATATGCTTCAAGTCTACTGATGATTTGATAAAGCACGAATGACATGGTTATCCACAACAAATAAAAGACTTTTTTTGAATAAAATTTGGAGAATATCTTAAATAAAAAATGCATTAAATGACAATGCTTTATTGACAAAACTTGCAACATGCAAGTAACTAAAACATTGGGACTTAAGTATGTGTGTGGGTGTTTGCTAAAGGACCCTGTAGTCCCGTTTGTTACCGACGACATTTTCATCGATTTTGTCTGCAAGGCAATCAATGATTTGTCGCATATAAAACAGATTTAGAAATGAGTATGGCCACAAGTTGGTATACCTTGTCGTATATAAAGGAATTTGATCTCAGAAGATTATGAAAATTTGTGCTACAAAACCTTATTGCCGATAACATGAGTAACAACTGCATCTAAGTTGTTGTGTATACGGTTTTATTGTCGACAACAAGAGAAAGAACTGCATTGAAGTTATCATGCTTTCCTTTATGTATATTAAAGAGTTTAATTTGCCCACAATGCGCGGTTTTGTATAAAGTTTTTTGAGTACATCGATAGGATAGTAGTTAGCAAATATGATTACTACCAGTGCGCAGTCTGGACTCCATTATTAAATTTTTATTATTATTCATTCACGACTACTTAAGTAACACGTTACCAACGTTTCCATAAATGACTTTAGGGATGGGGAAAATATATCGATATATCAAAATATCGATATTTAAGAAAAAAAGATCGATATATCGCAGATATTTCAAAAATCGAGAGTATCGTTTTCGATATTTTTAAACCTTTACAAATTTTAGCCGTTTTTCAATTCTATACGAAAATGGCATCACTGCATCATGCATCATGCGTTTTTTAAACTGACGCGAAGAAAAGAGGCTATTTCATAATAACACACAGAAAAAACTAAATTTCATTTTCTGTAAAGGAATTCAACGAAATAGTAAATATTTTGTCTATAAGCGGACCTACAAACGAATTTGTAAATATAGACAAAAATACTTCAACAATTTCATTGAAACAAAACGTGTTTTTGTTCAGTGAGCAAATTGTTTAAATCTATAAAACAATTTGTCTAAAAATATTTACAAATAGTTAGTAGACAAAACAATTTACTAAATCAAACAAAAATATTTACTGGATTTTCTAAAAAATATCAAACAATATTTCTGTCTGAATTTAATAAACAATTAGTCTAAAACTACTAACAATTATTAAGCAAAATAATTTACTTAATCAAACAAAAATACAAACAAAATTTTTGTCTGTGTCAGCATCATCATCCATTAAGCATTTATGAGATTTTACTTTGTTAAATGTGTTCAAGTCTGAATGTTTATCTAAATACTCTAAAAAAATGAATGAGAATTAATACAACGACATTAACTAACCGATTCACTAAAAAATCTTTTGTAAACAAACTTGGTACAATTGCATTCCTCTTGCTATGATTGTTGTTATTTGTGTGTATGTCGTCATCGCGGTGGTTTTTTACGACACAGTTTCTATTGTTGTTTTTGGTGTTTGCGTTCTAAATAAAAGTCAAACAAACAATTCATAGATTATGGACAGAACATTTACTGAAAATTAAATTTATTTTTAGACAAACTTTTGTTTGAAAATTTTTTGGTGATAATTTTTTCTGTGCAGTCAATACGGAGACACTACAAGCACATTTTTTTATGTGGTTTTGGTATGATAGACGTTGGTTTGCTTAAAAAAATATGTCTTCTGTGTTGAAATGAAAAAAAATATATATACCGCTTCTTGTAATTTGTGTGGTAGACATACAATACGTGTGAAAACACAACAAATTTGGCTACACACCTAAAAAGCAAGCTGAGTTGCAACTTATGATAACATTAAAATTCGACAATGAGACTGAAGAAGATGTTTTAAAGTTTTCGAGATGCCAGGCTTCTTCGGTATCGTCCATAAGAGTCGCTTTTGTGTAAATTTAGCAGTTCCTGATCAAAGAATCAGATTGACATGGGAACGCATAAAGCAAAGAGTGCTCCTGATGAACATATCCGATGAGTACTGCTTTAACTAACTAATAAGTGTAAAATGATGCCCTCGTAACTTATTTGATGCCATTTGAAATTTTGTCATACATATATTTTTTTAATATGGCGAGCTGACAACTTTTTTAATTATTCCTTTGTTTTTCTTGAATTTTCTATTTTTATTGTTCTTATTTTTTATAAAAGAAAAAAATACGTTTCGATATATCGAAATATCGATGTTATTAAAAAATGTATATCGATACTGTTCAAAAATATCGATACGATATATATCGATACATTTTTTCCCTTTGCCCATCACTAAATGACTTTTGTGCCCTTTATTCGAAAATTTCGTCTATATTTGGCTTGGGATGTCGTCAATTCGTCGTAGGTGATAAATACTTGTTTCGCACATGCGTCGATGATGTCTCGAAGACTTTGCATACGAGGGAAATTTGAAGGCAGATTTTTATATTTTTTATACATACATATGTATTATTACCCCAAATCGGACGAATCTCCTTAGACTTTAATATCGAAAACTAGAGTCACTAAAAAGTAATTATCAAGTAATTCTCACATGTATAAAAATTGATTTCAAAAAGTTATACTTATTTCCACCTGTGTAATCAGAGTGACACACAGTGGTTCCAATTAAAAAAAAAGGTGTAATAAATCTGTATTTTAGAAACAAAACGATGTATGTAAAAATCATAGAGGAGGGCCTAAGCTTTAAGTACGTTGGAACTTGGACCACCTTGCTGAAACTTATGGTGAGCTGCAGGGTATCAAAGTTGACTACTTCGGGCATGAAAAACGTTTTGGGCTTCAAAACTTTTACAAATATGATCCGATTTTATTGAATGCAAACTTTTTACAAAGCTTATAAATAGTCAAAGAAAACACACTTTAAAATATTAAGGGCCTGTCCCACGATGTCGACAAGTCAATGTCGTTCTCTTATTTATATTGAAAACAAAAACAAATTAAAATTGTTTATTATTGTTTTCAATATAAATAAGAGAACGACATCGATTTGTCGACATCGTGGGACAGGCCCTAAGATATCTTTAATATTATAAAATTTGTGTTATTGGCCTCGACTTTGTTCCCGATTTCGTAAATATTTCTGACAATAACGTAGCCAAAATTTAAAAAAAAATACCTTGAAATATGCAGAAGAAATTTTGATTTGTGTTATTGGCCTCGACTTTGTTCCCGATTTCGTAAATATTTCCGACAATAGCGTAGCCAAAATTAAAAAAAAAATACTTTGAAACATGCAGAAGAAATCTTTGATTTATCTCAATTCGTGTATTCGTGAAAAATAATTAAAATCAAGACTTTAAAATGAGAGTTGAAAATGGCTAGATTTTGCAAATATTTATCGGCGTTTTTTCAAAAAGTTTTCAAAATGAAATTTTTTGCTCTTGAATCTGCTATGCTGGCCACATTCTTGAGCGGGCAAGTAACAATTAAAAGCCAGATTAACTATGTTAAATACTAGATATAGGAAAATTAATACATACTTATTTTGTACCCCCGTGTCCTTCCTCCTGTTCCAGGATTTTGTTTAAAAGTGCAATTTGTTCTCTGTCTAACCTAAAACAGATTAAAGCCTCTCGCTATGGGCGTTCTCTAGATATAGGATAATAACAAATTACTCTGTATGGGGCTGTAAGTCTCCTCATCTGCCAATACCACCAGGATTTTGTTTAAAGTGCATTTTGTTCATAAGAAAATTAATAATTACAGCGTAAGATATAGGAGGAGGGGACGGGTACCAAACACCCCCCTCCCCCCTCTTTGCCATAAATAATTTTTGGAACTTTCACTTTGTTCTAAGAGTTTACCACATTAAATTCAGAGAGCCTCACTATTGTAATTCAGCAGATATAGCAAAAATATTAATTATTTTGTATGGGAGTTACCCTTATCCGCTCCCCTATGCCACCAATATTTTGTTGGACTTTTTTCTAAGAGTTATCCACATAAAATTTAGTAAGCCTCACTACTGTAGTTCTGCACATATAGGAAAATCCCCAAAGCTAAAAAATCGCCAAAACTAAAAAATCATCATAATTAGGAAAATCGTGAAGAAATAAAAAAATTGCAATAGAACACAAAAAAAAACGTCAAAAAGGAAAAGCGCCAAAACTAAAAAAAAATCGGCAAAAAGGTAAAATTCATACGGAACCCTTCGTGTGCAAGTCAAAGTCGCACTTTACTGAATTTATTTCCAATTGGAACGAACTACTGTGTGACGATTTCTACTTATTTTCCTAGTAGATCATTCATTATAATAAATAAATTAAACAAAATTCCACCCAATTTATAAAATGTATCTTTATTTATGTGACAATTATATGGCAAATTATACTTGTATTTAAAAATATAAGCTTGTGTTTCTAATTAATCTTCATATCAATGACTTATAAAATTAACAGTATAAATTATTTCACTTTTTTATTTACTGTCTATTTCTCGGCCTCTATATTTATGTTTTCTCTCTTGGCATTAAATCTAAAATTAATTTGTGCATATTTTTGCCAAAAATAAACAAAAATAAATTATAAATTAATGTACAATATATGAATATGTATTTTTGGCATATATTAAAGCCGAAATAGGAGGAGGCTCTCTCACTCAACCTTTGTGAAGGTCATATGACAAAAAATTATAAAATGTATCACAACAGAGAACATTATATGAATACCTGAATATGTTTCCAATACTCTACTCAATAGCAATAAAAAACATTATTTTTATTAATATGATTATTTCGAACGTATTTGCTTTGTGAATCCAAATTGATTATTAGGCTAAGGTTCGTAACGTTATATTCAGAAAGAATTGGGCATGATTAATATTCCAAGGAACAAGGGAAAAATTAACATCAAGCAGAACAGAGTAGCGCCACTTTCGGAAGTCGCTACACTTCCATCGTCAGTGCTCGCGTGTATTTGCTTATCACCACTTGTCAGGTGGCTCTGTTGAATGTGATTTTAATTCTTATATATACAACTTTTTCGTGAAGATTGAATACCAGAATTAAATCACATGTTCATATATACTTAAGTATAAAATCAAACCAAAAAAGTTTGTCTTGAGTAGAACAAAAATCAGAAAAATAGGAATGAAGAAAAATAAACCGATGGCAACGCTGGGAAAGTGCACTTTAATATCAGCTTGAGAGTGATTTAATTCTCGTATTCAATTTTCACGAAAAACTTGTATATATAAGAATTAAAATCACATTCAACAGAGCCACCTGACAAGTGGTGATACGCAAATACACGTGAGCACTGACGATGGAAGTGTAGCGGCTTCCAAAAGTGGCACTACTCTGTTCTGCTGTGTACGTTGAAAAATTAAGTTGATGTTAATTTTCCCCTTGTTCCTTGGAATATTAATCATGCCCAATTCTTTCTGAATATAACGTTACGAACCTCAGCCTAATAATCAATTTGAACATTATTTTTATTTCATTGCTATAATGTATTTATATAATCATAGTCTTAAATATAGGGTGATTTTTTGAACGTTTGGACCTGCAGCAAAGAAACATAAAAATATCCGTGCCGATGGGCGACGTGCAAGCAAATTAAAGTTGTAGCTCTAAAAAACAAACACTTAAAAAATTACCCTTTACCAACGCACAGGTGAACTTTTACATGCAATGACACTGTGCATATAAATGCTTATAATGTTTATTTTTTATTTGCTTAAGTCAATGTAGAGGCGGCGTACTTCCTACGTGTTTTAATTACAAATTGTTATCACACACATTTAATCAAGGTATAATATCGACAATACGTACTAAAACTGCAATAACACCAACTATGACTTTTGTACTAAATATTAATACGCATAAGATTATAACTGTTTGTGTTTGTATAAACCTTTTGTCGGCAGTAGATTTTTGTAAAACAATTCATAACTTCAGGTTTATGTATATTCTATGGTTGCCAAACAGCCATTATTTAAATGTCTGACACACGATCTTTCATACGTAGATATTCTAGTCATTTGAAGTCATTCAACAGAGTTTTTTATTTACATTTGGTATGCGCAAGTATGAATAAATGAATTAATTCTTGGCAGTTAAAGAATTTTTTCGTACATCGCTAACATAATTAATATATGTCGTGAATCGAAAGCGATTAGATAAAGGCCATAACATACAAAAATTTGAACGAGGAAAAATAATAGAAAGTGTATAATTAGTTGTAACGGAGTTGACTTACTCTACCTAATGTAATTGCAATTGATATTTGTACGTTTTATTAATAAAGCGTTCATATTACGAAAGATACGGCCCATCAAAAAGTTTTGTGCTCCTGAACGAAGCGATAGGGCCATAACAAATATTAGCAATTTTATTTGGTGGTATGTCATAATTTCCAGTGACATTATGTCATTTTTGAAACTGTCACATTGTCCACTATTCGAATGTCGTTAGATTTTTGTATAGCTAATCTGTGCTAAAATCTGTGAATTGTATGGTCATTATTTGTCATATCTTTATTCAGCGAATCCGCTATTGGTTTCAGAGATAATTGCGCTCGAAATGTATTTCTTTTATTCTTGGTCGGCCTTAATTACGTTTTTTTTTTGATGTGGTGGATAAACATAATGCCCGATAATTTAAAAAAAAACAGCTATATTATTCATAAACTGAGTTCACATTCGTATTCAGCACCCCAAATAACATAAGAAACGACTTTACTTAAAACCAGTAAAAAATGTTAATACTTGTGTTATTTACCCCGTTTAATCCTCAAATTTCAAGATTTAATAATATTGATTTTTTTTATAAGCAAACACAACCCGCGAAGCGATTAGCTTGTCTGCGAAAAACACCCAGGTTCTATGGCGGGAATCGTAGCCACGACCTCTGGACTGACAGGCTAGAATCGCTACCACTCAGCGACAGGGACCCCCTAATAATATATTAAAGATACTGGTTAACAGCATACATAAATTATATTCCAGATAAGTTATATAAGGTTATTAGGTTGCTGGTGAAAGATTGGAAAGAAATTGTACCATCTAGTTAGAGCCATCTGCATAAGGGCAACATAAATTGGTCTCTAGCAAGATGCGAGTGGCAGACCGCAGAGATTGTCAATATCGACATCCTGAAGCAAGACTCCCCTCTTAGTCAGCTCATCCTCAATGGTGTTGCCTGAAATGGACCCGTGTCCACGTACCCATTTGAGGGTGATGCCTGAATGACTCGCCATCACGTTTAGTACTGTGCGGCATTCCAGGACTAGGTTGGATGTGGTATACATACACGGTTTGACTCTCGGTTATGATCTCGATATCACTATTCCATATCCGATAAAACCTTAGCGAGCTCGTTGCTCTTTTGATGGCAGATATTTCTGCTTGTAAGATGCTACGTTCGTCCAGGAGTCTGAAAGACATTTTTATCCCGAATTCCTCAATGTTCCCCATTTGGAGCCATCGGTGTAGATATGTATGGCCCCGTGTGATGATGAGGAGAAGTCCCCGTCAAGAAGTGTCGAAATTCTCTCTTGAAGGAGGACTTTGGAGTGCAATAGTGTATGAGACCCGAAATAGTAACAGTAGTCTCTAAAATGCTAGCATGACTTCATGGTCAATGGTTACATGCGCCGATCGCGTTAAGGATGACTGCTATACGTAGTGCTAGTTTTCTGGCCAGCAGATCCACTGGTAGAAGAGTGCCTTTGATGGCGTGGATCTTAGCGCACCAGTTATCATGATACGAGATCGATTGCTCGCCAAGTCCAGTGCTTTCCACCAGACGGATATGCCATAAAAAATATCGTCTTGTTTACTGTCTCCAATATCCAATTGACCCCTTTGGGATTTATGCCCCAGGAGAGGCCAATGGTGTTTCTGCAAATGTAAATTGCCGTTAAGGCTTTAGCTGCTCTTGCATGAAGATTATCTCTCCAAGTTAACTTACTGTCAATGATAGCACCTAGATACTTGGCGTTGTCCGAAAGGGCTTGTGTGATGCCATTTGATTTGGGTAACGTGAAGATGGAATTTTATACCTTCTAAAGAAGAGCACCAGTTACTGACGTCGTTAAGTGCAGCCTCCAGCGTTTGTGTTAGCGTGTCTAAATGGAAGCCAGATATTGCCACCGCCACATCGTCTGCGTATACTTTTAATATGCATGCCACACTATTAATATTCATGGATTCCAGTTTTTTGAGAAGAGCATTAACCGCTACATTCCACAAAAGGGGTGATAGTACTTCAACTTCTGGCGGGCCTCTACAGACGTCCTGTTGGTACGTGCTACATCTACAATATTGTTGACGGCACCTTCAATATCCATGAAGCTGAGAGATAAACTACACCAGGGCACATCTTTTCAAAATACATAAGTTTTTTATACTGTTGGAATCAGGATTTTTTTTCTTCTTCCATCTTCGAAGTAAAGAGCACCAAGCCCGTTTTAAAAAAGTGACGGAGATATTATATGACGTAATTTTATTAAAGATATCTTCGACATAAAAAAAATTATATTAGAGTTGTATAAAATATTCGGGTTACGTCATATTGTTAATACCACAGAGATAAAATCATTTGTGATTTTCTACATGTTTTTGCGGTTTCCTCTAAAATTTCCAAAATGTGACTTTTTGTAGTTTGCATACACATTTATATTCATTTTAGCAACATTTTTATGTTTTATTAAAATAAACAAAATGTAAGACCTTGAGAACCACATGTTTAAAGTTAACTTGAAAATAAAATAAAATTTATATGCTTAAAAATATAAAAATGCATATAAATTAAATCGTTTTTGGCACGTGTCCCAACTTTAATGGAAGCCGTTAAATTGCTTAACTTTTAATGTATTTTATCAAAACTTAAATGTTAAGCCCTTTTGTTTCTTCAGTTACTGATAAAAAGTACAAGGCATATAGTTGTGTTCATTTAAATTATATTTTTCCTACAAATTGCACTTGCATTCATATTTCGCTTTTTTTACTTTACGTCATTCTATAGGTTTTTTGTGTTAGTTACTGTACATTCTTCTTTGATAAGTACTAGTAGTCAGCCTTATTGACTGGTTAAAGATAAACTTTGAATTTATGATTTATCATAAATTAAAATACTTGAAGTTTATATTTAAAAGTATATTATTTTTAGTATACACTAGGTTAAACCCGTGTGCTTCGCTACACCATATCATCTTTGCGATGAAAAGTAAAAGAAAACTTTTAGACTTGATTCTTTTCTAATTTTGTTTATTTAAAATTAATTATGTTAAAATATAATGCTAATAGAATAAAATCTTACAGGTTTTGGTTTTCAATATATTTTAAAATAAATATTGCTCATATATTGGTACTGCTCACATACATACTCGTACATTAGAGTGGGCCAAAAAAATCTTCTTTTGGTTTGTTTTTAAGTATATCGAAAATATTATTTATCATGACAAAAAAGAATTATTTTCATAATTTGAGCCCTTAATATTAATATTAAGCGGTCACGGTGGCATGTCATAATGTCTAGTGACATAATGTCCATGCGCCATAATGTCCAGACTTTTAAAAATGACAGTGTATCGAAAAGCGGCTTCGCTGAGTAAAGATTTTGGGATAGCCGGCCTTTGGCAGTGCTTAAGGATTTTTTCCAGGCTAAGCTGAAAATTTTAAATCAGCGAAGCCGCCATTTATACCAAGAGGGGAAATCCTTAAGCCCGGCCGAACGATGGGTATCCAAAAATCTGTATACTCTAAAAAGTGTCATAATGTCCATGGACGTTATGACACTTTTTTGTGTGACATAATGTCCATGGACATTATGACATGCCACCGTTTGTCACAGGCAGTTTTCTGCCACTTTCAAGCATAATGTCCATGGACGTTACGAAACTCTTTGCAGTGTGTAATATAGCGCACATGACATGTCACTACGCACATATAAATGTAACATAGCATGCATGACATGTCGCTATGTACAGATTATTTTTTATTATTATGCTTATTCTCTACATTCACTCATACGATATGTGCACGCAGATATGCACATCCATACATATACAATAACATCAATGCTGTTAATCAACACTAGCATGCATTTGTATCATCTAATTCTCGTTGAGTTCATAAATGGAATTGGATGTATGATTAAGATTTTCACAACATTGGACATGAACAAACCAAATGTGAGACCAAAACTTTTTCTGATATATAAATTTTTACTCAGTGGCATCCGGGCCAACTGTTCACTCAGTAGTCTTCGGGCTAGCTATTCCCCCAGTGGTTTTCGGGCTAACTGTTCACTCAGTAGTCTTCCGGCTAGCTGTTCCCTCAGTAGTCGTCACATTCAAACTACCACTGTAATTGAATTTATATATATTTAATAAAGACTAGATTTGTTAACCTCAGAAAGGGACAAATAAATCTTATTATTTACTTAAGGTTTGTGGATCCGTAAGTAGACCCTGGACGTGACTGAGCGGTCTCAGCCGACGATAAAACCACGTTACAAGTGATATAATGTCGTTGGACATTATATCACTGACATGCAACCGTCAGTCACAGGCTGTTTTCTCTAGAACCGTAAAAGCTACGGACCTGAAATATATGACAGTTAAAAATTAAAGGGTATTCTAAAGCGAGCAACGAAATATGTTGATATACTATTTTAATATACAGACACTTATATATAGACACTTTAAATATTCAAAGTTAGTGTAAATTGGTGTATCCTGCATAATAGACTACACCAATTAACACTGATACTTAAAACAATAAAAACTAAAGGGTGTTTTGTCAGTTAATGTAATTTTGACTTTATAATTTAAACAGGTTGCTGTATCATGGAAATCATAAGAGGCAAACTCTTGAAATACTAAAAAAAAAAACTAAGACAAAAAATTCCAAAATTAAAAAAATATCAAAACCAAAAATCGTAAAAAATTAAAAAAATTCCAAAACAAAAAAAAAACCCTAAAACTAAAAAATCACCAAAAACCGAAAAAAATCCCTGAAGCGAAAAAGCACCAAAACTGAAAAAACGCCGAAACTAAAATAGTCGCTAAAACGAAAAAAATATGCAAAAAACAAAAAGAAATACCAAAAAAACGAAAAATCGCAAAAAAAAACTATAAAAATCACAAAAACTAAAAAAGTACCAAAACGAAAAGGGTACGGAACCCTTAGTGTGCGACACAACGTTGAATTTTACTGAATTTATTTTGGTACATTTTCTGTGCGTTTCATGTATTTAGTACAATTTTCACAATAAAATTCGTGTATTTTGTTTTCTTTCGTATTTTTAATTAAGAAAATAAAAAGCTTCGTTGAGAACAATATACTTTTTATATATTAATTTAATTAGGATTAAAAGTATGCCAACCATTCTGAATGAGGTTAAGCCATTTTTTGAAATAACATGTTTTGAGCAAAATGCAATTAGATATTTAAAAAAAATTATACAAAAGTATAACAAGACTATCGTTCAGGGCTGCCAGATAAATTTGCCAGAAAATGGGTCACCAGAAAACTCAGTTCATTTATTAACAGTTTTATAAAAAAAACAATCAAACTAAAACATGACAACAGCTTTTCGCAATTTGCTCCAAATTTGAGGAGGAACGAGTGAAACGTGGCTCAGATTCGGATTCAGCGCATCGAAATACTTGTAGATAGGTGGGTCTGGTATAATGTACGGCCAATTTTTTTATATTGTGGGACTACCCATCAATCTATCAATCAATCTATCATCAATCAACTATCAATGGATTTCAAACACAAGACGTGATACATTTACAATTTTCCACCTTTTAACTGAGAGGGCAATATTGCTCCTATCAACTGAAAGATACCTATTGAAAGGAGCAGTGTTGCTCTTTCATTTAAAAGCCAGAAAAACGCGCGTTTTAAAATCGCAAAGTTCAACTAAAAAGCTGAATTATTGCTACTTTTTAATTAGTTTTAAAGTTTTCGATTTTTAAGATGTTTCAGACAAACTTAATTTCGATTGCACTAAACCGCCCGATTAACGGAACAAGGTTTTATCGTTTAGTAAAAATCTAAAAAAAAAAATAGATTAGAAGTGAAAAACAACTGCAAGACGCACAGACAGACGGACATCGCTAAATTATATTAGAATTTAATAGGGTTCAGGAATATGTATACTCTATTGGGTCTTATAGCTATATTTCGATGCATAATAATTCAACTTCCCTATATATAAGGAACCAGAATATACATACATATATACTTGTGTATACCATCTAATTATGTAGTTAATTAATTCTGGCAAAAAACCGATTTCAATACAAAGATTCAATCAATCAATATTTCGGGAGGCCACTTTGTCCCTCTAATTTCCGCTTAAATTTCACTTTTAAATAAAAATCAATATTTCAGGGCCGTCCGATTGTCGAAAAAAATTTTGAGACCAAACTGCAAGCAACCCCTGTCATTCAAAAAATAATAATAATCGGTTTACAAATGACAGAGCTATGTATGTGCGTATCATGTTTACGTCGTATATTTAAATATTTCCTAATTTGTACTTGGGTTGATATTGAAAAAGTGAAATATTTTGTAAAGTTGGGCTATGAGCAAAACAAACCTATGTTTTGCAGTATACATATTTGTATCAATACATAAAAAATTATTTTCAGTGTTTATTTTTTTAAGTCTACCTAAACTTGGAAGTATTAAATAATTATTGCTTATTACTTTTTTCAGAATAACGGAATAGAGCATATGTAACGTGACCAGAAGGTTTTTGCAAAAAGATTTTATAAAATATCTTGTGGAAAGCGAGATAATGTAAAACACTTCATTTCTATGATAATACGAGTATACACTAGTCATAAGCAACAAGCCATTTGAATTTCAATTCACAGTAACTCATAACACTAAACTCACTCACACTATTGCTAAAACTCAAAGCAAAGCAAAGCAAATGAAAACAGCAGTTTTAAGAGAATCAAATAATGTCTTGTTTTGTGAGAGTCAAGTTATTACATGACATGTTTCTCTCAAATGAAAAGAGCATATCTACAAAAACCAAGAACTACTTATAAATCATAACTAAGCAAGCACACCACCCTTACACACAAAACCGGTCTAAGAATTTCCCAAAACTGGGACAAAAATCTCCCTGAAATCGAAGAAGTTCCCCGGATTCCCAAAAACTAAGTCGAAAATTCACCCAAAAGCCCAGAAGTTTCCCGGACTACAAAAAACTTTTACAATAATCTCCTCTAAATCCCGGAAGTTCCCCGGATTTCAAAAAACGTTTACAAAATCTCCTCTAAATCCCAGAAGTTCCCCAGATTCCCAAAAAATGAGACAAAAATCTCCATAAAATCCCAGAAATTCCCCTGAAAACAACGGCAACACTGAAAGCTGCGAAAATACCAAAACGGCAACACTCTGTACAGGTGTCTACCAAATTTCAGATAAATATGTACAAATTCACAGACAAATATACATAAAAACAAAAAAGGAAAAATGACACTAAACACATATATGTGACACGCAATTTAAGTCATGTCTTACAAGCTAAAATGACTGACTTTTCTTGTTCATTCTCTACACACATGTGACTTCCCTGCGGAAAATTTGGTGACAAATGATCCAAAAGTACTCGTCCTATGACTTGAGAAAATGAGACTGCTACCAAGAATAAGGAGTAGTGAATGGTGAAAAAAGACATATTGTGTAAATGGTGACATATTAACCATTTTCACTCAATTTATTGGGACTCCGGCTATAATTGTAGTAAACGGCACTGAAAAAATTCGATGCACCTGGATCAAGGCCTATCACATAATATCTATATAATATTAATTTTCTCCATTCAATGAGAGCTTAACTGGTATTTATAACATTAAAATATAAGTGCCCCTGTGGTCGAGTTGCTAGTATACTAGCCTGTCATGCCAGAGGTTGTCGGTTCGAATCCTATCAAAGATACTGCTTAAAAATAATATACAATTTCTAGTTGGATTTGTAACAATAAAAAATAGATTAATCGATAATTACATCTGAATTTGGGAATAATATTTATATATAATCTATATTATTCTACACCGATTAGGATTCCATAAGATAGAGACAAGTTACAAGGTGGATACAAAGTATCAATTAACCCCACCCTAGGCCATCCCCATGTAAAAGTGGCTGGTCCGCTTCATAGGAAGTGTTAGAACTCGGACTAGTAGGGCTATTTCCCTGTGGTGAATGAAACTGACACAAAACAAGTCACTTGACCGATCCCCATGTGATAGGGGCCAGTCCAAGTTCTAATACTTCCTATGAAGCGGACCAGCCACTTTTACAAGAGGATGTCCTAGGACGGGGTTAATTGATACTTTGTATGCACCTTGTAACTTGTCTCTGAACTATCTTATGGAGTCCTAATCGGTGTAGAATAATATAGACTATAAATATATATTATTCCAAAATTCAGCTGTAATTATCGATTAATTTATTTTTGATTGTTACAAATCCAAGTAGAAATTGTATGTTATTTTTACACGGTCTCTCTGACAGGATTCGAATCGACAACCTCCAGCATGACAGGCTAGTACACTACCCACTCACCCACAGGGGCACTTATATTTCAATGTTATAAATATGAGTTAAGCTGGAGTTAATATCTAAATATAGTTATGGAACAGGATCCTGAGTGGCATGGCAGTCCCATTGAAGGGAGACAATTAATATTATATAGACTCTATGTGATAGTCCTTAGATCCAGGTGCATCGAATTTGTTCAGTGCCGTTTACTACAATACTAGCCGGAGTACCAACTAAATTGACTGAAAATGGTTAATATGTGACCATTTACACAATATCTCACCATTCACTACTCCTTATTTTTGGTACCGGTCTCATTTTCTCAAGTCATAGGACGAGTACTTTTGGATCATTTGTCACCAAATTTTTCGCTGGGTACTCACAAGCCTGCGATGTATAAATCATTCCTGTTTTTATATGGTGTGATGACTTAGCATGTAAATTTCAAGTTACATCAAAGCACGATTTGGAAAAGCATACTGTGATTTAAAAGGCGTTTCAAATCGCTTGTTGCAGATGTCTAGTATAAACATGATTTCTTTTAAATATAGCCAACTATACAGTTCCATGTCGTTACTTGAAATGCACAACCACATAACTAATAAATAATACAAAATCGCATTATTGTTTAATTATTGCATGCAAATTTTCAAATCTTTATCATAAAAATCAACCAAATTAAAAACGAAAAAAAAACTTAACTTCAGAAACTGGAAGTATACATATTTTATTTAATTGTTCCTCTCTCCTATAAAATTTAAAAAACGAGACACGGGATTTTGCATTTCAGCTAACGATATGTACTTTAAAAGCTCATTAAAATTTAAAAAAGTTAATTTTTAGGTGTTCATGTGTTTTATGGCATTCATGATCGATACACACATATAACAAATAATAAATTCTAATGCGGAACTAACATAGCGCCTATTACAGCCGAGGAGCATTAAATATTTAATCTTAAAATCTTCTCAAAAATGGCTCCCGTTTGTAAGAGTTGCAATTTTCCTCATTAGAATTTATTATATTTTATATGTGTGTATCGATCAGGAAACTATTTCAATTATGTAGTTATTCAACATTACTTAACAGAACTCTAGACCACTGGACTTGCTATTTTTTTTTCTTCTTTCAGTTATGTTACGTAGTCGGGTTTTTTATTTGTTTAATTTATATTTTATTATCTGTGTCTTAAGCTAATTATTATATGAGATTTATCAACTTGCAATATCCTTCAACAGAAATTATAATTATTTGTATTAATTTGAAAACAAGAAAAATACTTATTCAAAAATAAACCGGCAGTGAAAGGTTAATGTCCAATCTTAGTATCAATTAATAAACAGAAAATAATTGAAAGTATTTTGCTATGTATAACTTAGGCCATAAAATAATTAAATAGATTTAAGGTTAGATTTATAATCTTTCGTTTAAAATTAATATGAAACAATTGTTATTTAGTTGGCTATTTGTCGGCTATTTACATTTAGAGAACACGAACATCAATAAACAATAAGAAAACAATAAAAACCCTGTCGGAAAATCACTAGTCGACTACAAAAATAATGAACTTGTAGTTAACTTTTCTTAAACTAACTAAAAGGTAAATACAATGTAATCCAGAACTGACCCAAAATCAAT
Source organism: Panzeria rudis (assembly GCA_956483635.1). NCBI lineage: Eukaryota > Metazoa > Arthropoda > Insecta > Diptera > Tachinidae > Panzeria > Panzeria rudis. The sequence continues at coordinate 34,395,645 of OY101449.1, read as the reverse complement.
TCTTAAATTGAGTACATAATCGGATTTGGTGAGAGCCAATAACTTTACTCTCAGCTACATTGAAACTCTCAGCTACTTTGATACATAGTTCGAACCCCAGCAACATCTTTTTGCAAATGTACTTACTACCAGGTGACTCAAATGAGGTCAACTTTAAGTTAGTTGAAAAATAGTGCAGAGTGGAATAATTGACTACGGCCTAGGGCATCGCAATGTTAAAATAATTGGTTGTTTCCATTAGAATGTAATCCAATTGTCAGTGAGCACTAGTTGCGAAATAGTTAGCTTAAAGTTAATTTAAAGTTAACTCAGTTTCCGACAGGGTATGAACAAAGCAAACAACCAGCAACACACTTAAACTAAAAATTATTATTTCATAAATTTAGTATGATTTCCAATTAACATTGCGACATGTTGATTTTATATTGGTATATTTTTCTTTGTGTGCAAATAAAAAATTACTGCTAAGGTCTGTTGTCAAGATGAAATTGAATTTAAAAAAATTTGTTGTTATCTTTTCAAGATAATTTATGGATCAAAATTCAATTTGAATAGAAACAAGTCATATCAACGAACTTATTTTATTAGATACTCTAACATTTTAAGCAAATGCTTTATTTGTTTATTTAAGCTTGCCATCAATTTTTTATTAAATTTTTAAATTCAGTACATCTTTATTATAACGATTTCCAAATATTTGCTTTTCTAATAATTGATTTTATTCACATGACATACAAGACACACTTAGCACAAAAATCAAATTAGCATTTAATTTAAATGAATACATGCTAGAAAAATAGAATATAAAGACAAGTCGAGCATTTAATAATTTTGGTTCCTTTCAATATTCAATAAGAACAAAAAAAATTGTTTAAATAAACAAAAACGAAAAAGAGATTCATATGATCGCCTCACGACAACAACAATTAATTTATTCTACAAATAAAAAATTACTTAAAAAATGCGAAAGAAAAATTACCTATAAATAATATTTATAATTTAATTTTTCAGATTTATATGCATCTTAACCCTCCGAGCTACATCAATTTTCAACAAACTTTTTGTTGATTTAATATTTGTTTGTAAATAAAAAAGGTAAGTGGAGTTATTAAAATTAACCAAGTCGTATTGTAAGACAAATTTAGCAAAATCATCAATATATTCTTTTTTATTTGATTGTTTTTTTTTTCTTCATGCTAATTAGTTATGAAATGCAAATAATGGGTTAATCACGTGCTTAAAAAAAAATAAATATTAATAATAACAACAAAAAAAAACTGATGCATGTTAATTAAATGTCATGAACAATAAATTAAAAATTAACACTCATTATGACTTTTCATTTGATATGTAAAGCAAATTTTTGTTGTGAAACAATTTTAAAAAACAATTTAAAAATTATTTAAGACAAAAATCTAAAAGGTTGTGATTGAAAGAGATTGTTTTTTATAACACTATATAACAATTTTAAACTTTTTTCAAAATTACTCTGTAAACCGATTCTGGTAGAGGAGACCAAAAAAAATAAATATGTCGACGTTTTGCAAGGTCACATCGGAATTTTGTTTAAGGGGGGTTAAAGTTTCACCCCTTTTGGCCTGATCGTGCAGCATATCGGTACATGAAAATATATGATGTTTACATCTGAAGTGTAGGCTATGTTCAGCAATTTTGAAGAAAATATTAGGGCTAATATTTTTCTGGAACATTTTAACCCTCTAGCTCTTCGTTTTATGGGTTTTTTGTATAAGTCTTAAAAAGGGTCAAAAACTTTCTCTTCAGCGGCGATATAGCGGGAAAAAATCTTCTACAAAAATGTTCCTCGTGGTCTTGTACATAAAGCTGAGCACATCTTATGCCTTTTACATAAGGATTATAAGATTTTCTATGTCGGGTGCGAATTGTGCATAAGTACGAAATTAACCCTTAAACACATTTTAAATTTTCAATGATTTCTAGCGTCTGAGTTAAGTCTGGAACTTAAGTCTCTTCAAAGACCTATAGTAGAATTGTATGGCAAATATTTTTGTAGAGCAATTAAGCCCCCTATATCGCCGCTGAAGGACCTTTTTTTGCAAATTTTTTCAGAAATGTACAAAAAGGCCCATAAAGTGAAGAGTTAGAATGTTGCAATGTAGCAGCAAAATTTTTCTCGTGGTATTTTCCACAAAGGTGCTGAACACTTCTTATACCTTAAACGTAAGACTTACAAAATGTCCTATGCCGAGTACTAATTACGAATAAGTATGAAGTTAACCCTTAAGCATAGTTTAAGTTTTCAATGATTTCTGGTGTACAAGTTGAGTAAGCTGCTTTTGAGTAAACTCAAAAGTTGCACAGCAAAATTTGACTCGTATGGACATAGACTAAGCACGAATACTAAATTAAAAACTCATTTCTCTCGATGGCCAGCACTGTTCAAGATCCATAATAAAATAATACAGGTACATGCATTAGCTGTATTTTGTATGTACGTGTTTGTTTGTGTGTCCAACGAATTTTGTTGTTGCTCAGTTTGTAATTGTTGACAACTGACATAAAGACCTAACAACCTAGATGAGAAAAATTTTCTAATGCATGAAGCTGTATTATTTTATCATGTTCAAGATCTATAGTAAAACTTTACGGGCAACATTTTTGTAGAACAATTCATCCCCGTACTCCCCCTTTTTAGTGCTGTATTTTACGATTTGTTAGAAAAGAGTCAAATATAACCGTTATTTTGGGGAGTCAGAAAAATCTTATACCTAATATTTTCTACAAAGTTGCTGAACATACCCTACACCTCACCTCAGATTTAAAGAACACATACTTTCATGTACCGATATGCAGCACAATCAGGCCTAAAGGAAGGAACTTTAACCCCACCCGTAAATTTAAATTCCAATGTGATCTTGTAAAACGGTACATATTTTTTGTGTCCTCTATCAGAACCAGTTTACAGAACCCCGTAATTTTTTTTCGCGTTGTACAGTGTTATTAAATGTTTACAATAATTATTAACAGTTACATAAATATTTAATTACTGATACGTTGTGTTAATCCCTTGAAGTGTTTTGTAATAGTTTGTTATTATTTTTAGTTTCCCACTGACTACGCAAAAAATATGATACTTTTTTCGCAATTAATAGCAGGCAAATTAAGTACACCAAAAATATTTACCTCTTACACATATAAATGAGAGATTTTCACATCAAATGCTTTTTTCGTGTCCGTTGAGAGTATAGTAAAATATTTCATTAAATTAACGCATAAATTTTAAAATGTAAAATGTAAACTGCTTTAGCATGACTTAATAGATTATGAATAAATGTACATACATTTTTTGTGTAAGACTGTCCATTATGTGTTAAAAACGGAGAACGAAAGTACTGTTTTTACTCTCTTCATACAAAATGGCGTGTCCGTAATATATGCTGTTGATTTTCCACGTAAAGAAACTGTTCACTTTTCCAAAAATGAGATAAAATTTATAACGGTTTTAGAGTATTTACATTTGCTTTCCTTGTTTCACAAATCAAATTTTTTTTAAATCCATATTAGAAATTATAATTCTTTTTTTTAAGAAATTGTTGTTGTCCGTAGTCATGTGTATTGAGTGTTACGAGTTTTTAGTACGCTTCATTACTAAGTTTAATTATTAAAATTGCATTAACACTAAAATAACAGCGTAGGTTTGTGTTACCAAATATTTTTTTTATTTTTTACACATACATCATTCAATTATCGTTTATATCCAAAAAAGTTTATTGAGTGTTTGTTATCCATATTTTTTTAATATAATTGAAATTTTTTGTGAATACCTAAGGAGCTTATGTTAAAATACATCGAAGGTTGTACATCTGAATTGTATTAAATTCAAAATATATTGTGAATTCGTATAAAAATGTATTGAGCGTTACGCAAAAAAATTTTTTGAATATAATTAATCATACATACACTAAAATAACAGCATAGGTTTGTACTTCAAAATATTTAAAGGTTCTGTGAACTTTGTTTAATATGTAGTATGATATTGCAAAACATTTCATCAAACAATAATGGTTTGTATCGAAAAAAAATATATTGAGTGTTATTCGTAAGAAAATTTATTGAGCATTACGTTAATAAATTTCTTATATATAATTTATCTATAAATTTTAAGACGTTAAAAATGTTAACAGCAGCTGAAGGGTACAAACGATATAAAGAACATTATCTGTGTAAAAATTTTTGGCTTTCTTGAAAAAAAATTTGCTTCCACCGCACTGTGGGCTATGCACTATGGGTTATGCACTATGGGTTAATGCGACGACCTGCGCAAAATAGTTATATGAATGTTTACTACTCGGTTGACTTGTTTACGTTTCGCAGACTCTACTTAGTTTGGTCTCAAATCATAAATTGAAGGGCTTTCCAATGCCGAGCAAATTCCATCGGAATTCAAAAACTTTTCTACTGTTTGATATATCCACGTGAGGTGCCAAATATGGGCTCCCCTCCTATAAGCCTACGTTAGCCTCCTCTGTTAGCTAGACAGTCTGCCCGTTTGTTTCTAGTATGACCTTCATGGCCACGCACCTAGATTAACGTCGTTTTATTTTTTAGCGCCAAGATCATTTAGAGAATCAACACAATCCATTACAACATTCTACCTTATCTCATAGGAGACTAAGGCCTTTGCTCAGCTGTAGAGAGTATGCTTTACGTCGGAAAAGCCCGGGTTTGTATCCCAGCCATGTCAACATTTTTGTTTAATTTATATTTATTTTTCTTTTGAAATAATTTTGTTATCAATATAGCGAAATTCTTTATCACAGGAAAATTGAAAAAAAAATTATTGAATACCGGGATTTTTGTTATCAAAAACGAAACCTATTTTTTCCGTTTATCGGAGATCAAGTAAATGCAAATATCCTTACATTTTCTCCTCAAGAATTCTCTTCCACAAATAAGGATTGTGGCTTATTTGGGTCGCGGTGCTTATTTTCCGCCTGCAAATCTTAGAGTATTTACCCATGGAAATGACCCTTTGGAAGTTAGTGCCGTATATCCCTGCCCCCGTATCTCCATTTTCCTATTTCGAGCCGTCAGCGAACCAGATCTGGTCAGAATCTTTATGCCCTGGAGTGCGGTTCAGGCATTGGCTTCTTTCATAAATTAGAACGTCAAAGTTTTTGTTCAGAAATAATGTCGGTTGTATTAGATCACTTATCCTATCGACTTCCTTTCTTATCATTAAGTCCTTGGTAATCGCTAGGCGCTGCCTTGTGCTGAGTTCAGCCAACGCACACTCATCTAAATGGTTATCAGTGAAATACTGGCCAGTGCTGGACACTTTCTGCACTGGCTCTCAGTTTTAGCGTTCTCTTCGAAGAGTGCAGTGTTTTAAAGGTAAACAGTGTAATATTAAAAAAAAGGAATTCTTAAAAGTAATTTTACCAAAAATTTCGTTTTGGTTTCTTGGGAAACTGAACTCATGAAAATTTCCTACCCCTTACTTGAGGTCTACAGGTAACATAATATGTAAGATGAGATTGTCAAATTCAATCACTGAGAGAATTATGTTACGTATAGACTTCAAATTAGTGTTATCTCAATGTTATAAGAAGTTTTATGAGAGCGTTGTTATAAGAAATTTTAATTGATTTATAAATTAAAATTGGTGTAAAAAATTAAAAATAAAATAACTAATTATGCAAAAGTAGTACATGTTAACTCGATGACCTTTTGCATAAAATGAAATCTCATAGGAAAAGTGAAATTACGTTTACCCCTTGTATGAAATTAAGAGAAAAATCGGCATTTAGTTTTTATTATTCTGCCAAATTTTTTTCTCATGTTATCTCAAAGTTAATGACTCGTGAAGACGCTGTGTTAGCTTCACTATACCTATCGCCAACAAAACTAAAATGAATTGTTGGCAGCACTGTATTATCGTTATTATTTCATTTGATTGTCAAATGTATTTTTTAGAGTTATTTATTTATAAAAAGTTTATCCTCTTTTTTGGTCAAATGTCCTGGTTTTTTGTGGCTGGTGTCCTCTTTTTCTCAAAATCAAAATGGCAACCCTACCTATAATAATATTGCTTCAAATATCTATCTATTTACTTATTTATAATATATAATCTTTCGCAATTAAATATTTATATAAACAAATCATTTAGCAATAAAAAAAATATGATTTTTACCATTTTCAATATTCCAAACCTTGTTTATTTAAATAGCATTTAAGTATAGAACATTAATAGCTTAGTTGGGTATATGATTTAGATTTGCTTTGATAGCAATACATATTTTATATATAACATATTTATATTTGTTTAAACTATAAAATAAAAACTTAAATAAATAAAATATATATCCAGCTCAGTTTCACACTTTTTGTGATTACTTTGTTTGAATATTTATTCATATTTCAGACATGTTTGTTTAATGCTACTTTTTATGCTTTATAAAATATTTATATTAAATGTGCATATACTACATACACGTACTTCAAAAACAAAAAATTAATATAGATTAAATAAAAAACAATATTCATATATAACAAATCAATATTATATTTAAAACATGTTTTATATAGGGATTCTTCCTAATAGTGTGATATGTATTAAAGCTGCCATGCCAGTGTTATTTATGGAAAATATTTAAGTTTTAATATTTAGCTCCCACGGGACTTGCTTCACCACCCCCATGATATAAAACAATTTGTCTATAAAGAAATTTCTCATTTCGAAAACGGTACGAGTCCATTAATTTCATTTTTTCAAGATTAACAAAATAATGTTTTTGATTAAAAACATTATGTTTCTCTAATAGAACTAAGCATAGAAAGAAACTCGGATATATTTATATATTCTTTAAAATCTTGCGATATTTGGGCTTTTGCACTTCTGTATCCTGTAGACGACGTCATTCAACCTTTTAATCACCTTACATGGTCCATCCCAGTGAGCCTGTAATTTTGGGGACAATCCTTTCTTTCATTGTGGGTTCTAGAGTAGAACCAGTTGACCCTCATTGAAGCCCTCAGAATTCGCAGCTCGGTCATATCTAGCCTTCATCGTATTCATGACCATTTTAATTCAGCTACGTACAAATTCATGTAGCTCATTTAAATTTGCTTGCTCTTACGAAGAGCTGGTGTCCTCTTCACTTGTTGGTGCAGGCTTAACGCCAACTTCCAAATCACCTGGCAATTTTAATTCCGTTCCGAAGACAATTTTAGCAGGTGTTCGTGATGTCGAGTAATGTACAGCTGACCTATATACCAATAAGTATTTTACGATGTAACAACACTGAGATATCCATACACTGTGTGCTGATATCTCAGTGATGTCATATCGTAAAAAACTTACGATATGACGACACTGTATGGATATTTCCATTTTGTCATATCGTTAAACGCGTACGATATGACAACGCTGCTGAAAGCTTTAAAAACGCTGTTTTAGTTTCTCAAGCATTTTTGTCAATCCAAGATGACTGCCACTAGGACCATTGCAGAATTCTTGCAAAACCTTATTCATCTTAGAGGACGACACAACTATTAAGTTGGAAGCCGTTTTGCCATACGCGATACAAGCATCCGCTTATCAGCTTCAGGCTGTTCCACTGAGCCCAATAAGATTTTACGAGTGGGCTTTCAGCTAAAATCTCATTGCGGGTAGGTTTTCTAGCGTCCTCTTTGGTCGCTATAGTTTTTGCCAATATGATGTCGCCCCTCTGTGCCTCTGACCAGTCTTAATCGGAATCGATGTGCGTTAGCCGAACATCAATGACGCATTTCTTCCTTTTCGCCTTAATACAATGTCTGCATTCCAAGCTACAGGGCTGTTGTGATAAAACATTTGCATTGTTATGCTTCGCATCCCTTCTATGCTCGATGCTAAAGTCGTCGCTCTGAAGACGTTCAATCCAACACGCTAGCTGCCCTTCAGGGTTCTTAAACTGAAACAGCCATCTCAGTGCAAAATGGTCGGTCCTTATCGTAAAGTATTGGCGATACAGGTACTCATGATAGTGTTTTATGCACTCCAACACTGCTAGGAGCTCAGGTCATGCCACACAGTAGTTTCTCTCAGTTTTTGAGAGTATACGGCTATAATAGCCTATGACTTTCCCTGTGTCACTCCCTATGCCATAGCCTCTCGCATTGGTATCAAGCACAAATGCTCACCAAGGTACACTAACACTGGTGACGTACACAGTAAATCCTTTAGTGCTTGGAACACATTATCCTGCTATTCGCCCCAGTGATACGGCCTTGACTTCTCGGTCAGCTCATCCAGGCTTGCAGCTACGCTAGCAAAATTTGGTACACAGCATCTGAAGTAGGCCCAGAAAGCTGCGCAGTTCATGAAGATTTTTCGGGCGAGGCCAGTACTTTACTGCTCGTATTTCATCTTCATCCGTTGAGATTCCGTCTGCCGTAACACGATGGTCCAAATACCTTACTTCGTTTTGGAATAATGCACATTTCTTCACGCTCAAGTTTTAATCCAGCTGATGATATGCGTTGAAGAACTTCTGGCAAATTTTTGAGGTGTTCATCAAAATTTTTTTCCCATCATAACTATGTCATCAAGGTACACCAAGCAAGTTTTTCAGTGAAGTCCCTTCAGCACTCATTCCAATATGTACATATGTGTAAAAGAAAAAATGGGTCTTACTTTTTGGTCGTGGCACAAAAGTGAGTATACTAAGTTTAGAGGGGTTTTCTTGCCACGTGCAAACAATTGGATATTAGGCAGGACGGATCCGAGATGGCATAACCCAGCAAAAAATATTCGACATTTAGAAGCACTAAAAGCTGTTAGAAGCAATGTATTCCTTATTTAAGAACAAATGATTCCAAAAATGCTACCACAAATGCACTAAAGTTTGCAAAAGATCACGAACAAATATGCACGAATACTTATTAACTTTTGACAACAATTTTAAAATGTAATAAATATATGCAAATCAACATAAGTATTTAATATTTAACTTCTCTCACTGACGACAGAGCTTCTTGGAAGCAGTAACGTAAGCGAAACCCTAAAATATGTTCTACGATTGTATACACGAACAGTACACACATATACACATGTGTATGCACGAACAGTACATTTTAAAAATAAAGTAAATAATTTTAATATACATAATGTATTTATAAGAGTAAGTTCATGTTAACTTCATGCTGCCGATTTGCAACAGTGTTTTTGGTTCAAAGGTTGGTGCGTTGGATTTCAAATCTGAAGATGCTTAGTTCGTTACTAGTTGAAATTAAAATAACAAACAGTGAGTAAAAATACAAAATTGATAACTGAAGATAGAAAGTAATAAGCCTTTAACATGACGTTAATAAATCCATCAGCCCCGCCAATCAACATCGAATCATCTTTCCACATATTTTCAATTTTAGTGCTGAAAATTTTGATGATTTTCAGCACTAATATAAGCATTTTATGGAAGCAGAAAGTATTGCTTCTAAGCGGCTCATCGCGAACAAAAATCATGCATTATAAAATCGCAATTGCAAGTGAATCCATTTTGTAGTCTCCCTTATAAAAATGCTTCTAGCTAGCAATAATTTTCACTGGGAAGTGGCGCCCAGAATCTGGTGATTAAAAAGTCATCAAAGGCAAAAATGAAGCCATAGGCAAGCCATGAATAAAGATATGCAATATTCTATGATCGAACTACAAATGGCGACGCAGTGTACAAAAAACTAAAAGGTCAGTATCCAGAGGCATGGCAAAAATTAAAAAAAAATATGTTCGGAATTATTTTCAACGAATCGGTAATTCTGGGCGGTGACTGGCTCAAATTCTTTTCGAACCACCTTAGTGACACTGCAAACTTTTCAACGGGACCAATCTGGAAGTACATCATTTTAAATAAAAAAAATAAGAAATCTGTTTATAAATGATGGAGTACATAAAAATATGTACATACATCTATGACGAATTGATAGCCATTTTCATCTAGAGACTTCTTGTATAAAGATTTCGCTACTATACCAAGATCAAGTTTTCCTAAGAGTGAAATAGTAGTGCACAAAGTTTCATACATGACGACTAAGAGAACACAGCCGAATGTTGCAGTTACCATAACCACCGAGTCTTTGGCGTATTCGGTGACTTCAGTCTCATTTTCACTAAGAACGAGAGGAAGTTCGTCTATCACCACCGACCAGAGGAGTGGGTATAAAGGATACCCTTTGACAGCCATAAGACATTTAAAAATTTGTGTTACAATGGTTACTTTTCATTGCGAGTTTTCTGTACAAGAATTTTACGTAAAAAACGTAATCTAAATATTTCGGGATTTCCTGGGATTTTTTAGCCGAATTCCGAGATTCGGGATTTGTCAATCCCGTAAAATCCCCAGATTTTTGGGAACGGGATTTCGGCACTGGCATCCCTAGCTTTAAGAGTCTATAATATTACCTTTTTATACACCGTGCGGTCTTGCAGGTATTCAGGAATACATCTCACTAATAGTACAAAAAAGTTGAAACATATGTTTTTGCAGGAAAAAATTCATTAAATATTAGCAGTATAAAAATGTTATTCATTAGTTTTTGAGCATGAAATGCCCCATATATGAACATATGCAGCTGCTTTTACATATATGTACATATTTTCGTGAAATTTATTATATTTCCATTATATGTAAAATAAAGAACCAAATAGAAATGCTTAATTAAAGCCTCACTTTACATATTGCTGAAAATGTTAGTTAAAAAATTACAGTTTTTAATGGATATATTTTTTCTTAATTTCCCAGTTAAAAAAAATTAGAAGTCGTTTTTAAGGAACTCTGCATTTTCATTGCTTCCAAAAAATCGATATTAAAAATATGGAGAGAATTAGCAGAAAAGAAACTATAAATTTATTTTAGTCAAACAACAATTTGTAATTCCTTTATAGTTTTAGAAAATACGCACCATGCCTTTTAAAAAATCAAATTTTTTAAAGAAATTTATGAACTTAGTTTTGCCTAAAAATTAATAGTGTTTTACTGAAATTTACATGAATACACTGTTTTGCATTTAAATTCGTATAAAAAGAAAATGGTGAGTAAAAGTGTGACTTTTTCCCAGAGAAAAATATTATTATAGAAATATTATTATAGAGATTAGGAATCGAAAACTAGAACTTCTTGCAATGACAACCCTAAGTAAAAATCATTAGAAATTATCCAAATTTGCACTACTTCCGGATCGCAAACTCTACATTTTCATGACTTATGTATTTGGAGTGTATTTTTTTTACTGGGTTTTTCCACCAAAATATCGAAAGTTAAGCATATCACCGCCAACAATAAAATTTAATATCCTAGTGATCCAATAAGAGAGTGATTGAATGGTAGAGTGTCATTTAATAATTTGCACAAATATTTATCAACAAATTTTAAATAAAATCGAAATGAAAATGACAATAAATGTACATAAAAATATCAATCACAGTACACAAACAAGTGAACCTTTGTTTAATTAACAACTATAATATAAAATACAAATGATACCCATATGAAACAAATAAATAAAAATGAGTAAAATGAGATTAAAACTTCATTTAATAATTTTTCTACAATACAGTATAAATGCATTTTTATTAAGAATATAAATGCATTTTGACAGACGATATTTTTAAGGGCATTTTTTTTTAAAGGATGTGCTATGATTGTGGCATTAAGTGTGTTGTTTTAAATATTTAAATAAATTAAGTAAAGTGCGACTTTAGCTCGCACACGAAGAGTTCCGTACGAATACACATATATCTATTTTCGTTTTTGCCCTTATTTCATTTTGGCAATTTTTTTCATTTTGCTTTTCGTTTAATTTAAACTTGACTTGGAAAAAATCCTTTCATTTATCGTAGATGTCGGGGAAATCGAAAGCAATCCATTATACAGAATATATAATTGCTCAAACCTTTTCCTAGGTTTCTGTAAACATATAAAATCTTCCAATATGCCATTCGAGTCCTGTTTTAAGTTTTTTGAAATTCTTAACACTTCTATTTGTTTCGATTAATTCCGTCAAAAGATTGTTTGTATTTGTATTGATAGTTTCTTATATTGTCAGGTCATCCATCATCTGACTCATTCTGGCAAAGCTCAGCAACTAACATTTTGCAAAAATTTTCTATTTCCGAATTCCTTATTTGTCGTTTCTGCACTGTATTTTAAAACACTGTTGCTAGAAGGAAATATTCCTGAGTAGAGGTATAAAATAAGTGTATTTAAAACTTGAATTTGTCTCTCATTAAATCGAATCCTTAGATTTTTAATTAAATCGTTGGCAATAGTATTATTGGCTTTTATTAAATTATTAATCAAAAACTTAATAATTCCCCCCAGTTCAATTAGAGTAGTAGAGTCGTTAATAAGCTCTTTTATAGCCACGTCCAAAGGTTTTAAAGGGTTACTAAAGTTAAGATCAATGTATACACTTCTTTCTTTTGTATGAAAAAACAATTTCTAAACACATACCTTTTGTATATTAGGCGAATCAAATAATTAAACACACAAAAAATAGTTATAATACTACAAAAAACTAAAAATTTTGTTACATCGGTTACTCGACTGAAATTAATCGGTTTAATCGTTAATCGAAAATAGCCAATTTTAAATTAACCGATCAGTTAATAGGGTAGTAATTAAACGATTAATGTATAACCGATTGAATACCATAGTATCATATTAAAGAGTACTCGTATAACAATAAGATTCTAACAAGCAAATTCAAAATGGCGGCCATGGACCAGTATAATGCCAATTGTAAATTATCAAAATTTGTCATGATTTATATTATATGTAAGCGCATAAAAATACCATTCTAGAGATAAATAAAAAATATACGTATATATACGTACATTTGATATTTGTTAATATATTTAGGGAATTCACAATGTGTATCTTAAAATTTGGAAATAGCAATATCGTTACACCTTAAAATTTCATTGTGAGTAACGATACAAAGCACAGCATATTAAAGTAATAAAAGTAACGACGAAGTTTGCCGAATATTTCTCACTATTTACATGTATAGAACACGAACTCAAAATACACAACAACAACACAAGCACGATAGTGCTTGGTACCTATCAACATGCCAAAGAAACACCAATACACTTAAGCCACACACAAACTCTTTATTTAAAACATTGCCGCACTGAAAAAACATTCTTCTTGGACGTTAAAAATTGTCATCTGGGAGTAAATTTCGTTTACATGCAAAACAAAAACAACAAACTTGCCAACCCATAATAAAAGACTAAAATTGAAACGTCGCTATATTAAGACACATTTTAGAACACTGTTGTGAACTCCCTAATTATAAATATGTTATTTATTAATATAATAGTATATGAAACCAAAATATTTCAAATGAGAAAATAATTTTAAGAAACCAAAGCCCGACTAGTACAAAACAAGAAAGTATTCGTGCTCGTATTCCCCCTTCGTCCTAAGTGTATGTCACTTACTATAAAATGTAGTGTAGTGTAAACAACGCTTAGGACTAGGTGGCATATGACAACGAATACTTTCTTGTTTTGTACTAGTCGGGTTTTAGTTTTTTAAACTTATTTTTTATTTAATAAATAAAGCGGCTAAAAAATTTAAAAAACCCAAATTTTTATGTAAAATGTTAAAAAAAATCTAAAATTCAATTTTAGGCTTGAATTTCACAACAACTACTGAACCGATTTTAATCAAATAAAAAGCTGCTTAAAGTTCAAGGAGTTATCTGTGCGTCAAAAAATTACTTACATTTTTGTTTTATTTAAATTTTGTTTTATATTTTTTTTTTATCCGGTCACTTTTTTCTGCTAATTTGAGAAAAAGCTTTAGACACCGCTAGCAATCGCTGCATAAACAAAAATCTAAAAATCACAATAGAGAACTCTAGAAATATTGGTCATGTAATAAGCTGACATATAGTACACCAAGTTCATCAAATGCCTGCTTTCTGTGTAAAGCTTAGTCTAGACGGTATGTTGAATCAGCAAATGTATGCTAAAACTCATATGCTTTAAAATAACAACAAATGCGTCTGTCAGCATATTCAATATGCTAACCGTCTACACGGTATGCTGAAAGTACCAAATTTTTTGAAGTCAACATATAACAGCAAATAATATGTCAACATATCAGTTAGCATACAATTTTTGCGTCTACATGATATGTTGAATTCCGTATGATGATATATATGCAGAGTCATGTAAACATTTGTTTATAAACTTCAAATAAATTTTACAATATTCTTCCTTTATTACTTATTTCTATCAATTGTCGCTTTTATTGCACAATTAATATTTTTAGTGCGAAATAAATTTTTAAAAATAAAATTAAATTTAATATCATCGATTTATATTTCACTAGCATTGTTCTAAAGAACGCAAAAAATTAGAAAATACGCGAAAAATTGTGAAAAAGTGTTTTGGAAGAAATGGCTTAAGTCAAGAATACCAACGCTGTTGAAAATAAAAATAATAATTTGGAACGATTTTCCGTCATCCCACGTCAAGTTTGGTTTGTAAACAGACCGGTTCCGGCTCTGTGCCATCTTCAGTGTTCTATTGAATACTAAATGGACTTAGTATTTTACAGAACACTGAAGATGGCACATAGCCGAAACCGGTCTGTTTACAAACCAAATTTGACGTGGGATGACGGAAAATCGTTCCAAATTCAAAAAAACCCCGTCGGAAGAAAAACACAACACTCAAAAATAATAATAATCATGAGGTAATAGCCCTTTTAAGACAAAAAATGTTTGTGGATTTTTTTCGGCGCTCTCTTTTGGTTCCGGAGTTACGGGGTTCAAAACTTTTATTTTAAATTGGCCATAACTCCCACAATTGTTCATGAATAATAAAAGTGCTCTAAAACACTTTTCAACTGGTATATAAAATTTTGAAATCCATTAACCCATTTTGAGCCAAATGCAAGTGGTGTTTAATTTAGGAGATGCTAAAATTTATAACAGGTTTTTTGCTAGGCAAAACAACTTTCCTCAGCGAAGCCACTATTCGACATACATAGAGGAGAAAATCCTTAAGCTCGCCAAAGGCCAGTTAGTCAGACAATCTTTACTCAGCGAAACCACCATTCGACATACATAATGAAAATAAGTATATCAAATGAAAACTTGGAAGGTTCCCTACAAAATTATATACATGCTTAAGTATTGATATATTGGTAATTTTTTCAGATAACGGTGTGTTTACGTAAAAAGTCGGGTTAAAAAATTTTAAAACAGTATTTGGTTCAGAATGGGTTAACGGATATCAAATTGGGTTAACGGATTGTTTATACCAGTAAAATGGTATTTTATAGCGCTTTAAAATGATGTCCATATCGTTTATATCCGTGCAGAATTATAGGAGTTATGGCCAGTTCAAAATAAAATTTTTGAGCCCCGTAACTCCGGAACCAAAAGAGAGCGCCGAAAAAAAATCACAAATATTGTTTGTCTATTACAAATATTGTGCTATTACCGCATGATTTTTTTATTTTAAATTTCAACAGCGTTGGTATTCTTGACTTGTTCCGAAGAAATTACTAAACTGCAGAGAATAAGAAAATCAAATAAGTCGCGAAAATAGCGAAAATACGCAAGAAATTTATAACATCCCAGAAATTGCAATGTCATGTGCCGAATCAGGCAACATAGTTAACATATAATATGAGTGTTGAGCTGAAATATAAATTCTATGTGCTATCAAATTTGTTATATGCTGAAAAGCTTGCGTACGCTTTTCAACAAACAACATATCTGTCAGCATACGTAGTAAATTTGTTAAAACGTAAAAATATAGCGTCTACACGATATGCTAAAATCGTGAACATACGTTTGTTGACAACGTTCAAAAATGGCCGCCATATGTGGTTAAACATACGTATGTTGAAAAAATTTCGTGTCTACACGATATGTTGGCACTGGTAACAAATTTTTTACCAAAAATATGCTGATTCAACATATCGTCTAGACTAAGCTTAATACAAAAATCCACACTGCACGATGGGGCCGATCGTAGAATATATAGTAATAACAAAACCTAAAAGTTAAATTAAAAATAAGATTTATTTCAGATTCGAAACATTAAGGGGAGTCGGGCTGTCAGAATACTGTTTTAAGAATATGTGTTTTCCACAGACTTACCAGACCGATCCTGTGGACTAAAAAAATTACGAGTGTTTTAATGCTTCATCCAGATTTAAAAAACTTCATACAGATTTAAAAAACTTGAAAAAAACTCATCTACATAAAATATTTTATTTTTGTTATCTAATGATGAGCTCGCATTAGCACCCTACGAAATGCAGGTATATAGAGATTAGCTAGCCCACTACAAATAAATATATTATTAAAATATTTTTAGTTTACACCGCTTTGGAAAACCCTCTCTATTTATTTGTAGTGTATCGCTGCTTGAAAAAGAAACGCTTAACTTTTTATTTAAACTTTAATTTCGTTTGACATTTGAATTTGATTAAAGTTGTGGTGATTGTCCATTCCACTTTGCATCTCTATATTTCACTTTACTTCTGTTACAACTATTTTCATTTATTTATTAAATTACTCGTATATTACTGCGCTATAAACCTGGTCATAATATGAAAATAACACTCTAGCCGACCACCAACAAAAACACCAGATTTCAACAGCCACCCACCCACAAACACCACTACAACGACTAGCAACAAGAGTGTAAGTGATGGTCATTTTAGAGCTTTTGCTCCATTCAAACAATAAATATATTGTTATTCTTGGTCAGATAGTTGGTTGGCTGGTTTGTTATAATAATGGTCTACATGTTATTTTATGTGCACTAAGGGTATTGATTTAATCATGATGCTTCTGCTTCAATCGGTTAATCTATCGATTAATTAATCGAGGTTTTGGTTTATAATCGGTTAATTTTGGTATTAAACGGATAACCGATTAATAAAGCTTTTTCATAAATCAAGTAATTTCAACAAATAAAAATTAGAAAAAAAAACATAACAAACATAACAATTCTTGAACTAAAGCCAACAAAAAAGAATTATAAATATGTATTCATTAAAAAATTAACAAGTTTGTGAGATCATTATATCAGTTATTTCAATAGTTTAAGGAAATCTTCTATAAAAATTTTTTATAGAAATAATTTGGTTTAAATGTTTAGGATTGAAGAGATTCTCCTCTTTAGTTTTGATAAAACTTGATTTGGAAAAATTCTTTCACTTATCGTAGAAGCTGAAGAAATCGAAAGTAGTCCATAATACAGAATATCAAGTTTTTCAGTCATCTTCCTGGATTTCTCTAAATATATAAAATCTTCCACTATGCCATTAGAGTCCTGTTTTAATATTTTTTTTTTCAAATTATTAACACTTTTAATTGCTTCGGTCAATTCTGTTAAAACATTTCTTGTATTACTATCGATAGTTTCTTCTGTTGCCAGCTGATCATCTGACTCATACTGGCACATCTCAGCGACGAACATTCTGCAAAAAAGTTTATTTCCAAATTCCTCAGCTTCCGTTTTTTGTACTGCATTTTAAAACCCTGTTGCTGCTAGGAGGAAATATTCCTGAGTGGTGGTATAAAATAATTGAATTCTTCTCTCATTATATCTAATCCTTAGATTTTTAATTAAATATAAAAAAAGCTTAATAATTCCCTAAGTTTAGTTAGAATAGTAGAGTCTTTACTAAACTCTTTTATAGCCACGTCCAAAGACTTTAAAGTTTTACTTAAGTTAAGATGACTGAACACATTTCTTTGTTTGTATGACAAATAATTTTCAAACACATACCTTTTGTGTATAAGACGAAACAAATAATTAACCACACAAAAAATACGTTATAATATGTAGTACAAAATATGAAAAAATATGTAACGTCGGTTAATCGTATAATCAATTGAAATTAACCGGTTTAACCGTTAACCGAAAATAGCCAATATTAAGTTAACCGATCAGTTAATCGGGTAGTAATTAACGGAATGAATACCCTAATGTGTGATCTGGCCAATTTACATATGCGTCAATAAATAAATGATAAACGCAACAGTTCATAAAACGACGAAAGAACAAAGTACATACATATGTATGTACTTTCATAAATATTATTATGGATTGTGAGAAAATAAGAATATTTTCAGTGCAAATATCGTTTTCCAAATATCAAATTTTATTGCTGGAACTACGAACTCAAGCCTTTAGAATGTTTGCAATTGCTTCTCTTATTTTACACATAACATTTTGGAAAAATATTAGAAATTACAATTCTTTTTTTTTAATTGTTATTATCCGCAATCTTGTGTATTGAGCGTTATGGTTTTTTAGTACGCTTCATTACAATGTTCAATTATTAGAATTGCATTAACAACATCCACTAAAATAAAAGCATAGGTTTGTACTTGTAAATATTTAAAAGTTTTGTGAACTTTGTTCAATAGTATTATATCGCAAAACTTTTCATCAATCAATCATCGTTTTTTATCCAATATTGAGTGTTATCCATATGAGTGTTATCCATATTTTTTTAAATAATCGAAACTTTTTATTAAATACCTAAGGAGGCTATGTTAAAATATATCGAAGATTATACATCTGAATTATATTGAATCCAAAATGAAGTGTGTGTTCTGGAAAAAATATTGAATTCGTATAAAAATGTATTGAGCGTTACGTTAACAATATTTTTAAATAGAATTTATCTATAAGTTTTAGGACGGCAAAAAAGTTAACCGCAGCTGAACGGTAGAAACGATATAAATAACATTATCTGTTTACAAGTTTTTAGTTTTCTTTGAAAAAAATTAGCTTCTTTCGCATTGTGAATTGCTATATTTTCGAAGAATGTGTTAGCTATGCCGTATTTTGCTACAAAAAAAAGTTATTTGAATTTGACATTGTTGGTCGATTTTATTAAAATAAGCCTTATTTAAAAAAGAGTTAGCCTACTTTTTGCTCATATATAAAAGTTTATAAAGAATTATTTTAAAACATAGAAATTTTATATTTTTCTATGTGAACCCAAGTTAAAATTTAAAAAAATTATCATAACTTTTAATTGTGTACTGCGATTACTATAATTTTTTGGTTTTATAGAGTTGATGTATAGTACTTTCTAACCCCATACTCATTTTTCTGGTTTCTTTTTTTTTTGGAAAAATCACTGCCGGAACAACCGCGAAATAAATGTAACGCTCAATACACAAAAATGCTAAAAAAAATCGAACAATATAGTTATATTTCAGAATCCATTGAATGAGGCGAAGGCTATAAGATGAATTCTACTTTCTTATATTTAATTTAGTTTCATTGGTAAAATAGAAAAAAACACAATATGTACGTTTAGAATGAGAATCACGCATATAAGAGTGATGGCGCTTTTTGGGCATAAATTGTCCAAAATAAAATATTTTTTTTTCATATACAAGATACAATTTATTAATATGATTACTTCGAACGTATTTGCTTTGTATTTACTAATGTTCGTAACGTTATATTCAGAAAGAATTGGGCATGATTAATATTCCAAGAAACAAGGGAAAAATTAACATCAATTTAATTTTTCAAAGTACACAGCAGAACAGAATAGCGCCACTTTCGGAAGCCGCTACACTTCCATCGCCAGTGCTCACGAGTATTTGCTTATCACCACTTGTACGTTGAAAAATTAAATTGATGTTAATTTTTCCCTTGTTCCTTGGAATATTAATCATGCCCAATTCTTTCTGAATATAACGTTACGAACATTAGCCTAATAATCAATTTAGATTCACAAAGCAAATACGTTCGAAATAATCATATTAATAAACAATTAGCTACTGGCTTGAGCTTTTCACATGTTTACATGTTCATATATACTTAAGTAAAAAATCAAACCAAAAAAGTTTGTCTTGAGTAGAACAAAAATCAGAAAAATGGGAATGAAGAAAAATAACCCGATGCCAACGTTGGGGAAGTGCACTTTAATATCAGCTTGAGAGTGATTTAATTCTCGTATTCAATTTTCACGAAAAAGTTGTATATATAAGAATTAAAGTCACATTCAACAGAGCCACCTGACAAGTGGTGATAAGCAAATACACGTGAGCACTGACGATGGAAGTGTAGCGGCTTCCGAAAGTGGAGCTACTCTGTTCTGCTGTGTACATTGAAAAATTAAATTGATGTTAATTTTTCCCTTGTTCCTTGGAATATTAACCATGCCCAATTCTTTCTGAATATAACGTTAGGAACATTAGCCTAATAATCAATTTAGATTCACAGAGATAAAATTTAATTTTTTTAAACTTAAACAGCAGAATTTCATTAAATTCTGCCAAACAATTTTAAATATTGTTTCCTAAAAAATGAGTATATGTATAATATATGTATTCCTAAAAACAGATCTGAAAAAATTAAGAAATTTTCTTTCCCCTTATCAACGTTAATAAATATATAATACATATGATGAATTTTATATTATGTAATTATTTGTAAAAACGGTGCACAAACATCCATACATATAACATTTATATTCATTATTTTCAATATTTATGCGTATTATGAAGGTGTTAAAAAAGGATGTTTAAATACACTTCCATTCATGCAAATATATTTGTATATGTACATATATGTATATGAATTCATATATATATATATATATATATATATATATATATATATATATATATATATATATATATATATATATATATATATATATATATATATATATATATATATATATATATATATATATATATATATATATATATATATATATATATATATATATATATATATATATATATATATATATATATATATATATATATATATATATATATATATATATATATATATATATATATATATATATATATATATATATATATATATATATATATATATATATATATATATATATATATATATATATATATATATATATATATATATATATATATATGGGACATTTCATGTCAAGTGACCGAACTTTTGAAACCGATGTCTTCCGATCGGGATGAAATTTGCACCAACGTTAGTCCTATTGGATAGTATTTTAGACACAATTTTTCAACAAGATCGGTCAAGAACTCTCTGAGTTAGAGTGGGTCAAAATTTGACATTTTGGCCATACAGGTGTTTTTTCTCATCTATGTAACTTATTACCTATTGTTCTTAGGAAAATTTGAAATAGTTTAGATAGCTATTTCTTCAATCTTTCTAAAAAAAAAATTAAAAAAATAAAAAAAAAAATTTTTGATTTTTTTTTTGCAAAATTAAAAATTTTTTTGACTTTTTTTTCAAATCGCACCATTTTTTTTTTTTTTTTTTTTTGCTCAAAAGAAAGCTTAGGTCTTTTCCTTTAAAAGCTTTTTGGTCGCTTTGTGGGATGCGAGTGGGATATCTATCAAAATAAATGTATTGTAACCCAAGACCAAGGTTTTAAAATTTTTGCATACGAACTATTTTGAATTTTTTCCTATTTGTGTGTAAGTGTTTCTAAAACCTCAAAAATAAAACTTATACTGAGAAACTAGACAAATTTACCTTTCCGACGGTATGTAACATACCTAACTAAAATTTCATACCCACGATACTGTAATACCCACAATATGTTAAACTCCCAACATTTTTCCACCCCAACATTTTTTCTGAGTCTTGCCTTTCATTACGGCTTTTTTGTCAATCCTATAGGTAGTTTTGAGCTCACGTAATATTGAATGCAATTTTTATTGTCAAAATATCAGGTGCCCCAGAGACAAGTTTTTGATTCACGTGGTAATATTTTATGGCCATTCTCCGAAATGCCAGTTTCTTTATTATTTTATGACACTTGACTTTAAAAAGTGAGTGAAGTTAACAGGTAGTTTATTATTATTAGTAACATTTGGTTAAAATAGGTACTTCATTATTATTTTGTAACATGCGGTTAAACCACACTAATCCCTTCTTGACCCTAATAAAAGATTTTACACACATTCATTAAAATGCGCTACCTATATGATCTTAAAAAACTATTTATTGTCATTGTGAAGACATTCGGAAATCAGTTTTTTACAAACAGCGTTAAAGTTTAGACGTGTTTTATTTACATAATTTCTAACATAATTAATCTTCACAATGTCTACGGCTCCTAAAAAGGCTAAGATTGAAAATAAAATTCATGGAAGTTTTTGTTTTAATCCCTTTAAGAAAAAGTTTCACAGATCATCAGATATGCGAAATATTTCCGACGGCTTATTAAAAAAATTCCCTACGCTGTCAAAACAGTTGCTAATTTGTGGATCATGCAGGAAAGAGCTCGGAAAGTTGAAAGAATTACCGGATTTGAATAGTAATGAGGCTTGCGTTGAAGTTGTTTCAGATGAAGACAAAAGTAGTTGTGAGAATGATGACAGAACTGTTGATGATGATGGTGATTCGAACTTTTCAGTAGAAGGTATAAGTTCAAAGAATGAGTGTCAAAACCAATATCATAAGGATGCAGTAGAAGTTCTTGAACAAATAAAAGAGAAATACAAAACATCACAGAGTAGAGCTGAAAGAATTCAACTTCTCACGCTTGCTCCATCAACATGGAGTTGTGCAAAAATAATGACTGAGTTTGGAACGTCTGAACGAAAAGCAAGAATTGCTAAAAAATTGGTTGCTGAGCATGGGATTCTCACACTCCCAAACAAAAAGAAGGGAAAAACTTTAGAGTGCGAAACTGAAGCTCTAGTAACTCAGTTTTATCAGCGAGATGATATGAGTCGCCTGATGCCAGGGAAGAAAGACTGCGTGTCTGTACGAATCGATGGCAAGAAAGTTCAAATGCAGAAGAGAATGGTTCTCTGCAACCTGAACGAGTTATTCGCAACATTTCAATCTGAACACGAGGATGTCAAAATTGGCTTCACAAAATTTACCCAACTGAGGCCAAAACATTGCGTTTTGGCAGGAAGCAGCGGAACTCACACAGTATGCGTTTGCATTTACCATGAAAATGTTAAACTGATGTTGAAGCAAATCAACTTAAAGAACTTAACAGATGATTCGCCAGAAGATTTGCACGATTACCGCGATTGCCTTAAATTGACCATGTGTTCTAATGCATCAACTTCTTGCCACTTAGGTGAATGTTCAAATTGCCCGGAAACCACATTCATCAAAGAGAATTTAATCAACTCTTTTGATAGAGAATGTATTGAGGAGGTCAAATTTGAATCTTGGCTTCAGACTGAAAGATGCACATTGAAAACAATCATTTTAAATGTGGATGATTTTGCGGATGAAATGTGTACTGGATTGCTAAATTTGAGAACCCATGACTTTTTAGTCAAACAGCAATGGTCATTCATCCAGGATTTGAAGATACATTTGAAGTCTGGTGAATTCGTTATTTCATATGATTTCGCAGAAAACTATAAATATGTTCTTCAGGATGCCATACAAGCATTCCACTTCAATAACGACCAAGCAACTATATTCACAGTAGTTATTTACTACAAGAAAGATGAAAAACTGGAACACAAAAGTATGGCAATCATATCCGACGATTTAAAACATGATACCGTTGCAGTTTATGAATACCAGAAAATAATACTAAATTATCTAAAATCTGAATTCACAGTTGAGAAGGTATACTACGTTTCGGACGGAGCTCGTCAACATTTTAAAAACAAAAGCAGCTTCGCAAATCTTATAGCTCATGAAAAAGATTTTCGAATGCCAGCTGAGTGGCATTTTCATCCTACAGCTCATGGTAAAGGAGCATGTGATGGTATTGGAGCAAACCTCAAAAGAAACGCAGCGAAGTATAGCCTCCAGTGCTCGCATCAACATCGTATCTTAGATGCGACTGCTTTATTCGATTGGGCAAAGAATTATTTTAAAGAAACTAAAATAGTTTTTAGTAGCAAAGAGGATCATGAGGAAACATTGAAAACACTGAAGAGCAGATTCGATGCTGCGGTAACAATCGATGGCACCGCTCAATACCATGCTTTTATACCGCTTGACGATGGAAGCCTCAAGTTGAAAAAGTTTTCTGCCTCTATTGAATGCGATTTCTTTCCAAAGCCAAAAAAGAAACCAGCACCAAAATCAACAGCTGAACGTAGTAACGCCAAGAAAGGATTGGCAAAAAAAGCAGCAAATAAAGGCGATAAATAAGCTGGATGAATGACTGGGTATCAGCTACAATAAATTAGGTACAAAAATAGTTATGATATAAATGGATCTAATGTGTTTAAGATTAACTTTTATTAAATTATTTATCTTTTTATTATTATTATTATTATTGTATATTAATTAAGTTAATATTAATATTAATATTAAAAATAAATAAAAAAAAAATTTTTCCAAATTCTATAGAAAAAAATTGATTTTATTTCTGAGGTTAACATATTGTGGGTATTACAGTATCGTGGGTATGAAATTTTAGTTAGGTATGTTACATACCGTCGGAAAGGTAAATTTGTCTAGTTTCTCAGTATAAGTTTTATTTTTGAGGTTTTAGAAACACTTACACACAAATAGGAAAAAATTCAAAATAGTTCGTATGCAAAAATTTTAAAACCTTGGTCTTGGGTTACAATACATTTATTTTGATAGATATCCCACTCGCATCCCACAAAGCGACCAAAAAGCTTTTAAAGGAAAAGACCTAAGCTTTCTTTTGAGCAAAAAAAAAAAAAAAAAAAAATGGTGCGATTTGAAAAAAAAGTCAAAAAAATTTTTAATTTTGCAAAAAAAAAATCAAAAATTTTTTTTTTTATTTTTTTAATTTTTTTTTTAGAAAGATTGAAGAAATAGCTATCTAAACTATTTGGGACAAATTTTCCTAAGAACAATAGGTAATAAGTTACATAGATGAGAAAAAACACCTGTATGGCCAAAATGTCAAATTTTGACCCACTCTAACTCAGAGAGTTCTTGACCGATCTTGTTGAAAAATTGTGTCTAAAATACTATCCAATAGGACTAACGTTGGTGCAAATTTCATCCCGATCGGAAGACATCGGTTTCAAAAGTTCGGTCACTTGACATGAAATGTCCCATATATATATATATATATATATATACCCAGGAAGCAATATTGGCCGACATGTCTGACATCAGAAAAAGATTGAGACTTTACCAGACAATCAGACATTTGGCGGAGCAGTAGGCAGTTTTCTGATACGACGTTTCTGCACATTGTCTGAAATATTATCCGATTAATATCAGAATAGTCTGCACATTATCCGAAGGCAATTTAATTTCCTTTAAGGCATTTAACAGAGTAGTCTGCACATTTTCTGATCTACGTATTACAACTTCTAGCAGTCACTTCTGCACATTGTCTGATTTTAGTTTTCGTTACAATTCTCATTTATATCTTGAGTTTATACGCACAAATATTTGAGTTTTTAAACTTATAAATTATGGGTAAATGTTGTCTGATAAGCTGCCATAAGCAGCACAACAAAATCATGGAGAATTTAAAATGACATTTCTGATAAGTTTCTAATTTTAGCTCCGACTTTTCTCTGATATTAATACGCCAGGACGTAAAACGTGTCAGATAAATCTGAAAATTTTCTGATGTTTTGCCAGACATTTTGCCGACATTATTAAGAGATGTCGAAAATTCCTTTAGAATTTCCCTAGGAAATTCGTCGGAATTCGTACAGAATTCTGTTAGACCTTTCGGTATAGTTTTTAGAATTTCCTCAGATAAAGAGATCCGGTTTCTTGTCAAACGCTCATATGATTTTTGGTACGTTTTCTCACCGACATCGGATACGAATTCGGCATCTTGTGCAGACTTTCTGATCGACTTCGGATCGAAATCGGCAAAAATTGTTTGCTGGGTATATGCATATGAATGCATAAGTAGATAAGTATGTATGAATGAATGTGTAAACTTTATAATATCATAATCTATTCAAATAAACTTTTATGCATTATTATTTAAATTTTTTTGCAACTTCACTTCTCAGGTTTTTTTAAATTAATAATTGTTTAAAGTAAAAAAAAAATCTTTTTGTCTTTTCTTTTTTTTTATTAATTTTTGAAATTAATTTAATTAACCTGAACAAAATACTTTTATTTGCACTTAATTGATTAACAATTGCTGGCAGTAATTACAAGAGGAATTCAATAATCGTAATAATAATTAAAACCACACTTGTTGGTTGGTTTTTGTTCATTAATTGTTTTAATCAAAAACATGACAATCTAATCAAAGTATGTTATTTCAATTTGTTATTTTGTTTTTTTTTTTTGTTTGTTAGCAGCACATTAATATATTTTTTTACTATACATCAAGTGCTTGTGTTTGGTATATAATCATACTTGTTGTAAAGATGAACGATTATATGCTCGGAAATTATGATTAGACTAGACAAAGTATTTTATTATATATTATCATAATCGATATTAGTGTCACGGAAATATCAGTGTACAAATATATAAATATGTACAAGTTAAAGCTAGATTAAAATTTTACAATTGCCAAAGAAACAAAAAATCTATGAAACTTCGCACAATGGGATATTTCTAAAGAAGTTGGCCAAAACTCTATAAATATTGATTAGATAATATTACTTTACTATGCAATTTTTCCTATTGAATAATTATTTACCACTATTTATTTACCTATAACAACGCTTTTGTTAGAAACTATTTACATTTGAATGAATTTTTATGAATTTTATGAATTTTTAGTCGAACTGTGTGGTTTTTATCCAAAGTTATTTAATTCGTTTGGCATAAGTTAATTTTTACTAGGGATGTAACGAATACCGATACCGATACCGATATATCGGCGATACTTCAGATTTTCCGATACATCGGTATCGGCGATATTTTACTGTCGATACGACGATACTTTTAAAATTTTTTTCCAGAGTTTTTTTTAACAAATAATTTATTTTTGTTCAATTTTTCACTTCGTTATTTTTTAAATCTTATTAATATCAATTTTAAAAATTAATAATATTTTATGCTGTTAATTTGTAAAAAAAATTATATACTTTTTTGTTAATTTTACCATGAATTCAAATTCAAGTCGTTGTTTTTTAAATCTTATTCCAGCAAAAAAAGACACTCCAAAGAAGTCATGAAAATGTAGAATTCGCGATCCGGAAGTATTGCAAATTTGGAGAATTTCTAATTAGTTTTACATATCCTTGCCATTGCAAGAAGTTCTGTTTTTCGATTATCAATCACCGAATTGGAAGCGATGCTAGGACAAATTTCTTTGTCGGTGTTCTATAATGGTTTTTCCTCAAGGAAAAAGGATAAAAAATTACCCATTTTCACAATTTTTTTTATGCGAATTTAAACTCAAAACTTTATTTTCATGTAAATTTAAGTGAATAAATATAAACTTTTAGAAGACTTTTAATAATTAAACTATTAAGTTATTTAGAAGAATATTAGTTGATAAATGTTCTTTAAAAAATCGATTTTTTAAAAAGCATGGCGAGGAATTAAAAATTTTTTCTTGCTTTTCTACTAATTATCTGCATATTTTTAATATAGATTTTTTTGAAGCAAAGAAAATGTAGCTCCTTAAAAATTACTTCCAATTTTTTATACTGGGTTAAAATCAATTTTAAATACTCTCTCTTACAATGTAATTTTGCATAATAAAAAAATTGCTCTTGAGTTTTGTTGATCTAAGCTTGAACTCAATTTCAATATTCGTATCGGTATCGGAATCGGTATCGACGATATTTATTTTTAAATATCGGTATCGGTATCGGATCGGCAAAACGGCGTATCGTTACATCCCTAATTTTTACTTTAATCTTTCGATAAAACTATTTTTTATTTAAGAAAGAAATTCTAAAGCATGTGAATATTAAACATTCAAAAAAAAAAATTTTGATGTACGGAGGGTTGAACTGACAGCTGTTTCGTGACCACCAAGTCTACTCCTCAGAGTCCTTAACCTACACCACCACTGACAGTGACAACAACACCGTAGCGAAAATCCTACTAATTCTAGTAAGATCAATTAACAGACTGTCGCCATCTTGTGGCGAGTCGCACCTATTAATTAACTTTTTCTAAATGTTCGGAACTTCACTAACTGTCTTTTATATTATTTAAACTTCATATCTATCTATATAATTAATAGGCAAACACGTTTTTTATATCCCTTTTACGCCCGTAATACTGAACAGATTTTAATAAAACTTATACCATTTTAAACATATTGTATAAGAGAGGTGTACAATTCATATTTTGTTAAAATCGGTTCAGTATTTTTGGAGATATAATCGTTTAAATTTGCTAATAATACATACGCATATAGTACACATGTATGTGTTAGCATGTAGTTAAAAAACAAACAAACCAAATTTTTCTTTGAATGTTCAATATATACATGCTTCAGAATTTCTTTTTAAAGTAAAAAATAATTTATTCGAAAGATTAAACTAAAAACGAGCTTAAGCCAAACTAATCATATAACTTTGAATAAAAGCCATACAGTTCGACTAAAATTCATAGCACAATTGAAAAAAAATAATTTTAATTAATTTTAACCTATACGGTTTCAGACGCCGCAACACTTCCTCATCAGTGTTTATGTGTATATCATTTATTTAATCACTTATTTAGGTGCTTCTGCATGTATGTAACTAAGCAAAAGACTTTATACAAACCATGCATGAAGAAATAATTCGAGAATTATTCATTAGGTTACGTTATATTATATCCATACTATGTTTCAAAATATTTTGTAATAAAAGCAAATGCTGACATATATTTTGAAATCGTTTATAAATTTACATTCATTTTTTGTAAAATTTATAGTGTGGAGTAGAGACATCCTTCAGTTTGTTAATTCATTTTACTGGTTTTCTTTCACTGGCTCGAGTAGAAGTCGAACTACGGAGTTTATTTCATGGCAATAATATTTATTTGTTGAGGATTAAGCTAATCTGTAGCCTGCATTTTTGTAAAAAAAATAAGTATAAGATTTATATGTATAAGTTTCATGTGCATATCGTCATATAAAATGCAAAAGGGCAAATCTACATTTTTCAAAATTTTTTCAGGCGAAATAAAAAAACTTAATAAAAAGCAAACTATTGTAATTATAAAAATTATTTTTTAGCATAGTGTCATTAATTTAGACTTTATTAACGATACTACCCAGAAAAATCATCCTTACAATCACAATAGTTTGCTTTTTATTAAGTTTTTATCTGTCCTGAAAAACTTTTTAAAATGTGGGCATTTTATATGATGATATATAACGTCACCTTAACGTGCAAACGTGATAAGTCCACTTTTTTCCAAAAAGCTTGTTTTGATGCAGTATGATAATACAACTCAAAATACATCATTTACAGAAAAAAAAGCTACCATTATGTAATTTTTACTTACTGTTATGTAGTGACATGCAAATGTTCTAAGTCCACAATACAGCAAACAAACCAAAAAAAAAATGTTCTAAGTCCAGGTAAAATTTAAAAATTATTATTATGTTTAATTAACTTGAGCGTTAGGCGGAAAAACTATTTGCATTTCTTTCATTTAAACAAGGTGACCAAGGTGCCAAAGCATCAGTTAAGTTTTTTCATGGTCGATTTGTTGGTATACCTGAACCGCGAATTGGTAACAAAAATTACAAATTATATATTTTCCAGCATAGCCGTAATATTTGCATAAATTTCTTTTAAACAATTTACAGTTTTGTTACGTAACTAATAGCGAAACAATTGTGACAATCCGTTGTTGTTTCGATGCCATATCTTGAAAATACTGAACCGAGGTTTTAATTTTCGAATGAGTGCTTAATCAAACATAATTTTTTTTATAACCTTATGAGAACTATAAGGACTTACATACAAAATTTTTGGAATCGAGCGGGAAATAAAAAATTACAAACGTTGAAAAATGTTAGATGTCCAAAGTGACCTTCTTTGAGACTCCATAGCTCCGCTCCGGTGCAATATGGGAAGTTTATCTTCCTGGCATCAATAGGCGTACTCCTCTGCTATGTTCGTATATACTGAATCCGATCGGTTTTGGTATCGTTTATCTATTTGTAAAATATTTTGATTGTACACTACTGTGTGTCGTTTATTACTTCTTATATTTACAATATTAGTGCTTTTGAACCAGTTTGAAATCTTTTTTCTGGTTTTTGCGAATTCCCTGCGAAATTTCGCCGTATCTCATTTTATAGGTTGAGTCATATTGAAAAATTTTTTAAGTTGTTTCCCATTTTTGTAATTTTTCTTTTGCAATTTTTTGTATGCAAAAGTTTCTGATAGAAAAATTCATGTCGAAATAATACATTTTCTTTTCCAAATGAAATTTATTTGCTGATGGTTATTAAATATTATCTATATGCATTTCATTGGTGCTTTACCAAATCGTCAGTAGACTTCAACCACAACTTTGAGCAATTACAAACCTCTTGTCTTATGCACAGACTTTCAAAAACCATTTGACAATTTACAACTGATAATATTTTTGAAAATCACAAAAGAATAAAATAAGTGCAGTAGGCTTAGAAAGTTATACAATACCCAACAAATAATTTGTATTTGATATGAATCTATTATATTTTTCCACATCTTTATACAATCAGAAATCCATTGGATAACAAAATAATAAATTTCTTAAAGATGTTCTTTTCCAATAAACCCAATTTAAGATTTTTCTCTGTCCTAGAAATTTTTGGAATATGTTCGTAATTTTGGTTTTCGCAACATACGGAGCCACATGAAAAAAGTTAATAACACGCGTTCTATGTATTTAACAACAATCGATTAGGTGTAAATTCAGCTAATAAAAATACAAAATGTTAACATTTATTTATAATAAAACGAAAAATAAATAATAAGAAAATGTTCTAAGTCCAAACTAAAAAAGCATAACCATAAAGAGCAAATGTGATGTCCCAAAATAGCCATATCGCCGCGAACAGCACTTTTTTGAAATATTTTAATTGCTGATATTAATGAGCAATGAATAGACAGTTTTTTGTCCATCCTGTAAAATATCAAAAAAAGGACTTATCACGTTTGCACGTTAAGGTGACGATAAGATATTTTAATTTATTATGTCTACATATTTGTAATTACCATTTTCTGTTTGAGAGTTTTTATATAACCACACGAGTTTTAAGACTTTTCAAAGTTTGGATGGCTAAAGATCTACAAATGATTTGGCATTGGTATCAACGAAATGCAGGGATATACATAGATTAGCTCTGCCCACAAAAAATAAGTATTATGCAAATATTTTTAAAATAAACACAATTAAGCATAAAGGATATACGAGCATTTTCATAAAAACCAAAGACAAATACATAACGCTCATTTGCTAGAACAATGTCTTAACTCAAAAACGTGAACGTAATGCAGATTTAATAGCCCTATCGTTCTTCTTAGTGTGTAAAAATTACTTACAAATATCTTGTACACTTGACTCTTGAGAGAAGAATAAAATGCTCTTTTTCTATTAACGTGTGTGTAAATTGAAAATTTTAAACAGGTTTTTTTGATTTATGATGCTGTTACAGCAAATGAGCGATATGTTCGTTATGCTATACATATGGCTCAGTTACATTTTTGAAATAATATACATATCACTATTATGAAACTTTCCCAATTTTATTAAATTTTGTTTAGAGAACCCATTCATACTAGAGGGCTGCACGAATATACTCGAAAGTAGTCATATGTATGTTTGTGTGTGTATGCATGGATTTTTGGAACGTAAGTTCCATATGGCGCGCCATGCACATCAATGCTTTGAATAACAAGAATCAATGCTTGGGGCGTAAAACAAACATTTTTTTGAAAAAATACTGGCGAATACTGGTTAGAAAAATACTGGCATAGGATTTTAGGATTTTTTAGATTTTCCTCTCTGACTTGGATAACTGGTTCGTGGCAGTGATAGCTGAAGCTGTTTCAGCTAACTAATATATATTATATATATATATATATATATATATATATATATATATATATATATATATATATATATATATATATATATATATATATATATATATATATATATATATATATATATATATATATATATATATATATATATATATATATATATATATATATATATATATATATATATATATATATATATATATATATATATATATATATATATATATATATATATATATATATATATATTTATTTATATATACTCTTTTTATAATGTTTTTAAAGAGATATTATTAAGGAGTGGACAACTGGGCGTGGAACTTCCCTTATATAGATTTTGTAGGAGTTACTCCATTGATTTTATGCTATGCTTTAGAGAAAATAGTCCGACAAAAATTAGTGGGCTTGGCAGCTCCCACATTCCTGCCTCTCAGAAGCTATCCAATCGATTTTAATGAAATTCAAAACATAAATAGATCTGAGTCGAAAAGAAGACATTGGCTATACATTTTTTAAAAAATAGGATCACGAGGGGAGATAGGGGGATATTTCGTCTTATTTGACACTATCTATCCGATTTTGATGAAATTTAAAACATAGATAGATCTGAGTCTAAATGAAAACATATACTATACATTTTTATCAAAAATTGGACCACGAGGGAAGGTGGGGGAAAATTTCGTACTCTTTGAAACTGCCTATCCGATTTTGATGAAATTCAAAATATAGATAGATCTGGGTTTAAAAAGAGACATGGGCTGTACATTTTTCCAAAAATAGGACCACGAGGGGAGGTAGGGGGAAATTTCGTCCTCTTTGAAAATATCTATCCGATTTTGATGAAATTCAAAACATAGATAGATATGAGCATAAAAGAAGACATAGGCTATAATTTTTTTTCAAAAATAGTACAAATGTGTATATATGTATGTATATATGTATATGTGGTCTTGGCTATGTATGTACATATATACATGCATGTATACATAATTATATACATAACATACATCTATGCACACACAAAATTCATACGAGAACATTCTACGAATACATTTGTGTACACTTTGCGTACCTCTAATTCATACATTCAAACAAAGCAATTTTTTTTTTGTAAATATATATATAATTTAATATTGTTGTAATACAAGTATTATTATCGATTATGCGTTGAAATCTACTTTAAACTTTGTAATCAGTTTTTTTGGCCTAAAAAACTTTTTAATTGCCATAAAGTACATAAATAAATGGATTTAACAAAATAATACTTAATAACATTTGTGGTTTGTTATTTATCATAAATTTGTAAAACCAAAAAAGTTAGAGAGCAAGCAAGAGAGGGCGAAATTTTCAAAAATGTATGTACATTTAGTACATATTTAAATTCGTAGAAAGGCCATTCCAACTCCCAAGAATGGTGTTTCTTCCCAGAGATTTTTGTAAATTTTACTATAGACAGTCTTCCAAGAATGGAAAGGGGTGAGGCTACACATTGGAGTAGCATACTCTAAATAATCAAATGAGCTTGATTCTATTGCATTACAAATGAAAGAGGAAACCGCAAAAATTTGTCCAAACACAAACCACAATTTTTAGGCCATATCACTTACATGTATCATTCATATTATTTTATGTGCACATATAAAATTTCATAATTTTTTCTTGTTCGAACACCCGAATTATTTTTAAACTTTTATTCGAGTAAAGAACTAAATCTTTCATTCGAATAACCGCGTTAAAACCACGATTTATAATATATTCTGTCACTTGTTTCGGCTTTTTAAAGGCAATAACAGACATTCCATCTTCAGCCAAAATCCTTCCTACATACTTATAATTTCTTCGATTGAATTAAAATACCTTCTCTGTACATATTTTGTCATTGGGCCCATATTATTCTGGTTTAGATCTTTAGTGAAGCTATCAATTTGTATAATGTGTACTTTACGCATTCATAAGGTTTTCCGAGGCGTGGGACACATGCGCAGTGGCCGTAGGCGATATAAGTTAGCACTTATAGCGACTATAGAAAATTGGGTTTTTTTTGTACAAAAATCTTTACAATTAGGTGGAACTGAGCGCTTTTGTACTAAACATTGCTTTTTATCCACGGAAATATATCTGCTTTGTAATGGATTTTGGTCTAGAGGATACAGTGAAGCCCGTTTGAAAAATCACCCCTCAATTCATTTAAAATGCTATTTTACATTCGCAAATGTACACCAATTTTTATAAAAAGGAGTTTAAAAAAATTATTCGAATATTCCCATAAAGCTGTTCAAATAATTTTTTATTCTAAATTGAAAAATGTTGTTTGTTCGAACACAAATTAAAAAAAAGTTGTTCGAATATTCGAATAATTTTTATTCGAATGACAACACTAGTGCAAAGTTTTGTAAGAAGAAGTATCTAAAAAATATTTACTTATTACCAATACTGGTAGTGTAGGTAAAGGGCTATGATGAGAAGACTGTGGTGGTCTCGAAACATCTGATGTCAGTTCAACCTTCCGTACATCCAAAATAAGACCCCAAAGAGCTTGAGCCTTAAAACTGTTCTACAAAAATGTTAACCGAAATATTTTACATAGAAATGCTGAACACATCTTATACGTTAAAAGTAAGGCCTACAAGATATACTATGCCGAATCAATATAACTGCACTCTACAGTATAATAAGAATTTTTTTGAAAATTAGGTCGATTATAGTCAGCCACACTTTACTGATTATATTCGACCTAAAATTAGACAAGCATTCTCTTTGTTGAATTTTGAACAAGATATGTTTAATAAAAAAAAATAAAATAAAAACTCCTGCGAAGCGATTGGCTGTGTGCAGCTTCGAACCGTGGCCTCCTCGCTGATAGTCTGCCGTAGCTACCATTCAACCGTAGGCGTATTATACTTTATGTTAAATTTTTTCACTTGGACTAAATATATTTCATTTGAAAAGTTTTTTCTTTAATAAAAATGTATGAAGTACATTTTCTTAATTCACTACATTTATTAAAATAAGAAGAATCCTTAGAGTTTTGTTTATAAATTAACAATATTTACTTACCAATACTTACAAAATTTATATTTGAATTTTTCAATATTAATTTAGACAATATATGATACTAAATTCCAAGTAATGTTTTAGAGTGTATATGCAAAAGGGGGGAAAATTTAACTCCCCTAAAATAAAGGTAATTTTATTTCAACTTTTTTAGCTTTTTTTCAATCGGTGGAGCAACGTCTCTTAAACTCGATTTTCAGGAAATAAAGCTTATTTTATTTCCGGTTTATGTGGCTTAACGGCCAGTAAATAAAAATGGTTTAATTTTGTAATTCTCGACTTTTTTTTATTAATTTTTATATATTTTCATCATTGCGCTCTCAATAACTCTGAAGCCACTGAGTATATAAAAAATAACGTTGTAACTACTTAAAGGTAATTTTATTCAAATTTTTTTAAGTGGTTTTTGTAATAAAATTGGACAACCCCTTCATATGTTATGCTAAAATCAGTGGAGAAGCTTTTTCAAAAATCCCAAATTTAAAAAAAAATTAATTTAAAAAATGTATCCATAGAATTCAAAATTTCAACTGTAGTAAAGGGGCTATATATAATACATCAAAAAAATATGGTGGTACTCCCCGGCATTTTTCTTGTTCCTTAGTGTTATTTTACTTACGTGATGTGTATTATCACAGGTGTCAGAAAAAATTTGTACTGCAGCTATCTGCCCCAGCCAAGATTTAAACTCGGAGTCATCGCTTACTACTCAACGTTGCAGCAACAACAGTCTCAAATACATATACATACTTTAAGCGGCCCACCCACTTGCAATATAATTGTGCAATTTTTCGTATTGCACAATAATATCGCCAATGTGTATGACATATTCGAAGATGGCACAATATATTGGCAAAAATCAAAATGCCTTTGATTTTTATTGTACAATAGGAAAATTGTGTAATATGGTGACAACATTGTTCAGTGTTATATATACTTTTTCACTGTCAGGAGAATTGGGCAATATTTTCTTTGAAAATATTGTGACGTTTATTGCATAGTATAGGTCAGAACGACAATAATATGTGCAATAACATATGCAATAATATTGTATAATGGATGGGCCGCTTTAGATATACACTAAGGGCGACTTTTTGGGCTTGAGATTAAAATCAATTTAATTCTATAATTAACTAATCTGAAAATTAATATAATCCAGCATCAATTCAATTTGTTATTTTTGAGAAGTAGTTTAAACCTAATAGTGTTGCCATATTGAACAACAAGAAATGGCAACGTTTTTGTCATAGTGTTATCAAACCACTCGATTTTGTTCCAGAGAAGAAAAAGAAACTGAATTAATTTAATATTATTTACAATTAAAATATTTTATGAGTACCGAAGGAAGTACTCAAATAGAATTAAGAGAAATTAAAAATGTGTATAATAACCATTTACGTCAATGATCGGAGAGTTTTAGAACATAATAAATGGAAAATGCCACATGTGTATGAGGAATACCCATTATATGTAAGGTGCGACTAAACCACCTACGTTGGCTGCTTAAATTGGCAAATAAAAGTAAGAAATGTCAACTCAAAAACCGAAAACTATGATTAAAGTTAACTTAAGCTCTAGTCTCGTACCCAAAAAGTGGCCCTAAATAAATAATTGATGATTTGAAATAAAATTTATTTGAAATTACAGTTTTAGTCGTGTTGATTTACAATTAAATGTAATTGATTCACAAAACTAAATCCATATTTAATTTAAATGAATAAGAATGGATGTTACTATAAAATAGGATTTTATGGATTCAACATTGAACAATTTTGTTTTAACAGTGAAAAATGTTAAATCAACGAGATTTAAGATTGCATAAGTTTGCATTTACACAACGCGAATATCAAAATAAATCACAACAACAAGTAGCTATCAACAAAGCAAATAAAAGCCAACATATTTATACAACAAATTATTTCTCTGTACTTTTGCAAATATTTAATCAACATTGCTACATGTTGATTTTACATTGGGATTATTTCTGTATATGTAGTCATGTTAAAAGCATTTCGTTTTTCTTATTCAAGTGATTTCTTTACATATATTCATTACATATTTACATAAACAGCACTTAAGTAAGTCTCTACTAAATTGATGCTTTTGAAATATAACCTAATTTTAGGTTATTCCTTTACCCTCAAATATGAACAAATGTAGACATAATACGTACAACAAATGTATTTAATTTTTATTTTAATTTATTTATGAATTTCATGACACTTTCTTCACAATCTCTAACAAGACATCAAATTATTGTTCAGTACAAAACAAAACAATTTGATTGACTTTATTTAATAAAAAAATAAATAACCGTCACAATCATTTGTTGCGATTATTTAATTGCCCATAAAGAACATCATATTAATTAACAATTCATACAGCTTCCATCCACCACTAGGCCACACCAAGCCCAAAATAAGTTCATTAAATCCTGCTTAAAAGTTTTAAAATATTTGCTTTTTGCAAAACTCAAAAATAAAAGGCAAACATTAATTTGCCAATACAAAAAGGCATGTCACTGACACTAGAGGCGAGTCATATGGCCAACCAACAACATATACATGTTGTTGATGTTACAAATACTGATGATGATGTTGTAGTTGTTGTTGGGGTTTTTCCTACCTAGAACACGGGATTGGGCTATTTCAGTTTTTTGGTGTTTCTGAGAGTGTGTTAAACTTTTATGTGTTGTTTTCACTTTTGATGACAGTTGGTTTTTGTGGTTAATTTTAAACCAGTGGTGGCCAAACATACACTATCTATCTTTTAGCGCTTCGCGACTAAATGGATAGGCTGTGTGTCTTTCACACAGTGTACGTTTGTGATGGTAAAAAAACAGCCTATACTCCCGAGTATAGGAAATCGAGAGAATGGCCACCACTGTTCTAAACGACTGTCAGGCACATTTAAAGAGTTGAATAAAAATGCAGGTTTCATTGTTGTTTTCAGTTTTTTTTTTGTTTATTTACTTGTTTGGTTATTCGTTTTTTTTTTTTGTCACTTTAACTAATTTGTTTATAACGAAGCTTTAATCAGAATTCTGCTGTGTGTGTGTGTGAGACTCTGTGTATGTGATTTTGAATCACGTGCTTTAAGACATTTTCTAATGTGTTGTTGATTTTCAAAATACCCGTTTTATTTTATGCATGTGTGAATAAATGAGAGAAGAGTGTTTTGTTTAATTTGTGTTCTACCCTTAATTACAAACTTTGAAATTAAGTTGTATGTGGTGAGAGTGTGAGTGTTTATGTACCTAGCAGTAAAACTAAAATGGCCTTCTCACTTAAAGGGGTCTGGACACGATCAAAATGCTTGACAAGCATGTTAATAGTATGAGTGAAAATTTGTTAGTATGTGTGACACCGACGAAGCTTGATGGAAAATCAAAAAGTTTATATTTTTGGCATTCTGGCTGTCACATGCTTGTCGGTGTATAGTGTTAACCCATCAAGGCTGAACAAATTTTCTTTATTTAGCGACTTTTTTATTTTTTAGCAAACAAACGAACAGCACAAAATCAAAGTAAAAATGAATGCTTGGTAGGTCATCAAGCATAAAATTTTCACACAACAAGCACACATACACGATTTTGACATCAAGCATTTTGACCGTGTCTAGATCCCTTAAAGGCGAGCTTATTCCTTCTTCTAGAAGGCCTTGACTCTGCCTAAAATAAAGAGATTCTATTAGAAGAGAGGAGGAAGGAGTAATCGATTTTTAGATCTTTCGATTATCAAAAATTGAGAGCGCTGTTGGCTGAGATGGTTAGCGCGTTGACTACAATCCCTGCGGCCTTGAGCTCAAGACAGGTTTCAGGAAAGCCAACA
Organism: Panzeria rudis; assembly: GCA_956483635.1. Classification (NCBI taxonomy): domain Eukaryota; kingdom Metazoa; phylum Arthropoda; class Insecta; order Diptera; family Tachinidae; genus Panzeria; species Panzeria rudis. The sequence continues at coordinate 34,356,880 of OY101449.1, read as the reverse complement.
ACATAATGAGTTTTTCTGATGTGCTTTGGTGTGTCATGGTGTTGATTGTTGTTGGACTTTAGCAATATTGGCAGCGATTAATACTGACATATGCTAATGCACATCACAGCACCCTCCTTCGTCGGTATTGTAGCAGAATCATCGGCGAAGTAAAAGAACTAATAAATCGCTACACAGCTTCAAAAAACAATTATTGTCTATCCTTGACACCAAAGGGGCTACAACACTGCTCTACAAAATGAAAAAATAAAAACGCGCAATAGCAGAGTTGTAAATGAATTAAGCTTTCTATCTCTCTCTCCTACTTCACCACTTGTTCTCTCTACGCTATCCCTTTCGCAAAGAAGGTAACATATTAATTTATTAACTGGTAGACATTAATTGCCTGATTGTGTTACTCCTCTTTTCACAAAAAAAAAATATTTTAAAAATATCAAAATTCTCGTATTCTTTTTTCGCAAATAATTTGTATATAAGACTGAAATTTACATACAAGAGACATCATATTTGCTGCTATTATACCGTTTATGTTGAAGCTAGTTAAATTACACTTAGTCCGCCGAAACCACTCATGCCCAATTCATTCCCAATAAATACATACACGTACTATAGCGTCCATAGTATTAATAATTACTTTGGATGAAAGAAAATACATAGTTCGAAAAAAATAGCATTAAAAAATGCAGAAGGCACTATAAAAATACCGAGACTAAAAACTGTTTACCTCCACTTGCTTTTGCTGAAAGACCTTCTTTAGAAACCTTCAAAAGGGCCTTTTTACAAAGTCATATGTCAAGCATTTCAGAAAAAGTAAACGGAAGACATTCCCCGAATGACAACGTGTGTAATAAAGATATTAGTATGGAATGAAGCCTAAAGTACTTGTTCATCCAAAAGAAGATGCCTTCTAAAAAGCCTCTATACTGCTGCTTTTTACCACTGGGTATGTATGATGGGTTTTTTATTGACACTTGTTTTAATTCACATGACAATTTAGTTCTTTCACAACTTTTATATTATTATTGTTTTTGTTGTTGTTGTTGGCATTAAAAATCTAGCAATAGGTTGTGATTAATTTGAATTGTTTGCTTTTTAACCGCCTGTTCCATTATTGGGCATTTGACATTAAAAATCAGATGCTTTAAGCATCTAAGCCCGATGCGTATATTCATTGCTTGTATTGTATTCATCATTATTTTAGCTATTTTTATGTTTAGAATAATTAACGAATTCTTCACACAGACGCAATTTTGATTGGAAATTATATTAAATTTACAAGAAATGATTTGTTTTTAAGTGTGTTGGTGTTAATTTGCTTTGTTCATTGCTACAAATCACTGTTGTTCTCAGTCGGTGACTTGTTGTTGTATTATTGTTATTTATTTTTACATAGCCGACAATTAGCTGACAAAAAACGAATTACCAAAGAAAATATACTGCTGCTGGCTTAAAATTACCATTGTTGCATATTAATTTTAAACGTAAAATTATTAATTCAATCTTTAAGATCTTTAAGATTGATTTAATATTTTTCACTGTTAAAAGAACTTTGCTATAAACGTTACATATCATTTTAAATCAACATGACTATAACTTTAATTTCAAATAAAATTTATGTTAAATAATCGTTTCGTGTTGTTTCAATATCAATTTCACGTTGTTTCAAATTGGAATAACTTTGATTCAACACGACTCTTCGTATTATTTCAATATAAACTTCATTTTGATTTAGCAGTACTGGAATGTTAAAGCAACATGAAATATATTTATTTCAAAAGGAAAAATGTTTTTTCAAGGTTACTGTAAATCACGTTCAATTAATATGAAACACCTATAAAGCAAAATCACTACCGAAAAGTGTTAAACTTACCTGGTTTTTGACGATTTTACTATGAAATTTTGCCGTGTGTTGTTTTTTTATGATGATGTTGTTGTTCTTTTTAAGTAGATTTTTGTTTACATTTTGGATTTTTTTGCGTTATTTTTTTCTGAAATAAACTAAGTTTATATTCACTTTTGTATATTAATTATAAATTATTAATTAATATTTCATATTTAGTTTGTTAATATCTTACAAAGTAACTTGAAACTGGTTTAAATTTATAATCAAATTTATATCTTCATAAAATCTTATTACCTATTGTTTACATTAAAACATTAGAGATTAAAACGAACTTTTTAACACTGTCTTCAAAATGTATTAATTTAGCTCATTTACTTCAAGACTGTCATAACTCAAAAAACTCGGTTTTTTTTATTTAGTTATTCGCCATGTCATATTGCTTTAATCTCGTGTGAAAAACTAAAAAAATATACTGTACATATACTCAACTCTTGAAATAAGAATATTTGTCAAAAATTCGTTTTTTTTTAATCGATAACTTCGATTTTGAGGGTAAATTGCAATTTTTTAAAATGGCAAAATGATATACTCAACTACAAGCCTCACTAAGTCGTTTTTCACGAGTATTTTCACTGTTAAAGCGTGTAATTATCCGTTTAACATTAATATGAAACAATGGTAACTTTTCATTGGTAATTCGATTTTTGTCGGCTATTTGTCGGCAATATAAGAATAAACACCAACAAAACAACACCAACAACAACACAACTGAGCACAGTAGTCAATTGTAGAAATGAACAAAGTGATAAGCACCAAACACTTAAACAATAATTATTTCTTGTAAATTAATATGATTTCCAATCAAAATTGCGTCATGTTGATTTTAAGTTCTCTTCATTCGTCTCTCGTTTATTCTGGCTTTAAGGCTAGCAGGTAAATCTTTTGAAAAGGAATTAGTCGCCTTCTCTAAGTTGTTGTTTAAGATTAGGTGATTAGACAAATAAATAAATTCAGTAAAATGCGACTTTGGCTCGCACACCAAGGGTTCCCTTTTTGTTGTTGCCCTTTTTTAAGTTTTTTTTATTGTTTAAGTGTTTTTCGTTGTTTTGGTAATATTTTTTCTTTTGACGCTTTTATTCATTTTGGTGATTTTTTCGTTTTTTACGATTTTTCGTGTTTTGCATTTTTTTTGCCGACTTTTTAGTTTTACCGTTTTTTTGGTTTTGGTTTTTTTGTTTTAACGTTTTTTTCGCTTTTTGTCGATATCTTTAGTTTAACCGATTTATTTTAGTAATGGCGCTTATTTCGGACTTAGCGATTTTTTCGGTTTTTGGTGATTTTTTTTAGTTTTGGGTTGGCATATTATTTTTTGGCGCTTTTTTCGTTTTCCATTTTTGGTGACTTTTTTTATTATTAGTTTTAGCGATTTATTTAGGTTTTAGTGTGTTTTTCGTTTTGACGACTTTTTCGGTTTTTAACGTTCTTTTTGGCGATCTTTTTAGTTTTGGTGATTTTTTGAATTTTAGCGATTTATCTTAATTTTGGCGATTTTTATCTTTAAGCTCTTTTTTATTTTGGCGATTTTTCGTTTTGACATTTTTTTAACTTTGAAAACTTTAGCGGCCAATATTCTGTAAAAATTTCAGACCCGTAGCTCTTACGAATCCCGAGAAAACAACCTGCGACAGACAGGCAGACGGACAGACAGACAGACGGACAGCGTAGCGAAAACAATAGGGTACCTTCACACTTTTGGTGTACGGAACCTTGAAATAAATATTTTTATACCAAATAGAAAAGAATCTAATACGAAATTAATTTTAATCGATTAACTGACTTCAATTGTTCGAGTTATTCGGTAATCGAACTTAACTATTTTTATTATTTAATCAAATAGTGACAGAAATGGAACAACGATTAATCGAGTGAATACTCTAATTGTTATACTGACTCGGCACAGGAAATCTTGCGTAAGGCATAAGATGTGTTGAGTAGTTTGATGTAAAACACCACGAGGAACATTTTAATCCCTTAACTAATCGTGGTATGCGTCTTTTTTTTTTTTTTTGTCCCTTATTAAATAAGGGGCAAAAAATCGCCTTCAGCGGCAATAAAGCGGGCTGAAGTGTTCTACATAAATTTTCATTGTGATGTTTTCCATAGAAGTGCTGAACACATTTTATACTTAAACAAAGTTCAAGACCTATAGTATACTAGCAGTGAAATTAAATTAAATTATCCAAACTGAATTAACGAACTTCAGCCTAATTAGAATTCCTTGAATCTGAATATATCGAGCCATGACCGCAGAAAAGATTTAATCGACATAATTTTGAACTTCGTTTTTTGTCGAAATCGATTATTTACTATCGTTGAACAACGTTCCCCGGGTTCGATTCCCGCCATAGACCCTGGGTGTTTTCCGCAGACAAGCTAATCGCTTCGCGGGTTGTGTTTTTTTATAAAAAATAAAAAATAGGGATGTAACGATATATATAGTTTATTCTTTTCTAGGCTAGATTTAGCCTTTAATTTTCTCTTTAAGCCTCGAAATTTTTGCGTTTTAGCTTCGTTTCTTTCATTTTTAACCCTTTTTTATTATTAATTTAGCTCCAAAAAGGCTAAGTTTGTTCTTCATATTATAAGAAACTACTTATAGTTATCTTATTTTCAAGGTATTTTAAAGTAAACTTTTGCAATAAATGAATATTTATTGTTAAACTGGACAAATTTCCCTATAAAATTGTACCAAAACTAACAAGTATAAAGTTTTAGTTTCATTATTATGGAGTCTTAACGATTCGCTACGAGCCACTGTAATTAAAACGTTGTACCTTTGTTATTTTTTCATTATCTACGTGAAGTACATTTTTATTTAATAACAATTAACATCGAATTACATTTATATTGATCTTGATCGCCACCTAACATAGAAACGCCACATACAATCAAAGATTATCCAAATGAAATTGAAAGTAGTTCAACTTAACTGTAGAACTTTTGGAATTCAGCAATGGCATCAGATATAGAGGAAATTCCAATGCGACACAATAAAATCCTTCGTACGATTACAGCCGATCTCTAGTATGTCTAGCATTGACAAAGATCTGGATGTCCCGATGGTAAAGACTGCATTTTCAAAACTTGTGAAAATATATGTCAAGAAGCTTGAGTTGCACCAAATCCACTAGCTCACAATATTCTAAATTATAGAGGCCACACTCGGCTGAGAAGGAGGGACACAAAATAATCTACGGGTTTTCAATCTCTTTCATCTCGAACTAGAAGTTTTGATCTACCAGTTTTGTTGCTTACAAAATTTTTTTAATTGGAATTTTAAATGCAGGCTTTATTAATTGCCAAGAATTTTAAAATTTGTTTTGTACATTCTTTAATTATATATATCACATCTTATTTACCAAAATACATATTAAAAATATTTCAAATTAGTTAAATATTTGCTCGTTAGCAATGTTTAACTGAGCAAATACAATCTTTAAATAAAATATCAAATTTTTTTCCTGACAAATTATATAAATATTGGCTTGTGACAGCAATTAAAATATCTTGACAATCAAGGTTAATGAGATAACTGAAGAAATTATCTGGCGTTCCAATTGAATTTGGAGCTTTATTTGACATTAAAGACTTATAATAAAATTTTATGAGAATATTTTTTGTAAGATATTTCAGCCCGCTATATCGCCATTGAAGGGGAGTTGTTTGCCCCTTTTTTAAGAAAGGGTCAAATAAGACCTATACAGCGAAGTGCTAGGGGATTAAAATGTTCCACGGAAATACTTCTCCTGGAGTTTTACACATAAAAGTGATGTACACCTTAAAGTGATATATAGCTTAAACGTAAGGTTTACTCGAAGCAAAAGGTGAGGGGCAGCAAAGAAATTTGCAAAACTTTTAATCTTATAGAGATCCCATTATAAAACTTTAATAGTATAATGAGGACACCGTAGGCTAATATTTTAGTCAAAAAATAAAACATGTCAAAATTAAACAAATTTAAATTTCAATTGGCTATTTCCGGTTTTATACATGGAAAGAATATATTTTTTTCAAATAATTTTTTTTAACATCAGACAATTTCCTATAAGAATGTCTTATTTTAATTTATTGGTCTTATTTTTAATAGTTCAAAAGAAACTTTTATAATAAGCACAGGACGAAATTGAAAGTTAGGTCCATTTTTCAATTTTGACTTGGGTTCACATCAAAAAATAAAAAAATTTTATCTTTTAAAATCTTTCTATGCAAACATTTATAGATGAGCAAAAATTAGGCCAATTTTCTTTCTAATAAGACTAATTTTTATAAAATCGATCAACAATGTTAAAAGTTATGTCAATTTCAAATAATTTTTTGTACCAAAATACGATCTATCTAATACATTCAACACACAGTCCAGTAGAAGCAAAAGTTTTTCACAGGAAAGCAGAAATATCGTTTCTACCCTTCAGCTGCTGTTGACTTTTTTTTATGATCTAAGATTTATAGATAAATTAAACTTTTTTTACGTAACGCTCAAAACATTTTTATACGAATTCAATATTTTTCCGTACACACAATATATTATTAATATAAAACAATTCACATGTATATCTTTAATATATTTTAGCATAAGCTCCATAGTTATTCACTAAAAAAATTTCAATTCAATTAAAAAATATGGATAACACTCAATACATTTTTTTTTATACAAATCATGATTGATTAATGAAACGTTTTGCAATATAATACAATTTAACAAAGTGCAAAAACTTTTAAATACTTAGAAGTATGTACAAACGTACGCTGTTATTTTAGTGTACATATGTTGTTAATGAAATTTTAGTCCGTACATCCAAATTTTTCTTTGAATGTTCAATATTTACATGCTTTAGAATCTCTTTCTTAAATAAAAAATAATTTGATCGAAAGATTAAATTGAAAATGAACATAAGCCAAACTAATTAAATTACTTTTTTTAATATACATATTTACAAATTCTAAACAAAATAATTTACTGAATCCAACAAAAAAATTCACTGACCCACCGACCATTTTTAAAAAAATTTCGTTAGGTATAGGGTACTATATATATATATATATATATATATATATATATATATATATATATATATATATATATATATATATATATATATATATATATATATATATATATATATATATATATATATATATATATATATATATATATATATATATATATATATATATATATATATATATATATATATATATATATATATATATATATATTGAGTACCCTCTTTCAGAATCCGAAATCTGTTTCGCGAAATTGCTTCTGGTTTCTGAGATATCAAGCATTCATGTGCTCGATATCATCAATTTTGATTTAAAAAATTTTTTTTTTAATTTTTTAATAAAAATAATAAAAAGATAGAAATCAAATAAAATACCAAGTTTCATCAATATTTACTTTTCATTCCATGTTTTTTTAATAATATTTATACGCTTATTTTCAATAAACAATAGGAAATTTCATCTCAATAACAAGTTACATAATACACAGCACTTAGTATACACATGCAGCACAAAAAGGTACTTTTTTAAAACAAAAAAAAATATAAAAAGTGGCTAATGCAGCACAAAAAAAGATTTTTTACTTTCAATAAAAACATATTAACTTCTAACTGCATTCATGAAAGTTCACAAAAATTTACTTTTTTCTCGTTCCTTCGCTAATGTCAGAACACTTTATGAGTGCGGAAAACTCGCACATCCGTACTCATAAAGTGTTCTGCCATTCCAGCAACCAATTTTGGTACGTCTTTTATATGCGAATATCCCTTTTGATTTTTTATGTGTAGAGGTTTCTAAAATACTGTCTGAACATGAATTGCTCCCTCCCAGACACATGGAGCTTGCCGACGAAGCGGGAGGATTTGACAAACGTATGTGACCTCCTGGGAGACTTATCTTCTGTATTGGGGTTTTATTCATGTTATCTCTTTGACAGATTTTGTCAGGATTCCTTCAATGCTTGTAAGGACAAAGAAGAGCTTAGTGGAGCCTGGCACTCCTTGTTAGACTAAGCACAGGCGTAAGCTTCCTGGAAGCTTTTGGGAGCTACCGTTAACTTTTGAAGCCTACTCCCCGAATAAGTCAGTTTGGCTCAAACAGATGTAACGTTGCTCACTCACATTAGCTACAATCATACATGTATTATAATATCATTGCCCAGTGTCCACCTGCCCCGAGGGGTTGGAGGTCGTGAGTCTTCTTAGATGGTTACAGGGACAAGTTAAACACGATCCGTTTCGTTACCTTGTATGCCCATTCTGAACAGTACTAAAGTAATTTTTCTGTATTTTTACGGCTTTTAATCAGTTTCAAGACTACAAAGAGAAACAGTTTTCTGAAAACATGTGGTCGGCTCTTCGAAACTTTTTTGTTAAAGTTCAATGTCTCGTTACCTTCAAAACTTACATCAATCACAATGCCCCAACAATTTTCATTCAAATTCTACATCAAGTATTTTTAAACATGCCGAAATACTCGTATACATCGTGAAAAATTATCATTAGATGAATAATAAGAAGAAAAAAGTAAAAACAAAATAACCAAATTTTCAAAAAAAAAAAAGACAACAATGTGACATTATAGCCCTGATACATTCTAATTAATATCATAATTACTGCTAATTAATAGTTCTTTGTTAAATAAAAATACAACTGCGCCTCGCCAACTTCGTTCTCTACAGTAACAGAATACGCAAATTGAAAATCAATAAATGAATATTGTATGTTTATCTTTAGGTCTGTCTGAAGATCCGTGTCTACGAGTGTGGCTCTAAAATTACATCGTAAGCAATTTAGGAAAAAGTCTTTATTGTAAAACCGAAAAAAGTCGAGGCAAAAAATTTTTAATTTTACATTCGAAGTGAAATATCTGTTAAACTATAAAATATACAAAAATAGTTGTTAATACATTCTCTCTATTTTATCTAGCAAAATCCAACGCGCCTAAAATTTTACAAATCGGTTAATATTTACGAGAGTTACAAGCCGCACAATGTTTTTCACATCCGAGGTAGCCAACTTTCAGCCCTTGTAGCTCCGCCCCTGGTGTAGCTAAAAATTAAAGAGACACTATTCTGAAAGACTGGCTCCTCCTCTGCAAGTAATTAAATTTTCATGCAAATCCATTTAGTAGCTTAGAAGTTCCATACTTATTACCACTTTTTTCTAATTTACACCACTGTGCGCCGCACAGTCGCAGAAAATGTATTCCGGCGTCTTTTCTTGCGTTTCGCAGAGTCTACATAGATTGGTCTCAGAATTGCCAAAGATAAATTGGTGTCGTCTCAGACTGCAGTGTCTAGCAAACAGTTCCGTTAGTAATCTAATGTAATTTTTGTTCAATTTACCGAGCAAATTCAATACGAGCCCAAGAAGTATTCTGTTCTTTGACATATCCTCGTGAGATGCCGAAAAATGGTTCCCGTCCTATAAACCTACGTTGGGATCCTCCGTTGGATAGACAGTCACGCCCATTCATTTCCAGCATGGCCTTCATGGCCAGTCACCCAGCATAATGCCAGTTTATTTCGAGTGCCAAGTTCATTTAGAGATGTAACACAATCCATGACAATACCGGAACTTATATCATAAGAGATTAAGTCCTTGAGCGCTGATTGGCTATCTGACATCAACTACATACCAACACCCTTATACTTTACCCTCAAGCATTCTCTAGCACAAATAGGTTAGGTTAGACAGGCAGTTTTCGCTCACCTGGGTCAAGAATTTGTCCCTTTGTGTTACCTGTAAAGAAATAAGTACAAGGAAGTTAGAGAGATAGAGTGTAAGGAATAAGAGATATGAAAGAGATAGTGAAGAGGAAAGAAAAAAAGAAGAGGTACATGCCGAAAGTGATGGTTCACTGTTGGAACCACTGCTTCTGATTAAAGAGCTGAGTTTGTTGATATTTGCCGTAGCCAGCTCAGATAGGCTAACAAAGGATTGCCGGCCAAGTAGGGTTTAGCCGTTGCTCCTCCAGAGAAGGATAGAGGTGGAAGACCATCTCCTCTTCCTGCTCATTTTGACAGCTTTTGCAGAAATCATGAGATGTAAATCCCATTAATTTGGCATGTTTGTTGAATTTACAGTGCCCTGTGATTGTTGTGACAACGTCTCTCAGTTGTGTCTTCTGGAGACTTAAGAGATTACAAAATTCCTGGCAGCACCCTACCGTATCTCATAAGATATTAAGGCCTTGAGGGCTGCCTAGCTATCTAACATCAAGTAGGTACGAATACCCTTAGACGAATAGCCATAGGGTAGTTACCCATGGGAATGGCCCTTCGAAAGCTATGACCGTGTATCCCTGGTACCCCGTTTCACCATTTTCCTGTTTGCAGACTTCAGTGAACCAGATTTTTTCAGAAATTAAAACGTTCTACTTTTTGTTAAATAATAATATTGGTTGTATTTGTCATTTATCCTAATGGACCCTTTACAAACTCTTCTAATATACTCATGTGCCCAACAAGGTCTCCGGTTTTTATACACAGAAAAAATTATTACCAAAAAAGTTTTTCAAACAAAAGTTTGTCTAAAAATAAATTTAATTTTCAGTAAAGATTCTGTACATAATCTATGAATTGTTTGTTTGACTTTTATTTAGAACGCAAACACCAAAAACAACAATAAAAACTGTGTCGTAAAAAAACACCCCGATGACGACATACACACAAATAACAACAACAACAATCATAGCAAGAGGAGTGCAATTGTACTAAGTTTGTTTACAAAAGATTTTTGAGTGAATCGATTAGTTAATGTCGTTTCGTTAATTCTCATTCATTTTTTTAGAGTATTTAGATAAACATTCAGACTTGAACACATTTAACAAAGTGAAATCTCATGCTTAATGGATGATGATGATGACATAGACAAACATTTTGTTTGTATTTTTGTTTGATTAAGTAAATTATTTTGCTTAATAATTGCTAGCATTTTCAGAGAGAAATATTGTTTGATATTTTTCAGAAAATCCAGTAAATATTTTTGTTTGATTTAGTAAATTGTTTTGTCTACAATTTGTAAATATTTTAGACAAATTGTTTTATAGATTTAAACAATTTGTTCATTGAAAATAACACGTTTTTTCAATGAAATTGCTGAGGTATTTTTGTCTATATTTACAAATTCGTTTGTAGGTCAGTTCATAGACAAATTATTTACTCTTCTATTGAATTCCTTTACAGAAAATGAAATTTAGTTTTTTCTGTGTAGTGGAGATGTCTGAAGGCCGAAGTGCACCTCCTTCGTCAATATGATGTCTAAAGGGGGAATGTGCAGAATGACACCCAGGGCATATCTACAACAGGTTCTCACTGCGCTGTTGAGTGAAATGCATACTAGACGGTATACCTTTTTGAGTAGTACCCTAGTAGTGACTTGTTCAGTTTTTGGCCATCAAACTGAGACAGCGTACGTTATTATTGGTTTTATTATGGTGGTAAATGGCCAATATATCATATTTCGTTTCGCCAAATAGCCGTTGGCAGACATGAAATGTCCTGATGGCTTTGTTGGCAGTATAGGAAACATATTGATTCCAAGCGAATAACTTATAAAAGTGACCCCTAGGTATTTAACTTCTCTGGAGAAACTGATAATTGAACCATTTCAGGTGGGCTCTATGAGTCTAAATTGGTTAAAGGTGCAATGATTGTCTTTTCTGGGCTAATGGGCAACCCCCTATCTTTTCATAATTTGCTAGTTAAATTTTTGGCTTCTTGCATCCTTTCCGATATGGTTCCGTCGTCCCACCCTACCACAGATATGATAAGGTGTCGGCGTAACCATTAGTTTGGAAGCCCAGGATGTTGAGTTGTGCCAGCAGTTCGTCGATGACCAATGTCCACAGTAGAGGCAATAGGACGCCACCTTGTGAACAGCCTCTAGTTGCTCTTATAATCTTCGATGTCCCACATAGGTTTAACTGAACCACCACAACATTTCTAAAGTCAAGTTTTTTCATAATTTTTGGAACTACTTTTCTATCAAGAGCTTTACCGATCGCGTCATACGATGTATTATCAAAGGCTCCCTGAATGTCTACAAAAGCGCATAGGGCTATTTGGTTAGCGTTTAGAACCTTTTATCTGACGGTGGTTATATAGTGTACGCTGTTACCTTTGATTTACCCGGATGCAGCCGGCTGGTAAGCAATTTGGAACTGGTTTATTGAATACACTGTGAGGAGGTAGTTTTTCCTAATGTAACTGTCCAACAGTTTCTCCTTCGTTTTCAAGAAAATGAGCTGATGATGATGGCTTAACGTTCACTCTGCAGCAAAAATAGAATAGTTGAGAGCACATATCCAATAGGTCAACGGGTGCTAATATTACAAGCTTGCAAGGCCACAAGATATTTAGGGAGTTCACAACAGCGATCTAAAATGTGTCTTAATATAACGACGTTTCAATTTTAGTATTTTATTATAGATTTGCAAGTTTGTTGTTTTTGTTTTGCATGTAAATGAAATTTACTACCAGATGACAATTTTAAACGTCTTCTTGGACGTGTTTTTTTCAATGTGGCAATATTTTAAATAAAGAATTTGTGTGTGGTTTAAGTGTATTGGTGTTTCTTTGGAATGTTGATAGGTACCAAGCACTATAGTGCTTGTGTTGTTGTTTTGTTTGTTGTGTATTTTGAGCTCGTGTTCTATACATGTAAATAGTGAGAAATATTCGGCAAACTTCGCCGTTACTTTTATTACTTTAATATGCTGTGATTTGTATCGTTGTTCACAATGAAATTTTAAGGTGTAACGATATTGCTATTTCCAAATTTTAAGATACACATTGTGAATTCCCTAATTATGTTGTTGTTAATGAAGGAGTAAAATTTAGCTCAATTTGTACCCGTCTGATTTGGAGTAATGAAATAAAATAATTGTTATTATATTTTTTCCATGTTGCCACCTATTAAAAATATCATCGAATTATAACAGTGATATGCTGTCATTCTAATAGCTCTGAAACCACCTTCGTAAGTTCGCGTCTATCTCTGTCTGTCTTTAAGTATATTTTGAAAACAATTTATTTGTGTTAATTTTTAGCAAAATTTAAATGTTGGTATCTGCGTCTGATTTAACTCCCTTCATTTAAAACAACAACAACTACAACAAAAATAACAATAAATATAATTTACACGAATTAAACATTTAAAAAATCAACAAATCAGATCAGATCTCAATCGATGTGAATATGAAAAATAAAAATAATATGAGGAATTAAATGAATTTATTTCACTGTTAAACTGTGGCCATAATTTAGTCATAAAATTGAATTGAATTGAAATCGTACATAACGGAACGTTAACAAAAAAATTATTATTAATATTTTTTAAATTAATATTTAAATTAAAACCTTAAAAATTTTAGTTTAAAAAAAATCAAATTAAAATCAAATAAAGAAAACTGTTAAATGAAATAAAATGTATATAGTAAGTGTGTGATCGATTAATTGAATATTATATTTTATAAAAGATTAATAAAATAGTGAACAAATAAAAAATATATTAATAAAAAATTTTATAAAAAGTTTTCTTATAAAAAATGCAAGTAACCCTTTATAAAGATATTTTACAAACAAATGAACTCTTTATAAAAACTTTAAGTAAAGGCAATTGTTAAGAAGTTAATTATTTTACATAAAAAAAGAACTCATGAGCGCTGATAAAAAGAACGAATATTTAATTATTCTCAATTAAGTTCTTTCAATTAAGTTATATTTACTGAGAATGGAATTTTTAAAGCATGTAATAATTGAAAATATAAACACAAATTTTTGACTGCTTAATGGTCGAAATTAGCACCATGATGCTTTCGAGATCAACCACGATCTCATCATTAGAGTTCTTGTTACACCTTTCCACTGTGTCAGAGTGGTGAAGTCAAGTAGTTAAAAAAGACAACAATAAACCAATTGCTGTTTAAAGCTTTTACAAGTGTCGGAGGTTTCCAAACAGAACACAAAAAAATTTTAATTCATTATGATCAAAGAGGACCAATGAAGAAACAATAAAAATTGTTGCTGAATTCCATAATGAAAAACATAAATTCAAACCAAAACATTTACTGAATCAGATAAAGTAATTGTCTAAAATATTTTTTTTCAAAATCAATAAAATAATTTATAAATTCAGACAACTCTTTTACTGAAAACGGATCATTGAAAGATTTTTGTACAATTAAATAACACATTTACTTAAAGGCGCGGATCGAGATTGATCCTTTGGGAGGAGGGGGACTTTTAACTGAAATATACTATTTCGCTACATTGACTTTAGAAACTTAATAGAAATAAGGTATATATATTTTTCGTTTTGGTGGGGAGGGGGAATATCCCATTTTCCTCTCCCTGTATCCGCTCCTGTTTACTCAAAATATAACTGGTTCTTAGTATAAATAAGAGCTCAAAATGGAAAATTTAGTGAATGAGACCAACTGTTTCTTAAATTTAAAAGTGAATTTTACACAAATGCTGTTCTGAAAATAAAATTTAAGAAATTCCTTCTACTACATTTCTATCTTTGTCTTAAGTTATTATTATTTCAGCTTTTTCCTTCTCCTCAATCTGCTTTTTTATTGCACGCCTCATAAGCGAAGCGTTGAGGTGGGTACTACTCTCACTTCACGCGAAACTACTGATTTTTCAAACTTAAAATGGCTCTATTATTATCATATATTGCACTTGTAGAAAATATATACACACACATATTAAGAAAAAATACTATTTTTAACACTCATGACATTTTTAATGTTATTTTTATTATTTAAACTATTAAAAAAACTGTTTAAAAAAGTTCTATCTTGTCACGATAACGACCGAAAGCCTTCACTAATGGAGTCCTTTTTTACGCTTCAGTATAATTAGGAATATAAGCCTATTTAATTTCACGGTCTAAATGAGATTATGAGGCGTGCACTTTTGGATTTTCCAAACTATTGTTTAAACTATTTGACTTCACCATTCTAACACATTGGAAAGTTATAACAAAAACTGGAATGACAAGATATTGGTGTATATCGAAATCATCATGGAGTTAATTTCTAATTTTACAAAAAATAATTTAATTGCACACTGGGAAAAAAGGCAAATCTAGCGGAGGAAAAATCATATCTTCCAAACGAATAGTATAATCCACAAAAAATGTATGGATGAATTATAGGGAAGGATGTAGGCTACAAGGTGTGTTAAAAGTTAGGTAGCTACACTGTAAAACATTGCTTCAAATTTACGATCATATATTGTCTAAATTTGTGTTGAAAATTTCTCCTTGTCTAAAATTACATTGATTTTGTAATTATTCATATTAAACATATTTAGTTCAAGTGGAAAAAATTTAACATAAAGTATAATATGACTATGGCTGAATGGTAGATACGTCAGACTATCAGTCAGGAGGTCGCGGTTCAAACCTGCACACAGACAATCGCTTTTTTTCAGTAAAAACATTTTGTTCAAAAATAAAGCGTGTGTAATTTTAGGTCGATAATAATCGGTAAAGTGTTGCCGACTATTATCGACCTAATTTTCAACAAAAGTGTTTTATAGTGTATTTTTAACACAGTGTTGTTATATAAGACTAATTTTACCGATAAAATTCTTTAAGCGTCAGAAAGCTTATATCTTCTAAGCTAATAGTCTGATCTACGAAAAACGTATGCCTGGAAAGGCTGTAGGATATATAAGGTCTGTAAATAAGACCAATTTTACCAATATAATGCTTAAGCTTTCGAAAAACCCATATCTTCTAAACTAATAGTTTGATCCACAAAAATATATAGATTGGTTGTAGCCAAGGATGAAGCCTATAAATTCTGTAAAAATTAGACAGCTATTTTTTAACACTATGGAGGCTATATAATGTGACATTAGACCAATTTTACCGATAAAACTCTTTAGTCGTCGAAAAGCTTATATCTTCCAAACTAATAGTCTGATCCACAAAAAACGTTTGCCTGGAAAGGCTGTAGGCAATAAGGTTTGTAAATAAACTAGATATTTTTAGCACAGTGGGCGCTATATGTTGCAATATACGACCAATTTCAAAAATTCAAAATGCTGTAAAAAAATAAAATTCAAAGTGCATTCGAATTTCAAAATGCATTAGAAATTTGTCTTAAAATTAAAAACGACTACTTCATTGAAAAATGACGAGAGATATCTTGAGGACACTAGGGTAGAGCTATGCTTCTTATCTTATTTAACAGTATCCCCACCCGGTGTGCTTCATTACACCATTGTTGTTCATATATAGGAAAATTAATAATTACCTTTTATGGAGGGTCTCTCCCCGCGATACCCTTAAGACTTTTTTGGAATTTGCTCCTTATTCTAAGAGTAGCCCACGTCCTGCTGATATGAAAATATTAATAATTACTTTTTATGGAGGTTAACCGTCTCCCACTTTGATAGCCGCAAATTTTTTTTTAGAAATTACAATTTGCTCAAAGATTAACCGACATAAAATTTTGAGAGCTTTACTATTGTAGGTGTGCTAATATAGGAATATTAATAATTACTTGTTATAGGGGAACCCGTTTGCCCCCTCTTATACCACTAAGATTTCGCTAAGAATTTCACGTTATTCTAGGAGTAACATATCATATTTAGAGAGCCTCACTCTTATAACTTTGCAGATATAGGAAAATTAATAATTACCATATATGAAGGACACCCGTATTTTAGCTTTCATCCCATTTCAGTCCATTATGCCTTAACTGCGAAAGCAGTTATGGTTATACCCAGGGGAGAAAATCTTGGGTCCAGCCCATACACCTTAAAGAAGGTTTTGACTTCTTCTTCTTCTTCTTCTTCTTCTTACCTCTTTAAAAAGTATTTCCTTTCTGTAGGGACTTATTTTATTGGAAGCAATTTTACTTTGTTTTGAGGTCTTATTTTATTGGGAGATATTTCATTTCTTTTGACGGCTAGAAGATTTTTTAAAATCAACGGATATACTCTGTACCACACAAAGGACCCTCAAGGTAGAGCTTGTGGTTACTAATATACGGCTATACTAATAATAAAAACGCGATTAAAAAACTACTTAATGGATGATTATTGTAAAGACTATCTTCAAGCAACGAATATCTGCATTATAAATGCTCATCAAAACCTGGTGATTTCATCAATTTACTCCCCTTCCATGTATTCCATTACAGAAAGTAAATATGGTAAATTTTTTTTAATTCATTTTCCCCACGCTTTTTGGACGCCGGTGACTACAACGCTAAGCATACGTCTTGGTGATCGCGGCTAATCACTCCTAAAGGTCGCGTTTTGTTCGACACAATTACTAAAATGGGCTAGAATGTTAATTCAAGGGGTCAGCAAACTTTTTGGCCAACAGATCGGCAAAAAACAGATCGGTAAAAGGAGTTCCCAGGGAAATAATTAAGGTTGAAGCTGCCTTAGATGTATCTTCAGACAACTCACCCACTATTATTACCATTTACTCACTCTTAACAACCTCACCCACTTGCAATTTACTGCACGCACCAATTAGTTGGCTAAAATTCAAAAAATATTTAAGTGCCCATTGCACAGAACATTTGCCACTAAGAACGCCTGAAGACATAGACATCTACATTACACAGTTAGAGGCTAACATTAAGCAAGCGGCTGAAAATGCTACTGCTACTTTTCGACAGGTGAGATTTAACAAAATTTACTCTGAGGATGCGGAACGGCTATTGTCTGAAGAAAGAGGAGTTCGAAGAGAATGGCAACGATATTCCTTCTTTGTGACCCTCTGTAGTACTAAGATAGAATAGAGAGCACAGAAGTAAGACAAATATAGCAAGCTAAATTTTTTTACAACTCTGCTATTGCGCGTTATGCCAGTTTTATAACAGGTTGCCTCTGGTGTTAAATAGACCCATTAACTTCCTTAAGCTTTGTATTGGTAGCCATTTTATTAATTGTTTTACTTCGCCCGACGATTTTGCTCACATTACCGACGAGGAGGGCGCCGTGATGTACATTAAGTGACCAGTGCTATGCCTTTATCACTTAAACAGTCCAACAAAAATTAACACAACAGAAAAATTTTTGATGTTGCCTTGCACAGAGATCTTTTGACCTGCCTAGCACAGGAATCGAACCCGGCATTATTGCTTTGTTGTCAAGGCCCTAACTACTTTCGCCAAAAGCAGCCTCCATTTTTGTTGGGAATTATTTCATTTCGCAGTTATTTCTCTGAGTAGTATTTCATTTGGTAATTATTTCATGGTACCTCCCTACATTAACCTCCGAAATGGCTTAAAAAGAGATTTTTGCCCAACCTCTACCTACATTATTGCCAAACTTTAAAGCTCATTTACGTAAAACTGTATTCGCGGTAAAAAAAAAGGTATTATTTTCAGAATTTTACCTAGTTTTAGAAAATGTAGCTAGCTAAATTTCTGCCTCCGTGTAGATTTTTTAAATAAAACTAGACATATTCATAGACATATGACAAGTCAAAGAGTGTGACCTCCACTGAAAGGAACCCCTTCATTCAGACAATGAATTTCTTCATTCTATTAATGAAATTTGTCATTGAAAGTCAGATTAATTAAGAATGTTTCATTGGCCAGCCATGTCATAAATGGAATGAAACTATTTAATTAGTTCAAAGAAACAGATTCACGAATTAAATGTAAGTATTTCATTATTTTTTCTTTTACAAAAGACAAGTACACATTCACACAATTAATGTGCTGTGATCTGCATTATTATATGTTACTCAATCGCTGCCCGTACTGCTCAGTTACCAGTAAATGTTGGTGGCTTGCCTGAAACTAGTCTCGAACTCTACACCTCAGGAATTGTAGTAAACGCGCTAACCACTTCAGCCAAGAGCCCCTCTTTTTTCTCATTATCTTTAATGTATAAATGAGGTATGGTTAGAAAAAGGAGTCGCATAGCTAACAACGTGTTTTATACAATGAATTATATTACATTGCATAAAAGAAATATTTTCTTTGCATTTCTTATGACCACATTGCTTTGAAATTCAAAAAGATTTCAAAAATAAGAAATAGGTAACATTTTTTAAATAAATAAATGTTGATTTATATACTTATGTTTTTATTGAGTTGACAAAAATTGTGTGATTTACTTATATATTCCATAAATTCGCTAAATGGAAAATTCATTTAAGCAATGTAATGATTTTCATTAATACAATGAACTATGAAAAACTTATGAAAAGTAGATATTGAAGGATTTCATGTATGCAATGTAATTGTTCATTGTATTAATGAAAAGTTTCATTAATATAATGAAGAACATGCAATGAAAGCGTCTCATTGCCTGAATGAATGACTTTCCTTTCAGTGTTGTAACTCTGCAATTAAACAATTTAAATAATTAATAACTCATAATTTATCTTTTGCAGCATCACAAAAACATGAGTGATACTTCGGAAACTGTACCGAATGGTTCAACAGTTACGCTGGGCGCCGGTGGTGGTGGTGGTGGTGGCGGCAGCGGTCTGAGTAGTGGTGCAGGCAGTGCTGCTAGCACTGTTGGGCTTTCCAATGATTTAAATACAAATGGCACATATAAAACATCCTTTATTATAGACAATCAACCCAAAAGACGTGTTAGTATTGCATCAGATCCGGCCGCTGAAAATCGCCATATTGGCGGTTATGACAATTTCGCGTTTGAACAAAATCCTAGAAGAAAAATATCACAGGTGAGTAAAATATAAGTATGTACATAGATAAGACACAATAGTACTATATACAAAAAGGCAAGACTATTACAGTTGTTTGGAAATCGTATTTTTTTTAATGAAGTGCATTCACTTAATTGTAATTAAAATCAAAATTTTTTAGTCGATTTTATTACAATATACCTCGTTTTATTTGTAATATATTTGGCCTATTCTCAACCTGTTGTATGTGTTTTAGATCGTATAAATGTTGTTGGTAATTTCCAAATAAACATTTGCTTAGAAACATGTTTATGAAGAAACTACCAACAACATTTTTACGATCTACAACACTTACAACCGGTTGTTATTTGAGCAATTGTGTGTGAATTACGAACTGAATTTAATTTGTTTTCGATTTCTTATGAGTTTTTGAATAAGAAAAATTTTTAAAGTTTCGCTAAAATATTCTTCTCGTCACAAGTTGTTAAATATTTCCGAAACTAGTAATCAGATTGAAAGAATATATACGAATTTAAGGGAACCAGCTAGAATGAAGTTTCTGTTTCATCAAATCAGACGAACCGTTCTCGAGGCCGTGCAATTACCTTATTTTTTTATATAATGGTTTATCTCGGGAAGCAGAGTTAGTTCAAACAAAGCAATTTAGGATTTATTAACTTTACTAACATATTAAAATTAACTAATAAATCTCGAGCAATTTTTCAATTTTAAAATTGCGTAAAGGTTTAATATGAATCACTATATTTATGTTGATTAATCCCTAGAGAAAACAAGGAAATCATAATAGTAAATTATTCATTATAAAATTATTATCCTGTTTGAATTTAGAAAGCTTTAGACTTACACATTTGACAACGTCCAGATTAAAAGATGTTTTAAGAGATTTTACTTACTGCAACCTTCATAAATAATTTTAATGATTTCTTAAAAAGAACCCAAGAAGTTATAAAAACATATAAAATTTGTACAACCCGCAACAAACAACTTTATAAATTCGTAGAATTTCTCAAGAAATTTAATAAACATTTTTATTTGATTTCTTGGGACAAAGATTTTAGTTGACAAAATAATCTTAAATAACAATGTAACTACTTTTTTGTAGCAACATCCTTCTTTACACATTTTCCTAAGTAAATTATTTGAAGGCAAACAATTTCATTTTCTACACCATAAATTTTAATTCACTTACAAAAATCTTACAAATCCTTTTTGCTATATTTAACACATGTAAGAATACAATATTATGTGTGATACTTTGGAAATTAAGTTACACATCAAAACATGTTGGTGCACTCAAAAATTAACACTTATACCGCATACAGACTAAAAAAAACCTGTAGGTACGTCGTAGAACAAAAATAGTAGAATAGTAGTACCCAGCGGTAAAACTAAAATGGCCTTCTCACTACAAGTATTCTTAAAGAAAGGCCTGCTTCTTTTTGATTTGATTTTCATATTTCCTTTCCTTCCAAAGGAGTACTTCTAGAAGGCTTTACCTCCCCTCCTAAAAGATATGGTACACATTCAACACTCACTTTTATTAGAAAGGAAGCATGATGGTATTCTATTTTTAGATCTTTCGTTTTCATAAGAAAGAACTATTGTTTTTCATTCGGAATTTCCCGGGATCCCACACATTTTTCGGGAAAAAAATACCGGGAAATTTGTACGGGAATTGCCAGGATTTTTTATATTATTATAGCAACTTTTATTTGTAAGCACACATTTTTAGTGCTGCTCTTATTTGGAAAAATATGAAAATAAAAGAAAAAATATGCATTTTTAAGGCCATTTTATTTGCCTCATATTTTGTTTTCGCTTTTTTCTAAGAGCAGTACTTAAAAAATATCATATTTCGTGAACAAATGAAAATAACAGATTGTCACTAAGTGGAAATATCAAATTTTTATCTGCATTCCCCCACTATGGGTTTTTGGATCCGTTTTATTTGACGCATGTTTGTATAAAAATTTCACTTTAAAAATATCATATTTTGTAAACAACTGAAAATAATAAATATGCACTAAGTGGGAGTCATAAGAAGTGCTGGCCTATATTTTCTGATAATATCAGATTGCTATTTTTATTCCCACATGGGTTTTTTTAGCTCAAAATTGTGAATTTTTCCAAAATTATAATTTTTTTCACTTTTTTCTGTAGAAGATATTTTTTGAAGACAATTAAAGTTAAAGAATTGTACCTTTTTCCCTAAAAAATAAGGCTTTATATACAACAGGATTCTCACAGGGTTCAATTGGAAATCGATAAAAAAAACTGTGTAATTTTCAGGTGGTCACTTTTCGGCCACTTAATTATTTCAGTTCAATTTGGCTTAACAATATGAAATGCTCAATACTGCCCTATAAAATAAAGCATAAATCAATTTAATATCTTTTCTACTTCAGAAGCTAGAACAATTTTAAACAAGTATAAAATTGGTGAAAATTTTTAGTGCGGGTGGCTACTAATCAGAAGTTAACAAAAAATTAAAATTTTTTTATTTAAATTAAAAGGCATGCAGCATGGCACACCTATTTGTTGATTTTACTAATCTATAAAGAACTGAAATTTTATATTTTTTAACTAACGTTTAATACACTTATAACCTTATTTAATAGATCTCATATATTATTACTTTTTTTTATCAAATAAATTAAATTAAATGATATTTTGTATCGGTCGGGAATTCCCGGGAAATTGAGAAATCAATACCGCTTTCCCGAGAAATGAAAAAAACCGGAAAAAGAAAACTTTAGAGATAACAAACATTATCTTATTTCTTTTTTTTCAAGTGTTTTTCATATACCCAGCGGTAGAACTTACGAGGCATTCACTAAACAGGCCTTTTTAATGGCCTGCAAAGACCTGAAATAAAGTCCAAAGCTAATTATTTTCTGCCTTCTCATGATAACCTTCTAGAAGGCCTCTACACTCACTTCTAAAAGATCCGACACACATACGTTCTCCCTTCTTTTGGAAGGGGTACTCTATTTTTAGATTTTTCGTTTTGTTTAATAAAAAAATGTCTTTAGAAATAACAAAAATTCTCGTATTCTCTTCTCGCATATAATTTTTATATACAGCCATGTCACAGATTCCGTTCGGATTGGCTTCGATTTCGTAGTTGTCATTCCGAAAAAATACCCTCTTGGTGCTTTAGATTCCGCTTATTTTGTATTTCGTTTTTACAAAGATAAAGTTTTTATACCTTAAGGTGTTTGATTAATCTTGTTTTTATATGCAAAGCTCACATTAAGCTTTTTATTAACATGGAAAGTTCATGACCAAATATTTATTTGACGCTCCTAAAAGTATGCACGTTTTTTAATATTTACTGCAAATGAAGTCTGTAGAAAAGTGTTTTTCAATTCCACTTTGAAATTTAAAAGTGGTTTGATTACGAAGAAAATTTTCGTTTTTCGTTTTCTGAAGAAGCAACTTACGGAATTGAAACCACTTCCGATCGCCATGGTATTCTGTGACATGGCTGATAATTAAGACTGAAATTTACGTACAAGAGTCATCATACAATTACTTTGGATGAAAAGAAGGAGTTCGAAATAAAAAATCACGATAATTAAAAATATAGACGCCGCTATAAAAATACGCAGATAAAATATATATATACCTCCATTTGATTTTTAATAGACCTTCCCGGACCAGGCCTTCTATCAGGCATGCCACGTATGAGAAGCCGCTATAAAAATACCGACATTAATAAAATATACTTAGTGGTGGTATATTTTATTAATGTCGGTATTTTTATAGTGGCTTCTCATACGTGGCTTGTTAATAGAATTTTCTTAGCGAACTTTTAAAATTCCCTTTATTACAAGGTCTTTTATCAATCATGCTGTGGAAAGCAATTTAAAAAGCTTTCCATGGAAGGCTTTTTAGATGCTTTTTCAGAAAAACCCAGAGCGGAAGGCCTTACTCGCAAAGATAGCATGTGTAAAAAAGATATGAGTATAAAATGGAGCGCGGAGACCTTATGCATCCAAAAGAAGGTACAAAGATGCCTTCTATAAGGCCTCCATACTCCTTGTTTTTACTGCTGTGTATGTTTGATTAAGTTAAAAACTTTAACCAAACGCCCAAAAAATTAACTTTACGCATGTGTTAGTGAAAATAATTTTATAGAATAATTTTAGTCAGATAGAAATACGTTTTTGTAAAGGAACCGAAAATAATAACACTGTTGACAAATTTCGATAAACTCTTTTCGTTTCCTAGAACTGAAATTTGCTTCTTTAGATTTTTCGGACGCTGTTCTAGTTTTCGCGATATAGCGTTATGTCAAAAATAAAGGTGCATACTTGCACGACATATTTCACTACAGCGCCGGCCCAAGGGTGGAGCGAGTGGAGCGGTCGCTCGAGGCGCCAGATGTCAAGGGGCGCCAAAAAGCCAAATGCGAAAAGCAATTTCTAGCGTGTTTGTATATTTTTATTATAAAAATTTATAAAATATGAAAGATGATCGTAGTTTTAGTAAACTGAAACTAATAAAAACCTACTTAAGATCGAACCTAGCTCAGGAAAAATTGACAGACCTGGCAAGTTTATCAATTGAAAATGATAATGCTGAATCCATAAATAAAAATAATTTAATTGTAAAATTTGCCAAGAAAAGTAACTAACATTTAATTTAATAGATTAATTTAAATCTATAACAACATACCGAACGTGATATCTTTGATTAATTATTAAAATACCTACACACATAGATATACATTTTCTAGTGACTGATTGAAATTGGCGCCAAATACTAATTTATTTAGTTATATGGCAGTAAGAGATTTCTTAATGTTAACGAAGCAGGAGTATAATAATTTGACTTACTTAATTTAATATGAATCGATAAAATAAAAAAAATGTTCATAAAATTATCAACACTTTTCTGTATTCAAGTCGATTAAAATTGCTTCGATTTAACAAAACTAATGCCGCTAGTGGGAAAAATGTTTTAGTCTTCTTTTTTAATTTTGTATTATGTAGAGCAACAAATATCATATCTGAACGAGAATTGTCGTATATGAGTGATTCTTTTCTAGCTGTCATTTTTCATGTACCTGCACTGTTCTGTCTTACTGGTTATAATTATCAATCTATTAATTAATGTTTTATATAAATTCGGACCTCATGAACATATTCTGTAAAATTTTTTTAGAAATTAGAAATTGAAGTCGACAGAAAACTTGCAATAAATGTCCGCTCCGTGGCATGTCCCTAATTAGAGTTTGTCTGTAAATTGGGTATTTTCGTCCCAACAAATAATTTAAAAAAAAACTTCTTCCATATTCTATTGTATATAATAAGACTTAATAGACGCGAAAATTTTTATCTCAATATATCTGCTTAATATTAAATGCCGCGCTAACAGTTTTTGTCCTCGAATTTTACAAACATTTTTTTATTCTGATTTCAGCAGCTCTTGTGCTATCTACCCCGAGATTATTGAAAATAACTAGTAAGCCATATTAAAATTATGTCAGCTAAGTAATGTTTGGATGTAGCATGGATACGGTGACCATTAATTCCATGGAAAAATAGTGCACACATTTTATGATTAAAAAACATAACAAAACTAATTGATTATTAGGCTAAGGTTTTTAATGTTATATTCAGAAAGAATTGGGCATGATTAATATTCCAAGGAACAAGGGAAAAATTAATATCAACTAAATTTTTCAACGTACACAGCAGAACAGAGTAGCGCCACTCTCGGAAGTCGCTATACTTCCATCGTCAGTACTCAAGTGTATTTTGCTTATCACCACTTGTCACGTGGCTCTGTTGAATGTAATAATATCAAACGCTTTGGGTTTCCAGCTAGAGTTTTTATGTAATTTAAGCTGATTTCAAATTGTTTGTTAAATATGTTGGAAGCAATGAAAAAAGTGAACAACGGTGAACATTTGTGAGAAAAAATAATGCATATAAGGGGCATGTATTAAGAAAATGTACAAATAGCGTAAAAAAATAGTGGGCAAGAAGCTAAAATAGCGTACTGTTCACTATAATAGTGTACGGTTGGTCACCGTATCTATGACTGCATTACATACGATCATGTTGTAACTACTCCATTTCATGAGTGTTGTATTTTTCTTCCGACGGAACGACGGAATTTGGAACGATTTTCCGTCATGCCACGTCAAATTTGGTTGATAAACAGACCGGTTTCGGCTATGAGCCATCTTCAGTGTTCTATTGAATACTCTAGAGTATTCAATAGAACACTGAAGATGGCACATAGCCGACACCGGTCTGTTTATCAACAAAATTTGACGTGGGATGACGGAAAATCGTTCCGAATACTCCATTTCAGCTAAAACTGACCACGTAGGCCAATATCATCAGTAGGGGGTGCAGGGATGATAAATGAAAAAATTCATTTCGTACCAATGAGCTTCTAAAATAGTACTTTTTCGGCTCAAATAGTACTAATATCTTTTTGAATTGTTGTAGCAAAGTACGCTACTCGATTTTGATTGATTTTATGTGCTCATTGTGTCATTGATCAAATATGGCTTTGTTTTCCAAAAATATTTTTGATAAATTCTTTTTCAAATAATAGTGCCAAAAATCAAATAATTTAAATTTCAATTTATCTCAATGAAACTTCACTTCTGCCATATGACAAGGAACCTTCTTACTAATTCCTTTATTCTTATAAACTTAAAGTTTTTTAAAAAATTTAAGATTCGTTCACAATGGATAAACAAGCCATTTCTTCTATTAAAATTTGAAATCCGGCATTTCTGTGGTTTTCTTGAACAAATGCGTAAGTCGACTTACGTAGATTTTAAGTTATTAATGCGAATATCATGGATTAGTCTCAATATTTTTCATGCACAACAACCTGACTTCTATATTGATTCCATAAATTTTCAGCAATAACGACTTAAGTATTCTTGTGTGATGGATTATTTAAACACACAAGCAGAGATACGATGTTACTATCTAAACACATTTTAAAATCTTTTTAAATAAATTGTTCAATTTTGCTTAGTAAATATTATTTATGTCGACATATACGGTTTTATGCAACCTTGCTAGGATCTCGTTCTTACGTTATTTTTGTCTGAAATTTTTACACAAAGTTATTTTGCAAATATATGGCGAGTGTTAAAAAAAATCAAAGATGTTCATACCGTGGACACAATTTCAGAAATATTTTGTTTTTGCTCAACTAAAAAGATCAGTTTTAAGACATACGCCTTTATTCAAGAAATCCAATGATTTGTTTATAGAATATGGAGTTTGACATTAAGTTACTCCATCAGCATCGCTGTTGATATTTGGCTTGAACACTAAGAAGCAAATATTATAAGCTGTTCTCTCAAGACCACCTGTTATGTATTCTCCTTAAATAAGTACACAGAGAACACAGATTCATTGTGGCAACCGAATTTGTTGCCAATCGAATTTTGTCTGTTGCGTGTACTATCACAACATTCGATTGTAACTATTGAATTAAAAAAATAATTCGAGTGGAAAAATATTCTAGTTTTTTTTATTGCATATAAATTGCACTTGCCCATTTTTGAATGAAAAAAAGACATTTTATAAAGTTTTTCTTTATTATAAAGTGATGATAAAACTATATGTATACGTCTGATTAACATATTCGCAACACCAAACAAACCAAATCACATAAAGTGGTGAAAGAAGGGAAAAAGCGTTTAAGAACATAAACAAATAATTCTAGAATGAATATCAAGGAAATAAAGGACAATTTTCTTTTAAAGTAATTAAAGTAATATATTAAGCTTTCTAGTTTAAAAATATTTTGATGATTGGAGGTTTCATTATCATCCACAGTAATTCTCCAACAGTAAACAAAAGAAATTCCACAATCAGTTTTCTTGAGGAAATATTGAAGTGGTCATCGGAAGTAGCTTATGCATCCCTTCTTATTATCTTCTTATGGCTATGCCTGATAGATACGACAACAACTTTTGTTAACGGCCGACGACTTGAAAACTATCTTTTTAAGAGAAACGTACTTATTGAATCCATTTATTTCTGGATGTCTGTGAAAGAGCAAAATAATCTTTTAGCAATACATATATGTATATCTTACCTTTTTGTAAATAGTAAATAGGAGTAGATCTGAAAAATTTTTAGATTTCTTGACAAAATGTTTAATTTTTATTGGTTTTAATTTCTATTGTTTATTTATTAATTATTTTTAAATGTTAAGTAATACTACCATTTTATTGATTATCTTAAACTTTTATCCGTTTGGAAATACCAAATCAGCACTTTGGAAATTATAACCGAATTTTTATTATACGGATTGGTTATTGCAGCTGAAAATACAGCTGAGGATTATTATTTCAGATATAAGAATAGAAATTTTTTTGAATAGATAGAAAAACAGTACTTGTAATTTAAAATTTATAAAGTTAGTTGAATTTTCATAGTTGCAACTGTTTTTCAAATAACTTGTTCTCTCTGTGTACACAAATCCACTCACGAAATAACCGCCTAAAGAGACTTAGAAGAAAATTAAGTTAAGGGCCAAAGTAGAGATCATTATTGAATTATCAATGGATACCACCCAAAAAGTTGGGAAAATTTTTAAATAGTACCAAATGAGTCACGGGGGTACCATCTTACTTTTTTGGTTTCAGTAGTACCAAAAAAAGTACAATTGTACCAACTTTATCATCGCTACTAGGGTGGCTTTATTCGTAGCTTTAATCTACTTTGGTGAACCCTTGGTCTGCAGAAAAGATCATTTGTGTCGCGCTGCTTATGACCTTTATATAATAATAATAATGTGATACGTTTCTGAAAATTGTTTTACATATAAAAAAGTTATTAAGGAACACTTTATCTTCACTAACCTGAAAATACGTTGCAATAAAGGAACGATACGTCAGATATAGTGTAAGTGAAGTGCATTCTCTCGAGAAAGATCTTGAGAAATAACTTCTTCGAGAATATCTAAGATTTTGTTCATACTTATATTTTTCACATGTACTTGTATATTTTCTGTATCGAACTTTCCAATCCATGTCTTATCTTTGCTGTAATTATTGTTTAAATATTTACAAGCATGATAATTTCGTTTTGTGGCCATGTAACTACCGTGTGATTTTAACACTTTGACTAAACATTTATTTTGTATTTTTTGTTTCGTTTTTTTTTTGTTTATACTACAATAATAAAAAGTATCAACAAAATAATCGTGTTTAAGCCCTTAACACAATTGTAAAACAACTAAACAGCTTTTTCCATTCGTTTTAAATAACTGACATCTCAATAATAAAAACATATTTGAAAAAGCAAATACTTAATAATTTAATTTATTAGCTTTTTAATTAAATAACTATAATTTTGAAACTCTCTAATAAACTATAAAAATATTATTTAGATAATAAAATAGTTTTTAGTTTTATTTTCAAATACAGGTTCTTTGTGGAATTCGTCTTTTTTTCAACTTGTTTTTATCCAAATTTAATTTCAACACTAATTCACTTACATTCATTTGAATATAAATGGTTGTATTATGTTAAACTTTGTTTTTGATATTAAATTTTATTATAACATTGTTGCTAATATTTTTATTGCAATTCATATTTGTATGTATATGTATTTTTATTACTTACTCGTCTGTGGTAAAGATTTAAAAGCAAACATCTAAATTTCGGCCAATATAAACAAATTAGTTTGATTTTTCTAAAAACACAAGTATCTATACAAATCTAAAAAATTTATGAAAATATAAAATAATTAATGATTGGTCGGGGGATGATTTTAACGAATAAAATACTCCAAAAAAAAAAGAGTACAGGATTCGAAACCACTATATATCTGTAGGTGGGAGGTAAACTACACAGGAGACCGCAAAAACATTTTGAAAATTACAACTGATTCTCTCTCTGTAGTATTAGCAATTTGACTTACACCGAATATTTTATATAACTTTAATATTATGTATTTTAAATCGCAGATATCACCCTGCGACAGAAAAGAATACCTGCCTCGTGATAATATTGTTCTGGTAGGTATTGTCGAGTACAACAATAATCTGCTTTTAAAATTTATCAAACACCTCCAATATCTTGAGTTACGGATAAAATACCGGTTTTTGGTACTTTATGCACTTTTAAGCCAGTAACTTAGTGGAATATCAACCGATTTTAAATTTCCCAGAGGATATGGAAAGATTAGCCTTATACCTTTCGAATGGTATGTATATATATATACATATATATATGTTCCTTTTACTCCTCTAGGGAGCATAGGACCGCTTCGAATGCTATATATGTGCTTTAAGTTACTGTGGGAAGTCTGTGTGTAGTGCAGCAAACAATTTTTTTTAATTTTTTCGCCATTGTCAAATTTGGAGATGGTTTTGTGCATTATTTTATATAGAAACCGTACTATTTATGAACTTTTTATAAAAAGTATGTATACTTATGAATAAAACGAAACTTTATTTTCAACAATCCGGTAGAAATTGACTGAGTTATTAATATTTACTAATATGGCCAACGGACGACACAATCGTCCGTATTCTAGATATAAATCATTTCAAAATGATAATATTCAAATGTCTGCGTTCGATACTGTGAGCGGTCATCAACATTACAAATTTTTCTAATGTGCATTGGCGTCTATCGTACGTATTTCAACCGTGGAATTGTCAATTAATTAAAATAGTCAATAAAAGAGATAAAAGTTAATGAGGCTACTAAGGAATATAATAGTTTCATTAAAATAATGAAACAACTTCATTAAAATAATGACAGAATATCATTAACACAATTACAGAATTTCATTATAATTATGAAATAATTTCATTAAAATTATGCAACAGTGTCATAAAAACGATGAAATAATTTCACATATATAATGAAATATGCTCATTATCTTAGTGAAATTATTACATTGGAGCAATGAAATTATTTCATATACTCAATTAAATTTTCATTAAAATAATTTTAATGAAACTTGTTTTATTAATCCAACAAAGCGTGACATTGGTTGAGATTTAATGAAAATTTTCATTGGATTAATGTAAAAATTTACAGAATCTATGAACACAATTCTTTCAGTGTAGAATTCTAAGATTCTCAGAAGCAAATCTTAGTTTTATTTCCTTGCTTGGTATTTAGGTTCTATTCAGGTTACTTTCAAGGAGGGTGGATGGTGGGGTTAAATACTTAATTTATACTGAAAATTTTGTAAAAAGCGGGGTATAAAAACTCAAAAAATAGCATTACGTAAAATTAATAGCCCCTTAGTAATATGCACATAACACCAATTTTCCCCTTGATCTGCAAAAAGTGTGAAAGTGCGAAAAGATGAGGTGTATGTTTATTTGTTTGTTTGTTTGCGGATTTTTGTTACGGCATCACGCCTAAACGGCTGAACCGATTTAAATGAAATTTGGGACACAGATATTTATTTAGCACACAATCAAGATAGGCTATATTCGTTTCTCAGATTTTGCATGGGGAGGCGATAAAATGGGTCAAAACCTTCCCATATGCTACGTTGTCATTTGTCAACTGATTTTCAAAATGCTTTATTGGTTTGAAAGGGTTTGCTTGCACTTAGGTGCCCATAATTTTTTCCCAAAACTGGTTGGAATATCTGACCCCGCTCGCCGCCGCTCGACCCCCCCCCCTCCCTTCCCTCCCCACCCAATGCTTAACTCTGTCATTTGTGAACCGATTTTCAAAAATTTTTTTTTGTTTGAAAGGGTTTGCATACAGATAGGTTCCATAATTTTTTTTCCAAAATCGGTGGGGAAATTGACACCGCCCTCCCCCCCCCCCCCTTCATTCCTTAGCGCTGTCATTTGTAAACCGATTTTCAAAATATTTTTGTTGTTTGAAATGATTTTCGTATACATTTTAAAAATATATTGCAAAATACAAATAAAATAAATGAAATTCACTGGTGTATGCCTTATCGTATTGATGCTTTTCTCGATTCACCAATAGAGATTTTTGAGCTGTCGTCAGTATTAAGATCGTTAAAACTAAATAAGTCTCCTGGTAATGACGGTATTAGCTATGAATTCTATAAATTTGCTCCCGCCTGTTTTGTTACGGAAATACTTTCAGTTCTCAATTACATATTTTTACACGAAAATATTCCAACAAGCTTTAAAACCGCCATACTAATACCTCTTTTAAAAAAAGGTGATCCCAATTGCGCTTCAAATTACCGTGGCTTATCATTAATTGATACCCTGTGCAAAATCTTCAACAACATAATTTTAAACCGTATAACAAATTGGATCGAAAAATATTCCATATTGAACGAGTATCAAGCTGGGTTCAGAAAAAAGTACTCAACTGTTGATAACGTCTTCAATTTGACAAATATTGTACACTTAAACAAAATAAATAATAAAAAAAACATTCGCATTTTTTGTGGACTTCTCCTGTGCTTTCGATATGATTCCAAGAAATTTGCTTTTTTATAAATTATCAAGTTTGGGATTATCGACAAAGATTGTTCGTATTCTTCAGTTTACATATGAAAATACGTCTAGTCAAGTACTGTATGGAAATACGTTTTCTGAATCTTTTTATGTTAATGTAGTCGTTAAACAAGGGTGCATACTAAGTCCAATTTTGTTCGCATTGTATCTTAATGACTTAGCTGATTTCCTTCCTGGCGGAGTAAACGTTGCAGAAATTGCTGTTAAAATTCTTCTCTACGCAGATGACATTGTCATTTTGGCCGATTCTCCAAGTGTACTGCAAGGCATGATTGATGCTCTTCATTCTTACTGCTTGTTGTGGTGTCTGAAGGTAAATTTGGAAAAATCAAAGATTGTTGTTTTTCGTAGCGGTGTAAGAATACCCAATAATCTGAAATGGAATTTTGGGGAAAATAATATAGAAATTGTCAATAACTACAGATATTTGGGAATGGATCTCAATTTTAACTTATCTTTTACAAAGCACTTAGGGTACAAATTAACAACATCGAAAATGGCAATTGCATCAACATGGTCAAAATATATTAATCATCCTAAGATATCGAACAACAATAAACTTAAAATTTTCATCGCTGCTTCCCGATCCATAATGTTTTACGGTGCTCAAATTTGGGGTTTTAAAAAATATGATGAAGTGGAGAAATTATTTAGATATTTCATAAAGAAAATTTTACTTTTACCATACAATACGCCAAACTACATACTTTATTTAGAAACTGGTCTAAACTCCCTGTATATTGATGCCTTAAAGCTACACTTTTCTTACATTAATAGAGTTTTACGACTGCCTGAACATAGATTACCAAGATTGTTAGCTGAAAAAATTATTACAATGAAAACCTTTTGGGCTGAGGAGTGGGTAAATATATGTGAAAAAATTCAATATGTTCCAGAAAATGCTAATAAGCCCCTGTGTGAATACTGGAAATCAATACTTGAACTTTTAAAAACAACGGAAAGACAAGATCTTATATCGAATGCAAGAGGCTCTCAATTTCATGATTTATATCCACAATTAAATTATAGCACAAATCGTATGTTAACTACAGAATTTTCGTCTCGTTCTACAAGTCTAATAATCAGAGTACGTGGAGGTCTTCTTGATTTAAATAGTAGAGCATTTAGACGTTCTTCTGTTGGTGTATGTACCCTTTGTAATCTGGACGAATCCGAAAATACGTTTCATTTCTTAGGAGCTTGTCCTATTTTTAATGAGTTCCGGGTTAAATATTTTAGTAAAACCGTTTTGAACATGAACGAAGTAATAAATATACTAAATGGCAATGATAATAATCACTATAATTTATACAAATATTTGGAAATATGTTTAAAGTACAGAAAACTTATACTGAATGAATTCAATTAAATTCCTTTAAAATTTTTGTAGTACAAAAGATTAATTATAAGTCGCTCTTTTATATAATTGCTTTAAAATCTGGTAGAACCAAAGTAAATTTGTTTATAAACTAATTTAATTAAAATCTTTAAAATGCCAATCCGGCTCACAACTATTAAGTTAAGCCTAATATAGATACATACATATGATCTCAAAAATTGTATTAATTTTCTTTGTAAATATTAAACAATATCTATTAAATAAATAAATAAAAAATAAAAAAATGTTTTGCTTGCAGTTTGGTGCCATAATTTTTTCGAAAAAGGGGGATGGGGTTAGTTTGGTCCCCTACACATAACTCTGTCATTTGTCAAGCGATTTTTAAAATAATTTTTTGGTTTGAAAGGGTTTGCTTGCGGCTTAGTCCCATAATTTTTTTTAAACGCTGTTCAATACGATCTTTGTATTGCAGTCGGTTTTTTATTTTTGCAGAATCAATACGTCCATATTGCTAGACCAGATACACAATAAACAACGCATTAAGAACTTCTCCTTAACATGTTTGTTTAAAGCCCGTGATCGCCGAAAAAGCTAGTTATCTGTATATTTTTGAAAGTCAAAGGTAGCGTTCGTTAGTGTACTGCGTTGCGCATTTTTAATTGATTGGTTACGTAAAATTGCCTTATATAAGATAACGCACAGTGGGGTGGAGTGAAAATATTTTGTTAATAATTGTTTTTATATATTTTCACTTTATTTTGTTTTGACTTACATATTTGGCTTTAATTTATATATTTTTTAATATTTATTTTTTTTATTTTATTTTTTTATAGACCTCAGTTCATTCACACACGGATATTGGTCCAGCGCGACGAAAAAGTATTTTAGTAAATTCAGTAGGACATGATAATGAATCAGATCATGGCTCACAGTGCAGTTACGGTAAGTAAATCAAATTGTCTCAATATAATACAAACATACATATTATTCTCTGTAATTCATTTTACACATTCCATCTTTGGACGTTTTAATTTGAGAACTGAACTGTTAGCAATTAAAAAAACATTTTGACATTAAGGCTGAGGCAACACTGGCGTTTTCAAAACGAACGTTTCTCTTTGTTTATATTAAATTCGAAAGTTTTAAAATGGAAATCGCGCTATTTTAAAAACGCCAGTGTAGCCTGGCCCTAAGTTTGAGTTAGGGTGTTTTTTTTAATGCTTGAAAATAATGCACATATCGAGCCTCTGTTGCAATAAAGTCATAACTTGGGCAACAATAAACAAGTTTTTATCGCTCTGTGTGTAATTTAAGGCATGTTCAATTTAGTTATTTAATTGTTAAATAATAATGAAAAATATGATTATTTCGAACGTATTTGCTTTGTGAATCCAAATTAATTATTAGACTAAGGTTCGTAACGTTATATTCAGAAAGAATTGGGCATGATTCATATTCCATGAAACAAGGGAAAAATTAACATCAACTTAATTTTTCAACGTACACAGCAGAACAGAATAACGCCACTTTCGAAAGCCGCTACACTTCCATCGTCAGTGCTCACTTGTATTTTGCTTATTCCCACTTTTCAGGTGGCTCTGTTGAATGTGATTTTTAATTCTTATATACTTATATACAACTTTTTTCGTGAAAATTGAATACGAGAGTTAAATCACTCTCAAGCTGATATTAACTGCACTTTTCCAGCGGTGCCATCTGTTTATTTTTCTTCATTCCCATTTTTCTGATTTTTGTTCTACTCAAGACAAACTTTTTTGGTTTGATTTTATACTTAAGTATATATGAACATATAAACATGTGAAAATCTCAATCCAGTAGCTAATTGTTTATTAATATGATTATTTCGAACGTATTTGCTTTGTGAATCCAAATTAATTATTATACTAAGGGTCGTAACGTTATATTCAGAAGAAATTGGGCATGATTCATATTCCAAGGAACAAGGGAAAAATTAACATCAACTTAATTTTTCAACGTACACAGCAGAACAGAATAACGCCACTTTCGGAAGCCGCTACACTTCCATCGTCAGTGCTCACGTGTATTTTGCTTATCACTACTTTTCCAATAAACCGATGGCAACGCTGGGAAAGTGCAGTTAATATCAGCTTGAGAGTGATTTAATTCTCGTACTCAATTTCCACGAAAAAAGTTGTATATATAAGAATTAAAAATCACACTCAACAGACCCACCTGAGAAGTGGCGATAAGTAAAATACACGTGAGCACTGACGATGGAAGTGTAGCGGCTTCCGAAAGTGGCGCTACTCTGTTCTGCTTTAAACAAACGTTGAAAAATTAAGTTGATGTTAATTTTTCCCTTGTTCCTTGGAATATTAGTCATGCCCAATTCTTTCTGAAAATAACGTTACGAACCTTAGCCTAATAATCAATTTGGATTCAAGAATGCATAATGTTTAATTGAAGTTATTGACAATTTTATTATCAATTAGATAATTCAAAATGGTTTACCCGGTAAGCCACTTGGTAGTGATATTGCCTATGAGTCGATGGTTGAGGGTTCTCTGTTACTATTTTAAGTCAATAAAGTAACATTTATTTAATATACATACATACATGTCAAATCAAGTAAGAGTTAGACACGACCCCTTTAAATTTTGTTGAAATTTGCTTCTTAGTGTTCAAGCCAAATATCAACAGCGATGCTGATGGAGTAACTTAATGTCAAACTCCATATTCTATAAACAAATCATTGGATTTCTTGAATAAAGGCGTATGTCTTAAAACTGATCTTTTTAGTAGAGCAAAAACAAAATATTTCTGAAATTGTGTCCACGGTATGAACATCTTTGATTTTTTTTAACACTCGCCATATATTTGCAAAATAACTTTGTGTAAAAATTTCAGACAAAAATAACGTAAGAACGAGATCCTAGCAAGGTTGCATAAAACCGTATATGTCGACATAAAAAACATTTACTAAGCAAAATTGAAAAAAATATTTAAAAAGATTTTAAAATGTGTTTAGATAGTAACATCGTATCTCTGCTTGTGTGTTTAAATAATCCATCAAACAATAATACTTAAGTCGTTATTGCTGAAAATTTATGGAATCAATATAGAAGTCAGGTTGTTGTGCATGAAAAATATTGAGACTAATCCATGATATTCGCATTAATAACTTAAAATCTACGTAAATCGACTTACGCATTTGTTCAAGAAAACCACAGAAATGCCGGATTTCAAATTTTAATAGAAGAATCTTAAATTTTTTAACAAACTTTAAGTTTATAAGAATAAACGAATTAGTAAGAAGGTTCCTTGTCATATGGCAGAAGTGAAGTTTCATTGAGATAAATTGAAATTTAAATTATTTGATTTTTGGCACTATTATTTGAAAAAGAATTTATCAAAAATATTTTTGGAAAACAAAGCCATATTTGATCAATGACACAATGAGCACATAAAATCAATCAAAATCGAGTAGCGTACTTTGCTACAACAATTCAAAAAGATATTAGTACTATTTGAGCCGAAAAAGTACTATTTTAGAAGCTCATTGGTACGAAATGAATTTTTTCATTTATCATCCCTGCACCCCCTACTGATGATATTGGCCTACGTGGTCAGTTTTAGCTGAAATGGAGTATTCGGAACGATTTTCCGTCATCCCACGTCAAATTTTGTTGATAAACAGACCGGTGTCGGCTATGTGCCATCTTCAGTGTTCTATTGAATACTCTAGTGTTCTATTGAATACTCTAGTGTTCTATTGAATACTCTAGAATATTCAATAGAACACTGAAGATGGCACATAGCCGAAACCGGTCTGTTTATCAACCAAATTTGACGTGGCATGACGGAAAATCGTTCCAAATTGAAACAAACCCCGTCGGAAGAAAAATACAACACTCATGAAATGGAGTAGTTACAACATGATCGTATGTAATGCAGTCATAGATACGGTGACCAACCGTACACTATTATAGTGAACAGTACACTATTTTAGCTTCTTGTCCACTATTTTTTTTTACGCTATTTGTACATTTTCTTAATACATGCTTCTTATGTGCATTATTTTTTCTCACAAATGTTCACCGTTGTTCAATTTTTTCATTACTTCCAACATATTTAGCAAACAATTTGATAACAGCTTAAATTACATAAAAACTCTAGCTGGAGACCCCAAGCGTTTGATATTATTACATTCAACAGAGCCACCTGACAAGTGGCATAATGTTTAATTGAAGTTATTGACAATTTTATTATCAATTAGATAATTCAAAATGGTTTACCCGGTAAGCCACTTGGTAGCGATATTGCCTATGAGTCGATGGTTGAGGGTTCTCTGTTACTATTTTAAGTCAATAAAGTAACATTTATTTAATATACATACATACATGTGAAATCAAGTAAGAGTTAGCACGACCCCTTTAAATTTGGTTGAAATTTGGTCAGGTGTTGTCACTCATCCTATAACGAATTTATGTTAAAGGAAAAAATTTTAAATGTTTGTTTCAAAAGTTATGACATATTCAAAATGTCATTATTTCGCCAAATTTGTAGAATGTGTTGAGCTCAGTTTTTAATTATCTCTAAAACTATTTTATGTACAAGGTGTTTTGTATGCCATTTTAAAGAGGATATTTGGGGCAAAAAAAAAATAAATAGAACAAAAATTTGTTTTGGAAAAATGAATTATCTGCAAAGTTTTAAAATTTTCAAAACTGACTAAATCAAAAACCTATATTTTGTTTCGTCTGAATTTTTTTTATATAATACCTCTAAACGTCCTAATAAATCGTGAAAATTTGGTGGAGGTGTTTTTTTTTTTCTTTTTTGAGATATGATTTTTTTCTTTCGCAAGCGTCAACAATATAGTATCAAAAACAATTTAAATTTGTAATTTTGAGCACTATGCATTAAATTTAATTTAATTTAAAGTTCTTGAAGGGAAAAAAGTAATAACATTGACAAATTTGTGCATTTGTTTTTTCGGAGAAATTTTATGTTGGAAATTGTTTGTTAAAAATGTATACTTTTTGTCATATCTCAAAAAAGAAAAAAACACCTACTTTAAAATTTCTGGATTTTTAAGGACGTTTAGAGATATTATATAAAAAAATTCAGCCAAAAAAAAATATAGGTTTTTGATTTAATCAGTTTTGAAAATTTCAAAATTTTGCAGATAAGTCATATTTCCAAAAAAATGTATGCCTTATACATTTTTTGCAGCGCCAAATATTGTGCTTAAAATGACATACAAACCAATCTTGTATATAAAATAGTTTTCGAGATATCTAAAAACTAAGCTCAACACTTTCGGTAAATTTGGCGAAATAATGATATTTTGCATATGTCATAACTTCTGAAATAAACATATTTAATGTTTTTCCTTTGACATAAATTCGTTATAGGATGAATGACAACAACTGACCAAATTTCATCAAAATCGAAAGTGGTCGTGTCTAACTATTAGTTGATTTGACATGGAATTACCCATATATAAATAATTAGTTGTACCTGTCCGCCTCGCGACCTTAAAGCTTACTTTATGACTATAAGGTGTCTGTAAAATATAATAGTATAAAGTTTTCTACATATTGTTTAAAGTTCGCGCAACATTTATATTAGTAGATTGCGATTTTCACTTTTTTCTCTAATTTAACATCGAAATGAGATACTTCCATACCAAATTTAATGAAAATCCGTCCAGTAGTTTTTATGTAATGCGTGCTCGGACAGACAGACAAACAGACGGACAGACAGACATACAGACAGACAGACAGACAGACAGACGAAAATTCCAAATATTGCTGTTTAGTTTTCTACATCGATTACTGTTCAAGCCACCATAAAAATTTTCAAAAAATATTTCATTTACAGACACACCCCAAAATTCCTCGTGTTACCCTCGTTTTATGGAAAATTATTGTGCGTATACTTTATTTATTATACAAATTAATTTTTAAATGAAAATCTATTAAGTGTTAAAAATCGTTGTTAAATTTCAATTCTTACAATGTTTTGTGTCACGCCCAATGAATTTTATTACACACAGCGTTTGTACGCACAAATGATATGTTTTATAAAAGCGTTGAAAAATATTTGAAAAGAATTTGCGTACAAATTAAATTGTTCTTTATTAATTTGGCTCTATACACTTTGAGAATAAAACATTTTAATGCGTCCATAAACAGAGTCGGCGATACGAGGTTAAGTAATGAACATGATTTAATGAATAGACGTTTATTGATTTGCGTACAACTTTAATGCTGCGATTTACGAGGCCGGTTTAAAAAGTGTCCAACGTGATCCAAAGAAATTTGTGATATTGTATAAATCTTAGTGAACTTTTCAGTAATATACACTTACCGTTTTATGATACATCACTAAGCTTTCAAAATGCTGATATATGTATATTTTTTTAATGTCCTCTGCCAGAATCAGTCGTTAGAACCTTGGAAATTTTTTTGTGTTGTAAATTGTTATATGAAAATCTATTCTTATCCAATCTAAGTTATGTATTCGATTGAAATTTAATGTTTCTTACATTTTAAAGAGTTTCTTATATGTAACAGACTCGTGACGATTTATTTGTTCCCCCTTGTTATAATAATATATTTTAACAGAAAAAATTAGTTTCTTGTATTAGAAACCGGCATATTATTCAGTGCACAAATAAATAAATCTCGTTAACACAATAACTTACAGCCATTTATTTACTTATTTTTTTTTGAAGAAAATCTAAATCGTTTGAAATTATTGGTAGCTGAAATCAACAAATTTTAAAATTATCAATTTCTTGTTAAACTTATTTAATCGCAGTTAATCTGCAAAGTAGCTGTTAATGATTGTTTTATTTAATCACAAATAATCAATGTGTTTTATTTATGGACATTATATTACTTATGACATGAAATGTTGGCGGTAAATCATTTACTTTATATGACAGATTTTTAAAACGGTCTCAGAGTTATTTTTTTTATGAAATGATTTGTTTGATAACTTAATTGCAGTAAATCCATCAATCATTCAAAAATAAATAAATGAAGAATATTTTAAAACATTACTAAAATTTTTGTATCGATTTTATTTTAAGGGGTGAAATAAAATTAAATACACAAACATTAATATTCAAGATTTAATGGAATTCATATTACACGCTAAGCAAACATGAAAATATGTTATTATCCCACAAAAAAGGAGATAGCATGTGTACATTAGAGTGGTCGTTAAAAATTAAATTGCTTCTGACGCCCCAAGAAGAAACCTTCCTTTTGATGAAAAAATAATATAAGTAAATTTTTGCAAACAAAATGGAAATTCCACTCTAAAACATTACTTCAAATTTGCGATCATATATTATCTAAATTTGTGTTGAAAATGTCTCCTTGTCTAAGATTACATCGATTTTGTAGTTATTTCATTAAAGAAAAAAACTTTCAAATTAAACCTATTTAGTCCAAATGGAAAATATGTAACATGAAGTTTAATACGGGTATGGCTGAATGGTAGATACGTCTGACTATCAGTCAGGAGGTCGCGGCTCAAGCCTGCACGCAGACAATCGCTTTCTTAGTAAAAACATTTTTGTTGAAAAATAATGCGTGTGTAATTTTAGGTCGATAATAATCTGTAAAGTGTTACCGACTATTATCGACGTAATTTTCAACAAAAGTGTTTTAGAGTGTAGGTTGATAATAGTCGGCAACACTGATTACTATCGATCTAAAATTAGACAAGCATTCTCTTTGTTGATTTTTGAACAAAATATGTTTAATACAAAAAAATAAATAAAAACGCCTGCGAAGCGATTGGCTGTGTGCAGCTTCGAGCCGTGACCTCCTGACTGATAGTCTATCGTAGCTACCATTATACATCTTGTTAAATTTTTTCACTAGGACTTAATATATTTAATTTGAAGTTTTGGCTTTAATAAAATTTCATTACATTTATTAAAACAAGAAAAAGCCTTAGAGTTTGTTTATAAGTTAACAATATTTTTGAATTGCCTAACTGTAATTCGTTTTTTAAATACTTGTCGTGAAAGTATTTTGTAAATATATGCCAATATATATTTTGTAATTTGTATTTCAATTACAGCAAGGCATGTATTTTGCTAAATAATGCATAGTGTTATTGATCCATTTATATGACAATTCCTAAAACATTTTGATAAGATTTGACTTCCCCATTAGCAAAACAGTGGACCAAGGTGGGAAAAAAACTAAAAATTTTTTTTATTAAATATTTCCTAAACTGTAAGCCGAAACCCATAAATGTAGTAGAATTTTTTTTACCTTTTGGATAGGAAAATTTACTTGCAAAACCAGCTAGGTATACGTTTAAATTTTTCATAACCCCGAGATGATTTTGGGGTCTTCTGTCTCCGCCCCCTTAAAAGATATAAAACCCAAGCTACCAACTTAAGCTCAGCAACACCTGCATTTTATAGGAATCGGGCAAACCGTTTAGAAACTGAAGACTTGTTTACATTTTTTCCAAAATCTCCCACTGTGCGAAGACACGATTGAGAATGTTTTGTACACTACTATACTCTGATTTAAAATAACTCTCTAATGATGAACAACTTGTTATATCGAGGGTTTATATTCAAATAGTGTTATCTACAAAAATATAAAAAATCGTTTCGTACTATCATGACTAACGTTTTGCACAATCAATCTTCTAATAATACAAACCCTTATAATATAAGCTGTCAATGTTGTTGATTATTGATAGTCAAAAACTTTAATAATGAGAGAAGGAAACCAATATTTGACATCCTAAAAAAAATTATAAGCTTGTAGATAGCACTATTTGAATATAAACCCTCGATATGTTGTCTTGGGAGAATATATCAAATAAATGCATTAAAAAACTACAAAAAGAAACCCCTTTTTAGACTCAAGCCACCTCACGAATGGCCATTGCTAGACCCTCAACAATGTTTTGGGCATCATCATAAAGCAAAACTGTCTATAAAGCTGAATTCACCCATTGTGTTCGAACAAAATTTTTGTCCGGACAAAACTTATTTTATATTTAATTTGACGTCCCTCTCAAGAAGAGAACGTCAAATTACATATAAAATAAATTTTGTCCAGACAAAAATATTGTTCGGACAAAATGGGTGAATTCAGCTTAATTTGGTAGATGTTAGAAAAACACATTTTCCATACAAGGTGAATCGGTCTAATGTGCTATTTTGTACATAGTAACCATTTTTTTCGGTATTTTTCTTTTTTATTTGTATGAGCAACTTATAAAGTTATTGACGACATTAATATTTTTTTAGATAAAAATTCTTAATATCTTTTTTCAACTATCCCGCTTTAACAAAGAAATTAATTACTAATTGCTTATGTCAACAGGTGCGAAACAAATAACAATCAGAAGGGCTAAGTAACAGCATAAGAACTACAAATATGTACATATTATTGTTATGAATTATAGAAATTTTTTAACATTTTATAACTAATAGGAATTTAATGAAATATTTAGAGTTGCACAGTGGCGTGAAATAGACAAAGTAGTAATGAATATATGTAGAACTTCTTAACTATTTATTTACTTAGAAAATCGCATACGATTTATTTTAACAAAAGTTTTATGAATTTTTATAATGCTCGAACTATCCTGATGGGAACTGTATACCAATTACCTTCTACGTACTTGTCGTACGAGTGGTGAAAATGCAAAAAAATATCCTCCGCCGGGAGATTATACATAAATATTGTTCCAAAGTTTAATTGAGATCATTTTTTTATTGTTTTAAATGCATTTACAAATTATATTTTATTATTAAGAAGATTCCGCGATACAAATTGAACTGACCAGCTTCGAAATAACAGGCTGACATGCTACCCACTCGGTATACTTCATACTTCAAAACTATAAATACCTGTTAAGATGAATTTAAAATCTTAAAACAGGTATGGCACTGGCTCTTCAGTCCGATGGCATTGACACTGGATAGTGCTAATTAACATAATATAGACAATATGTGAATGATCTTAGATCCACCTCTATGGAACTTGTTCAGTGCTGCTTATTATAATACTAGCCGAAGTCATAGTTAAATTGATAAAAGATTCAGATAACACACGACGTAAATGATTAAAATGTAACCATTTACAAAATATGTCATCTTTTAACGATTCTCTAATTTTAACTCTTGATACCACTTCCATGTCCAGAAGTCATGGACGAGCTATGAACCTGTAATTTTTTGTGAATTATAGATTTTTATAACTCCTGATAATTACCTACAATTTTTTACTAGTTATTATTTGCAAAAATAGTCGAAACTTAAAATTCAATAGATAAGTTGGTTCTTACTTTAATTTTTAACTTCCCGCAATCTTAAAATAAGAAGTTACTGGTTTCGACAATTATCGAATATAAAATTTTCGAAAATATATTTTTTGAAATAAATTATAAGCCAACGTTCCAACCGAGTACAAAATCTAATCAGCTCTTAACTTCAAAAAACTACGTCGACTGCTAAAAATCTGATTCGTTCGAGAGATAATCGAAAAATTTCGAAGTGTTGTTTTTTATTTTTTTTTTTTAGAAAAGAAAAATTTTTTAATACTGAAATTTGGTACACAGATAGATATTTGACCCACAATTAATATAGGCTATATTTATTTCCCGGATTTTGGACCGGGAGGGGATAAAATGCGTCAAAACCTCCTCCTACGCATAACTTTGTCATTTGCAACCGTTTTTTTCAAATTCTTTGTTGGTTTGAAAGGGTTTGCTTGCAGTTAGGTTCCATAATTTTTTTCCCAAATCGGTGGTGATATTTGATATTTCTACCCCTTCACAATGCTTAACTTTATCATTTGGGAACCGATTTTCAAAATACTTATTTTGATTGAAAAGTTTTGCTTGCAGTTTGGTCCCATAATTTTTTTTCTAAAGTTGGTGGGTGGGGGAGAAGAGG
Organism: Panzeria rudis; assembly: GCA_956483635.1. Classification (NCBI taxonomy): domain Eukaryota; kingdom Metazoa; phylum Arthropoda; class Insecta; order Diptera; family Tachinidae; genus Panzeria; species Panzeria rudis. The sequence continues at coordinate 34,312,559 of OY101449.1, read as the reverse complement.
AATTTGGTTCTTTTTAGGTTTGAAATGGTTTGGTTGCGGTTTAGTGCCATAATTTTTTTCCAAAATCGGTAGGGATGTTTGACAGCCCATCACCCCCTCCATAATACTTAACTTTGTCATTTGTGAACCGATTTTAAAACTATTTTTTGTTTGAAAAATTTTTCGTAAATCTCAAATTTTATTATTTCGGCTGTTTAGTTCAATATTTTGAATTAATGTAAATTCAAATTATTTTTATTAAGAGTGGACTGTTGGAATATTCAAATCAGATTAGCAGAACGGATCAGTACTGCTGATTTCGATAGGCCGCTACACCGTCTCATCAGCGTTCTTGTTCACTTTTACCACTTATGAAGGTGGATGCTTTTTACAAGGAAACATCAGCTATTTAACTAATTTTTGTCAGCAAATAGAATACAAGCCTTTTTTCATGTAAATTTTTGCATTAATTTTTAATTGCGACTCAACTTACTTTTGCCGAAATTTCCCAATCTGATTAATAATCCAACACCCACAAGCTCTTATTATTTTTTGTTTCGCTTTATCGTAAAGTTTGGTCCCATAATTTTTTTCGAAGAAAGTGGGAGGGATGAGTGGGATAGGGAATTTCGGTCCCACACACAGAACTCTGTAATTTGACAACAGATTTTTAATTTTTTTTTTGGTTTGAAAGGGTTTGCTTGCAATTAGTTTCCATAATTTTTTTTTTTCCAAAATCGGTGGGGACTATATCTCCCCCCCCCCCCCCCCCCCCCTCACCGCTTAACTCTGTCATTTGTGAAACGATTTTCAAAATTCTTTTTTTGGTTTGAAAGGTTTCGCTTACAGTTTGGTCTCATATTTTTTTCGAAAAACGTAGGAGGGGTGAGGGGGAAATTTGGTCCCCTACGCATAACTCTGTCATTTGTCAACCGATTTTTAAAATTCTTTTTTTGATTGAAAGGGTTTGCTTGCAGTTAGGTTCCACAATTTTTTTTCCAATATCGGTGGGGACTACGTTCTCCCCTCCCATGCCTTAACTCTGTCATTTGTCAACCAATTTTTAAAGTAATTTTTCAAGTTGCAAGGGTTTGCTTATTCCCATAATTTTTTTTCGAAAATTGTTGGGAAAATTTGCTCACCACCCCAAATTGCTTAACTCTGTCATTTGTAACCCGATCTTCAAAATTCTTTTTTGTTTAGTCGAATAATTTTTTTTCGAAAATCGATGGGGAAATTTGCTCCCCCTGTCATATGTAAACTGATTTTCAAAATTCCTTTTTTGTTTGCTGCAGTTTTATTCTGTAATGTTTTTTCCAAAATCGATGGGGAAATTTGCTCCCCCATGCTTTGTGAACCGATTTTCAAATTTTTTTTTTTTTTGAAAAGGGGGATGGGGGAAGTTTGGCCTCCCTCGCATAACTCTCTCATTTGTCAACCGATTTTAAAAATTGTTTTTTTGTTTGAAAGGGTTTGCTTGCGGGTTTAGTCCCATAATTTTTTTTTCGAAAATTGGTAGGGAAATTTATTTCCTTCTTATGCTTAACTCTGTCATTTTTGAGCTGATTTTCAAAATTCTTTTTTGTTTTAAATGGTTTGCCTGAAGCTTAGTCCCATAATTCGTTTTCGAAAATCGGTGGAGAAATTTGCTAAACTGATTTGCTGAACTGATTTTTAATATTTTTTTTTTGTTTGAAAGGGTTTGCCTGCAGTTTTATTCTGCAATATTTTTTCAAAATCGATGGGGAATTTCGATCTTAATTAACTCTTTCATTTGTGAACCGATTTTCAAAATATTTTTTTAAGGATTTACCTAAAGTTTAATCCCATATGGGGAAGTTTGTTCCCCCCCATGATTAACTCTGTCATATTTGAACCGAATTTCAAAACTAATTTTTTGTTTGAAATGTTTTGCTTGACGTTTAGTCCCATAGAAGTGGAAATGGGGTGGAAAAATTGGTAGCTCGATATACTGATTTTCGCATAACTATGCCATTTCTTGACCGATTTCAAAATTTTTTATTTGAAAGGACATGAAAGGTTTGGTACTATAAAAAATACACAATTAGTAGGACGCACTATTTGAACTAACGCATAATTGCGTCCATGTTGTAATCTGTTCAATGGGATCTTTGTATTGAAATCGGTTTTTTTTGCAGAGCTATTTCGTCCATATTGCTAGATCAGATAGACGATAAATAACGCATTAAAGACTTCTCCTCAAAACGTTTAAGGCCCGTGCATCGCCGGGTCGATAAAAGCTAGTAATGTATAAATTTTCTAGCGGATGAAGTTTCAGGGATATGGTCAACCATATCTCATATTTTTCACAAAATTTTCGCATTTTTAAAGAAGGTGCACTACTAATTTTATTATAAGTTCAAAATGACTTATCAAACTTTGTGGTAAAATACACCAAACAAATTTTTAATTTGCGTCACCTTTAAGATATTTTAAATTTTCTCGGCTCTTTCGGAGTAGTCAGACCGAAATAATACAAACAAAAATTTTGCATATTTTTTATTTTTTCAAAATTCATAAACATTCGAAAACGGTAAAAATGTATAAATTTCTTACTGAATCATGAAGCTGAAATAAAATAACCCGTTTTCTATAAAAATCGATGGATAAATATTGAGTTATTTAGAATAAATTAAAATCACCTGATTTTCGCAAAAAATTTAAGCTTTGGAGAGACTGATCCACAAATTTTATCGTAAGTTGTGAACGTCTCGTCCGATTTTGTTGAAAAATAGTACCCCTTATTCCGTAACTATTTGTCGATGTCACGTCAAGACAATACAAAAAAATTGGCACATTTCTACTCGTCATCGAGAAGAGGCTGTTAATAGTAGTAAATTTTTGTCGACAGCGAGTAGACAAGTCCCAATTTTTCGGTATTGTCTTGACGTGACGTCGACAAATAGTTACGGAATAAGGGAGACTATAAAAAATTTTAACTTGTGATGCCTTCTAATATTTTTCACATACACACACACATACATCCATACTGAATTATAGCAAAAATCCTCAATTTTTTAATCCTCAATTTGAAATCCGAAAAAATTTCTTATCATCGAAACCCGCCTTCACTAACATCAGATGCACCATTTTTAAATCATATTTATAGCTTGCCTTTAAATTGAAATAATTTCACTTCATTTTCCATTAATTTACAGATAACAGACCCTACAGAATTACAGCACTAGATTCACTTAATGCCAAAATAGCTCAACACCAACAATTGCCCTCAGTGGGTACGAATAGCATCGAAGAATCATGGTTATATACATTCTGTTTTAAATGTCGTGGTGAAGAAAACCTACCATCCTGGGAACCACCACACTGGCAAAAATTATGCCCCTACCCGTTGTGTCCATCTTTTAGACAATTTGCCCGCATCATGGTGTTAATATTGATAGGAGCGCTGATATGGATAACAGCATATGTGATTATAGGAGACTCTGCTGCCCCTGGTGGTCAGCTATTCAGTTTAGTTGTGTTGACAGTGGCAGCGAACTTTGGCGGTTTTTTAATATCGCTGACGACGCTGCCACGTTTGATTGGTATGTTGCTGGTCGGCATATTATTTCAGGTGAGTGTAAAAGTTTTATTACGATTTAATTACCATTAATTATATTATTTTTAAAATCATTTATCTTTTCTTTTTCAGAATGTTGGCTGGACCAATTTAGAGGGTGATTTTTCAATAGTTACCGCTCATTTGCGTAAATTTGCTTTAACAATTATTTTAATACGAGCTGGACTCGAAATGGAACCTGAAGCCTTTAAGAAGGTCTATAAGACCATCTTAAAATTGGGCATTATTCCTTGGATTTTGGAATGTTGCGTTGTTGGCCTGACAACTCATTTCTTTCTCGATTTACCCTGGGTTTGGTCATTTCTTTTGGGTTCCATTATAGCAGCTGTTTCTCCCGCCGTTGTGGTACCCTGCCTCTTTCGTTTGCGCACCAAAGGTTATGGTGTGGCCAAGGGTATACCCACTTTAATTATTGCGGTTGCTGGTATCGATGATGCCCTGTCAGTGGCCATTTTTGGTATTATTAGCAGTGTTATGTTTTCGGATCGTGGCATTGGCTATCAAATATCTCAAGCTCCAGTTTGTATTATTGGTGGCTTAGCTTTTGGCGTCGTTTGGGGTTATGTAGCTAGATTTTTTCCCGAAAAAGGTGATCCATATGTGGTGCCGTTACGTACAATCATGTTGTTTGCAGGTGGTTTGGTGGCCATTTATGGTAGTGATGAAATCGGCTATGAAGGTGCTGGTCCTTTGGCTGCTGTATTTGCTGCTTTTGTTTCGAATTTATTCTGGTGCAAACAAGGCTGGGAAGTAGAAGATAATCCAGTATCAACAGCATTTGAAATATTCTGGATGATTTTTGAGCCGATACTATTCGGTATAACAGGTGCTACCGTTAAGGTAAGGAAAACAAATTAAGAAATAAAAATCGGATGAGAAATAAAAAATGGTAAGCAGTAAAAAATTTTACATGGCCGAAGTGCCCTACTTTTAGACATCATAGCTCCGCAGATGAGCAAGAAAGCTGATATTTAAAACATAAATAGAAATGCTCCTCTGCTATGTCCATGTGAAATTTTATTTTGATAAAACTATCCGCCTGATTTATGTTCCAAATATTTTGACTCTGCCCCACTGTGCAATGTTAATAATAGAAATATGTGAATTCATATTATAGTTTTCGTCTCATTCAAAGTGTCCTGAAATAAAAGTAAATTTTTGATTTTTTAACATTTTTATGTATTAAGCGGTACAATTTATGTTAAAAAATACACCTCAAAAAATTAATATGTAAAGTGTTTGAAAGCAAAATTTTAATAATCGCAGGACGAAATTAAAAGTTATGAACACTTTTTAGGGTTCCGTACACCAAAAGTGTAACGGAACCCTATTGTTTTCGCTACTCTGTCCATCTGTCTGTCCGTCTGACTGTCTGTCACAGGCTGTTTTCTCGGGAACCATAAGAGCTACGGACCTGAAATTTTCACAGGACATGTAAAATTTTTTCCGCTACAACAACAAATATATGACAGTTCAAAATTAAAGGGTTTTCTAAAGCGAGCAACGAAACATGTTTTAATACTAATGTAATATACAGACACTAATATATAGACACTTTAAATTAGCAAAGTTAGTGTTAATTGGTGTAGTCTGTAGAATAGACTACACCAATTAACACTGATATTTTAAACAATAAAAATTAAAGGGTGTTCTATCAGTTAATGTAATTTTAATATGTAATTTGGACAATATGCTGTATCTTGGAAACCGTAAAATGAAAAAAGCGCTTAAAAGAAAAAAGCACCAAAATAAAAAAATCGCTAAAACGCTTAATATCACCAAAACTAAAACGATCGCCAAAAAACTAAAAAAACGCCAGAAACCGAAAAAAGTCGTCAAAACGAAAAAAAGGACTAGAGCATAAAAAAAATCACTAAAACTAATAATATCAACGAAAAAATCGCCAAAACGAAAGGAAGTGTCAAAACAAAAAAAATTTATTAAACTAAAAAAATCACAGAAAAAAGAAAAAATTCCAAAAGCGACAAAACTGAAAAAAAAACTGAAAAAAGCGCCAAACGTAATATAAATCGCTAAAACTAAAAATGTCGTCAAAAAGTGAAAAAACAGTAACCCAAGAAAAACGCCAAAACCAAAAAAAAACGCAAAAACTAAAAAATCGGCAAAAAAAAATTGGAAAACCCCAAAAATCGCTAAAAAACGAAAAAAATCACCAGAACGAAAAAAAAGTGTCAACCAAAAAATCACCAAAAACCTGAAAAAAATCCCCAAAACCGAAAAAGCACCAAAACTGAAAAAATCGCCACAACTAAGATAAATCGCTAAAACCAAATATATCGTCCAAAAGTGAAAAAATCGTTAAAAAACGCCAAAACTAAAAAATCGCCAAAAATTAAAATAAATCGAAAAAACGAAAAATCGCCAGAAAAAATCACAAAAACTATAAAAGCGCCAAAACCAAAAAAAAAATGCCAAGAACAGCGAGAAATACTTAAAAAACAAAACTAAACAAAAAAGCACAACGAAAAAACAGCTAAAATGAAAAAAGGGGCAAAAACGAAGAGGGATATACATATGTGTATTCGTACGAAGCACTTCGTGTGCGAACCAAAATCGCACTTTACTTAATTTATTTAATTTCGATATGGGATCACATGGAAAAATAAAAAAATTTTATCTTTTAAAATAGTTCTTTACAGGGATAAAAAAGCAGGATAACTCTTCTTTCAAATAAGACTAATTTTAATCAAATTGACCGACAATGTTAAAAGTTATATAAATTTTAAATAATTATACGTACCAAAATACGACCTATCTAATACATTATTCGAATATATAACAACCCACAGTCAGGCTTGTCAGATTTTTTCTGAACTATTTCGCCAAATTGATTTTTAAAATCGCCAAACATCTGTTTTATGTAGTTTTTTTAATATAGATTTTGTAGTATATTTGTTTTTATATAATAGTTTTTCTAATATTAGTTTTTATAAAATAATCGCATAAAAATATTGCAGAAAATAGCCAAAAGTATAAAGAAAATCGCCAAAAACTATTTCTTGTCAATTTTTCTCTTCAAAATCCATCAATGACTGTAATAGAGGGGGTGAAAAGCAAAGGGTTACAAGTGCCAAAACTAAAAGAATTGAGTTACATGCAGGAATCAACATTTAATACCAATATCTATCACTCTATAAGAATTCAGACTTGTACGATGAGCTCAAAAGACGGTATTTACTAGAAACCAAAAATATTATGTATGAAATGCATGTGAAGAAAAAACTTTGAAGCTTAATTAATCAGAATGTTATATTTTGCACTTGTACCTCTTTGCTTTTAAGCCCCACCAATTAATATAAGAAAAAGCATCAAAATCGCAATGATTTAATTTCTTCCAAACAAGTTTTGGTGGAATTTATTTTCAAAAATACTCTTTCAACAAACTAATTTTCCTGAATTATAAAAATTTTTAGTTAAATTTTTCTGGAAAATAGCCATAAAAATCGGCAAGAAATTTAATTATCGCCAGCAAAATCACCATATCACGAAATTAAAAATTTTGATACCAAACAAGTTTAAAAATCGCCACATTTAGCGAGAAATCGCCATATCTGACAACCCTGCCCACAGTGCTGTAGAAGCAAAATTTTTTCAAAGCAAATCAGAAACGGATAATGTTTTCTATATCGTCTCCACCATTCTGCAACAGTTAACTGTTTTACCGTCCTAAAATTTATAGGTAAATTATATTTAAGAATTTTGTTAACGTAACGCTCAATACATTTTCTTATGAATTCAGTATTATTTCAGAACACACTATATTTTGAATTTAAAACAATTCACATGTATAACCTTCGATGAGTTTTAACACTAAAAATTTGCAATTAAATTAAAAAATATGAATAACACTCAATATATATTTTTTTATACAAACCATTAATGATTAATGGAACGTTTTGCAATAAAATACTATATATTTAACAAAACTTTTAAATATTTAGAAGTACAAACCTATGCTGAGTAATTCCATTTACCCGGGTGTGACCACTTTACACATATTTTTTGTTAGAAATAAAGAATATAAAATGTTTTTCTTAAAAAAAGGTTGCGACTCGCAAGGCCATTAAGCTTAAAGTCGTTGAATAACGGGTAGACACTGAAAGAACACGATTCCTGCTCAGAATGGTCGTCAGAAAGCTGCGCCGAGTGTGACCTTACAAATCTTAGTTTTAAAGAATTATGACTTTCAGCATAAATTCTGTAAAATGTTTACTATAACGTACACAATAATTTTTGTATAGCTGTCTGTTCAAAGTGTTTTTAGCTGTATTACGTATTTACTGTTTGACAAAAAATTGGGTTTCTTAACAAAAAACTATTTTTAAAAAGTGACGGGTGTGACCGACGGGTGTGACCGACGGGTGTGACCTAATACGAAAATTTTAAAAAACCGAAGAAATAAAACTTTTTATTGATTCCATTAATATAAATAATATAAAAGTAGATCATAAGAAAATAATAACACATTAAATTATTTGCTATCCGTTCTATTATAGACAGCAGAATACTCTAGCCGAGTGTTTTCATTAATAATGAGAAAGGGAAGAAAAGAAAATCTGAAATATATATTAAACATACAAAGGGGGGAAGCAAAATGTTTCGTGGATGATCATTTAAAAGTGCCTCAAATTGCTTAAAAAATATTAACTAATGTATTTTTTCAATTTTTTCTATAATTGTTATGCTCTAAAAAACATCAATTGAGAGATTTTTATTAAAAAATAAGAAAATAATTTTTTCCTTGCATAGGGCCGTTTTACGTGGAATCACTCTGCTGTTAGTTTAGTGTAATGAAATTGTTAATGAAATTTCAATAATTACTAAGTTTAATACAGCGTACTGAAAAACCGTAACGCTCAATACAAAAAACTGCGGACAACAGCAATTAAAAAAAATTATAATTTCTATTAATTTTCAAAAATTGTATGTGTGAAATACGAGAAGCAAATGCAAATATACAAAAACCGTTATACGATGCTTTCTAAAAAAAATTATTTTTTTAATTAAATTTATAAACTATTTTTCAGCTAAATATTCAGGTATGTGATGCAATCGATTTCGAAAACGAAGCAATTTTGAAAGGTGTTTTTAATAATATTTCTTTATTAAAAACAATTTTATAACAAATATTATAAAAATATTTCTTTATTATAAAAGAGTTGTATCAAAAAAATTATACAAATTTTATGAAAAGTGCGTTAAAAGGGACCTTCAAAAGGGATTCGTTTTCAAAATCGATTTCCATCACATACCTGATTAGTACATAGTTTTTTATTGAAATTTACATGAACACACTGTTTTGCTTTTAAATCCCATTTTTCCCCTTATTCCCAGAGGAAAATATCATTATAGAACGCTTAAAATTAAAATTTTCTTAACATCGCTTCAAATACGCTGAATTGGATCGTTTCTTGCACTATTTCCGAATCGCGAACTGTACATTTTCATGACTTCTTTGGAATGTCTTTTTTTTTACTGGGAGTTAATGCACTCAAGTGAATTCCATTATTATTTAAACTATAGCTTACATAACATTTTAATTTAATTGAAAGGCTTAGTGCAATAAATCGGTAAACCACATGACATCAAAAAATTATTTTATGTGCTCATTTTATTGATATTTACACTCTAAAACATTACTTCAAATTTACGATCATATATTGTCTAAATTTGTGTTGAAAATTTCTCCTTGTCTAAAATTACATCGATTTTGTAGTTATTTTATTAAAGAAAAAACATTTCAAATTAAACATATTTAGTCCAAGTGGAAAAAATTTAACATAAAGTACAATACGGCTATGGCTCAATGGTAGATACGTCAGACTATCAGTCAGGAGGTCGCGGTTCAAACCTGCACACAGCCTATTGCTTTTTTTAGTAAATACATGTTGCTCAAAAATAATGCGTGTATAATTTTAGGTCGATAATAATCGGTAAAGTGTTGCCGACTATTATCGATCTAATTTTCAACATAAGTGTTTTAGAGTGTAGGTACAATAGCTTTGCATCCTACAGAAATTTTTTAATAAATTCTAGCATTTTGCAAATAATTATGCTGCGTATTTAAAGTAGAAAATCCAAAAAGTATACCATTTTAAATTTGGTTTAAACTTAAAAGTCAACTTATTCAATATTCTGTTTTTATGGTTTACCGAGTTACTGCACTAAGCCTCTTAATTGTAGGAAGTTTATTTTTGATAAATTCTAATTCCAACAAAAAAAATTTTGAGATTTCAAAAAAAAATTATATAGTACACATTTATTTACCTCTACAGATCTCTGAGCTCGATCCCGATATTGTGTCGGTTGGCATTGGTTGTATAGCAGTTGGTGCTGTCTTGCGTATATTGTGTACGGCTGGTATTGCTTTTGGCGATAAGCTTAATATGAAAGAAAAATTCTTTGTTGCTCTCTCTTGGATGTCAAAGGCGACAGTGCAGGCGGCTTTGGGACCAGTAGCCATGAAGCACTTGGCTAATGATGCCTCTGAGGATGACAAACACTATGCATATGTAGTGCAGACTATGTCTGTCTTATCTATTGTATTGACCGCTCCTCTAGGAGCCATACTCATTTCGGTGACGGGCACCAAACTCTTAACGAAAACTAAACAACCTCCAGTTGTTGAAGGTTAGTTTCATTAATTTTATTTAAATTGTTTAAGAAAAACAAAATATTAATTTCCTTTTTAAGGTTGGCGCCGCAGTCATCGCCCTTCCATACGTGACATTAGTATTATTGATGAGGAAGAAGAACGTGAAGATCCTGAAATTCCAGAAGATAAAGAAACGGCTGACAACACTCAAAATAATGTTCATATACCGACTTTAGCTTATACTACGCTTAACAAGTGATTTCTTTACTCAAATTGTTTTTTGTTCAATTTTACTTTTTTTCTTCTTCTCTTGTTTCATGTTACATATAATTTTCTTAGAGTGGGTATTTGAGTACGAGATTAGAGAATAAATTAAATTTAATATCTGTATTTTAATTGACTTTTTTTTGCTAGTTTAAGCGCCAATGTAGGTGGTTTAATCCTAAAATAAAAAAATTTAAGTCAACTCAAGGAGTAAATACAGATATTAAACCTACTATAATTTCTAATCTCGCACTCAAAAATCCATTCTTAGTGTTTATTTAATATTTAAGATAAATTAAAGAATCAAATGTAAATGAGTGAAATAACGAAATAAAACCTTTTGTAAAATTCAATGACATTCCAAACAGTAAAGTCAATATTTAGTTGTTAATCATTTTTAAGTTTAAATGTTAATAATGTAATTAAATAAAAAAAATTTAATATTATTTAACAAAAAGCTAATTTACTTAAAAATTTGATGAAATACACTGAAAGAATTGTATTCATAGATTTTGTGAATTTCAACATTGGTCCAATAAAAACTTCAATGAAATGCTACAAATACATACGTAAAAGGGTGCTGTGATTTACATTACCATAAACACTAGTGTTGTCAATTATTTGGGTTTCATAATCGTTCGAGTAAAAGTTCATAATTTTTTTCTTGTTCGACAAGCCGAATACTTTTAAGCTTCTGTTCGAATATTCAAACGAATAATCACCCCTATTGCGAATAACAGTGAAATTTATGTTCCCATGAAATTTTGATTTTCCATATTTGCTAAAAATTTACAATATTCATTAAATACAATTTTTCACTGTACTAAATCCTCTATCTAATAATGTTGTTAGTATTTTTAATTTAAAAAAAACCCTTCTATCGTTCATAATACATATTGCCAATACACATAAGATTGGGTCCTGCATTTTAAAATATGGTTGAGTTCCAAAACATCAAAATACATTGTAGTGATGAAAATTCTTAGTTGCTTTGTTTTTGTAAGCAAAGTAAAGCCGGATCACTACAATGTTTTTTGATGTTTTGGAACTCACCCTATATTATAGAACAAAGATTTTAAAATATCTTGTCAATAAACGAAGTAAGCAGTTTTTATGATATTTTTATTTACAGAATTTACTAACTCTTTGACCATATCTTATCAATTGGAATATCTTTCGGCAAATTATCAAAATCATCTCGCAGGCAATAGAAGTCAGTGTACAATATGTCATTTTCAGTTACATTTCATATTTCTATAACTTTTGGAAGCTCTGATAAGTTTTCCCACGACAAAAGATTGTTTTAAATTTAAAACAGAAATTATTTTTGTAAAAAGACTCGTCTCTGAATTCATTGCTCCATGTAAATAACAGAATTTCTTAAAAACTGATTTTTACAAAAAATATTTTTTTTATGTATACAATTTTTTTCTGTACGATATAAATTTAATTAATAAAAAAATATATAAATATTTTTCAAAATTAAAGAATTTTTTTTAACTGGACAAATTGTATTTTAGTTCGTAACTGGGCAAGAATAAAAAAAAATTGGACAATCCAGGCCATTCCAGGCCGTCTGGCACCCCTTACTGCCGGCTTAATGGCATAAATTACAACAACAAACATCTAACGTGTATATTTTCAAAAAACTTAATTTAAACCTTTGTTGTTTTCCTATTCCGAGTTTGTGGCATATGCGTCAAACCAATATTAAGCTGCAGATTTTTAAGCCTCAAAACAATTTTTGCAAAAAGTTTGCCCTTTCGAAAAAGCTTTAGAAAAAAATTAACGAAAGGTGTTTAAACTTTTTCTGTAATTCAATTCGAAGTGTTCGAATTTGTTTGTTATTTACATTGCAATTCGAAAGCCTGTTCTTCCAATTCGAACTTCAAGTTTCCTTGGCTCCTATTAAGACGCTTTGTATACAAAAAACTATTTTTAAAATGTGACGGGTGTGACCGACGGGTGTGACCTAATACGAAAATTTAAAAAAATCGAAGAAGTAAAACTTTTTATTGATTCCATTAATATAAATAATATAAAAGTAGATCATAAGAAAATAATAACACATTAAATTATTTGCTATCCGTTCTATTATAGAAAGCAGAATACTCTAGCCGAGTGTTTTCATTAATAATGAGAAAGGGAAGAAAAGAAAATCTGAAATATATATTAAACATACAAAGGGGGAAGCAAAATGTTTCGTGGATGATCATTTAAAAGTGCCTCAAATTGCTTAAAAAATATTAACTAATGTATTTTTTCAATTTTTTCTATAATTGTTATGCTCTAAAAAACATCAATTGAGAGATTTTTATTAAAAATAAGAAATTTATTTTTTCCTTGCATAGGGCCGTTTTACGTGGAATCACTCTGCTGTTAGTTTAGTGTAATGAAATTGTTAATGAAATTTCAATAATTACTAAGTTTAATACAGCGTACTGAAAAAGCGTAACGCTCAATACAAAAAACTGCGGACAACAGCGCTTAAAAAAAATTATAATTTCTATTAATTTTCAAAAATTGTATGTGTGAAATACGAGAAGCAAATGCAAATATACAAAAACCGTTATACGATGCTTTCTAAAAAAAATTATTTTTTTAATGAAATTTATAAACTATTTTTCAGCTAAATATTAGTACATAGTTTTTTATTGAAATTTACATGAACACACTGTTTTGCTTTTAAATTCCATTTTTTGCCCTTATTCCCAGAGGAATATATCATTATAGAACGCTAAAAATTAAAATTTTCTTAACATCGCTTCAAATATGCTGAATTGGATCGTTTCTTGCATTATTTCCGAATCGCGAACTGTACATTTTCATGACTTCTTTGGAATGTCTTTTTTTTTACTGGGAGTTAATGCACTCAAGTGAATTCCATTATTATTTAAACTATAGCTTACATAGCATTTTAATTTAATTGAAAGGCTTAGTGCAATAAATCGGTAAGCCACATGACATCAAAAAATTATTTTATGTGCTCATTTTATTGCTATGTACACTCTAAAACATTACTTCAAAGTTACGATCATATATTGTCTAAATTTGTGTTGAAAATTTCTCCTTGTCTAAAATTACATCGATTTTGTAGTTATTTTATTAAAGAAAAAACCTTCCAAATTAAACATATTTAGTCCAAGTGGAAAAAATTTAACATAAAGTATAATACGGCTATGGCTCAATGGTAGATACGTCAGACTATCAGTCAGGAGGTCGCGGTTCAACCCTGCACACAGCCTATTGCTTTTTTTAGTAAAAACGTTTTGCTCAAAAATAATGCGTGTGTAATTTTAGGTCGATAATAATCGGTAAAGTGTTGCCGACTATTATCGATCTAATTTTCAACATAAGTGTTTTAGAGTGTAGGTACAATAGCTTTGCATCCTACAGAAATTTTTGAATAAATTCTAGTATTTTGCAAATAATTATGCTGCGTATTTAAAGTAGAAAATCCAAAAAGTATACCATTTTAAATTTGGTTTAAACTTAAAAGTCAACTTATTCATTATTTTGTTTTTATGGCTTACCGAGTTGTTGCACTAAGCCTCTTAATTGTAGGTAGTTTATTTTTGATAAATTCTAATTCCAACAAAAAAATTTTTAGATTAAAAAAAAAATTATATAGTACACATTTATTTACCTCTACAGATCTCTGAGCTCGATCCCGATATTGTGTCGGTTGGCATTGGTTGTATAGCCGTTGGTGCTGTCTTGCGTATATTGTGTACGGCTGGTATTGCTTTTGGCGATAAGCTTAATATGAAAGAAAAATTCTTTGTTGCTCTTTCTTGGATGTCAAAGGCGACAGTGCAGGCGGCTTTGGGACCAGTAGCCATGAAGCACTTGGCTAATGATGCCTCTGAGAATGACAAACACTATGCATATGTAGTGCAGACTATGTCTGTCTTATCTATTGTATTGACCGCTCCTCTAGGAGCCATACTCATTTCGGTGACGGGCACCAAACTCTTAACGAAAACTAAACAACCTCCAGTTGTTGAAGGTTAGTAATGAACTCAAAACTTTTATTTAAATTGTTTAAGAAAAACAAAATATTAATTTCCTTTTTAAGGTTGGCGCCGCAGTCATCGCCCTTCCATACGTGACATTAGTATTATTGATGAGGAAGAAGAACGTGAAGATCCTGAAATTCCAGAAGATAAAGAAACGGCTGACAACACTCAAAATAATGTTCATATACCGACTTTAGCTTATACTACGCTTAATAAGTGATTTCTTTACTCAAATTGTTTTTTGTTCAATTTTACTTTTTTTCTTCTTCTCTTGTTTCATGTTACATATAATTTTCTTAGAGTGGGTATTTGAGTACGAGATTAGAGATTAAATTAAATTTAATATCTGTATTTTAGTTGACTTTTTTCAATTTTTTTGCTAGTTTAAGCGCCAATGTAGGTGGTTTAATCCTAAAATAAAAAAAAAATTTAAGTCAACTCAAAGAGTAAATACAGATATTAAACCTACTATAATTTCTAATCTCGCACTCAAAAATCCATTCTTAGTGTTTATTTAATATTTAAGATAAATTAAAGAATCAAATGTAAATGAGTGAAATAACGAAATGAAACCTTTTGTAAAATTCAATGACATTCCAAACAGTAAAGTCAATATTTAGTTGTTAATCATTTTTAAGTTTAAATGTTAATAATGTAATTAAATAAAAAAATTTAATATTATTTAACAAAAAGCTAATTTACTTAAAAATTTGATCAAATACACTGAAAGAATTGTATTCATAGATTTTGTGAATTTCAACATTGGTCCAATAAAAACTTCAATGAAATGCTACAAATACATACGTAAAAGGGTGCTGTGATTTACATTACCATAAACACTAGTGTTGTCAATTATTTGGGTTTCATAATCGTTCGAGTAAAAGTTCATAATTTTTTTCTTGTTCGACAAGCCGAATACTTTTAAGCTTCTGTTCGAATATTCAAACGAATAATCACCCCTATTGCGAATAACAGTGAAATTTATGTTCCCATGAAATTTTGATTTTCCATATTTGCTAAAAATTTACAGAATTCATTAAATACAATTTTTTCACTGTACTAAATCCTCTATCTAATAATGTTGTTAGTATTTTTAATTTAAAAAAAAACCCTTCTATCGTTCATAATACATATTGCCAATACACATAAGATTGGGTCCTGCATTTTAAAATATGGTTGAGTTCCAAAACATCAAAATACATTGTAGTGATGCAAATTCTTAGTTGCTTTGTTTTTGTAAGCAAAGTAAAGCCGCATCACTACAATGTTTTTTGATGTTTTGGAACTCACCCTATATTATAGAACAAAGATTTTAAAATATCTTGTCAATAAACGAAGTAAGCAGTTTTTATGATATTTTTATTTACAGAATTTACTAACTCTTTGACCATATCTTATCAATTGGAATATCTTTCGGCAAATTATCAAAATCATCTCGCAGGCAATAGAAGTCAGTGTACAATATGTCATTTTCAGTTACATTTGATATTTCTATAACTTTTGGAAGCTCTGATAAGTTTTCCCACGACAAAAGATTGTTTTAAATTTAAAACAGAAATTATTTTTGTAAAAAGACTCGTCTCTGAATTTATTGCTCCATGTAAGTAACAGAATTTCTTAAAAACTGATTTTTACAAAAAATATTTTTTTTATGTATACAATTTTTTTCTGTACGATATAAATTTAATTAATAAAAAAATATATAAATATTTTTCAAAATTAAAGAATTTTTTTTAACTGGACAAATTGTATTTTAGTTCGTAACTGGGCAAGAATAAAAAAAAATTGGACAATCCAGGCCATTCCAGGCCGTCTGGCACCCCTTACTGCCGGCTTAATGGCATAAATTACAACAACAAACATCTAACGTGTATATTTTCAAAAAACTTAATTTAAACCTTTGTTGTTTTCCTATTCCGAGTTTGTGGCATATGCGTCAAACCAATATTAAGCTGCAGATTTTTAAGCCTCAAAACAATTTTTGCAAAAAGTTTGCCCTTTCGAATTCCAAACTAAGCTTTAGAAAAAAATTAACGAAAGGTGTTTAAACTTTTTCTGTAATTCAATTCGAAGTGTTCGAATTTGTTTGTTATTTACATTGCAATTCGAAAGCCTGTTCTTCCAATTCGAACTTCAAGTTTCCTTGGCTCCTATTAAGACGCTTTGTATTGTGTGAAGGGCTCTCTTGTTATCCTTTCTCGTTCTGTTCAGTGCTAAATCAGACTAGGGATGTAACGAATACCGATACCGATACCGATATATCGGCGATACTTCAGATTTTCCGATACATCGGTATCGGCGATATTTTACTGTCGATACGACGATATTTAAAAAAAAATTTTCAGTTTTTTTTTAAACAACTTATTTATTTTTTGTTAATTTTACCAAGAACTAAATGCATTTTGTTATTTTTTAAATCTTATTAATATCAACTTTAAAAATTAATAATATTTTACGCTGTTATTTTGCAAAAACAATAATTTATTTATTGTTAATTTTACCATGAACTCAAATTCAATTCATTGTTTTTTAAATCTTATTCCCAGCAAAAAAAAGACATTATAAAGAAATCATGAAAATGTAGCAGTCGCGATCCGGAAATATTGCGAATTTGGATAATTTCTAATTAGTTGCACATTTGCTTGTCATTGCAAGAAGTTCTCTTTTTCCATTACCAATCACCGAATTTGAAGTGATGTTAGGACAAGTTTCTTTTTCGGTGTTCTATAATGATTCCTCAAATAATTCTGGAAAAAAAGCCGACTTCAGTATAAAGAAAAGCTGTTCACAAATTACATAGTTATGGATTGGTGGGGAGGGGGAGCAAACTTGCTTCTCCGATTTTCGACAAAAAAAAATTGGGACCAGTTTTTGTCAAACCCTTTCAAACAAAACAAGAATTTTGAAAATCGGTTCAGAAATGACAGCATGGGGGAAATTCGCTTTCCGATTTTCAAAAAAAAAAAAAAAAATTATGGGACCAAACTGCAGGCAAACCCTTTCCAGCAAAAAAATAATTTTTAAAATCGCTTCACAAATGACAGAGTTATGCGTGTACAAACATAAAAAAGTAAAAAAACACACACGAATTGATAACCTTCTTCTTTTTGGAAGTCGGTTAAAAAAGGATGAAAAATTACCCATTTTCAGAACTTGTTTGTTTTTATGCGAATTTAAACACAAAACTGTGTTTTCATGTAAATTTAAGTGAATAAATATAAACTTTTAGCAGACTTTTAATAATTAAGCTAATAAGTTATTTAGAAGAATATTAGTTGATAAATGTCCTTTAAAAAATCGATTTTTTAAAAAGCATGGCGAGTATTTTTTAAAATTATAAAGTAATTACAAATTTGTACTGGCTTTTCTACTAATTATCTGCATATTTTTAATATAGATTCTTTGAAAGCAATGAAAATGTAGTTCCTTAAAAATTACTTCCAATTTTATATACTGTATTAATATCTATTTTAAATATTAATAATCTCTTACACTGTAATGTTGCATAATAAAAAAATTGCTCTTCTTGAGATTTGTTAATCTAAACTTGAACTCAATTTCAATATTCGTATCGGTATCGGAATCGGTATCGGCGATATTTATTTTTAAGTATCGGTATCGGATCGGCAAAACGGCGTATCGTTACATCCCTAAATCAGACCTTCCTTTTCTCTAAATATCGAATGTAGATAAGATACTGAACAAAAATTTAACAATATTTTAAATATTTTTTATATTTTTTTTATTTAAAAAGTATACATACGTACTATATTCCGAAATAAAACAATAAAATCTTATGATGTAATATTCTTTTACAAATATTTTTGTAAAGATTCACCTAAAATAACTTCCAACTCTTGTACAGACTTCCTTGTGTTCTTTTCAACACGCGGATTTTCATCTTCGAACAACTCAGAAATGAACGGTACTGTTTCAGCTAGTAGAGGAGTAAAATCATCGCCTAATTTCCTTGCAATTTCCACACAACAATTAAATGCGAATATGCGTACTTCTGGTACGCTGGTGCGTGTTTTAAGCAAAACTTGATAGTTTAATTGTTTCCACAAAACATCATTCGACACATCTACAGCCAATTGGGCTATACAGTGGGATAGTATTTTTTGTAGAGAATCATTTTCCAAAACTAAACGATTTTCTAATTGATCAACTATTGCAGGCATTAAATATTCGAAACGTTTGTTATTGATAAAATCTTTACTATCATGCAGGAATATATTAAACAAAGTATTCAAAATGGCCTTCAAAAGTTCTATGTTCAAATATTCGGTATCAGGATCTATATTAATTTTATTAGCATTTGATTCGTTAAGCAAACGTGCGGTATCTTCTATGAAATCGCTAGCGAATAGTACAAACAAAGATTTAAGTGATTCGGCGATTTTGTTGGTCAGTAAGAAGTAAGTTAAAATATTTTCCTTTTGCTGACTACTCTGCAGAGCCCAATTGTAAAGTTTGTGGTACAAAGGTCTAAAGGAACTTTCCGACAGTTTCAGTACCCAGGCAACAAACGCATCAATTATTACTGTTTCCGTTGAATTTATACTTTCCATATCGAGCTGAGAATCCTTTAATTGCACGCGGAATTCAAGGGCTTGCATAAAGAGTGAGGTCAATTCATTGCGTACGTTGGCCAATTCGTTATTGCTAGATTTTGTTATGGACTGATGTAGGAGTTGCATTAGAACACTAATATCGGCGTAATTTTTTCTAGCAATTAATTTGTTATATGCCTTTTCACAGCTTGGCACTAAAATACGTACTGGTACCTCAGTGGCGATTTTCGACCAGATGGTACTTATTTTTTGTAAAGTATTTATTGATCTTTGATCTTTTACATTATTTTGTGACGATATACGGGTACGAATAGAACTTAAGGC
This sequence comes from Panzeria rudis, assembly GCA_956483635.1. Lineage (NCBI taxonomy): Eukaryota > Metazoa > Arthropoda > Insecta > Diptera > Tachinidae > Panzeria > Panzeria rudis. Next base: position 34,293,182 of record OY101449.1, on the reverse strand, counting down.
GGTAATGATGTCCACAATATAAGGTCCCAAGAAAAGTGGTAGGGCTTCGAAAAGTTTCTGCATGCCTAAAAAGATAAATAACAAGCTCATATTAGTTCGTTTGTTTGGATCTAATTAAGTTTAAGTTCGGAATTATTTCAGAATTTAAGTTCGTTTACAGTTAAGTGTTATTTTTAACCCCATATCTGCGCCATTGTGGAGCCAAAACAGCTGGACCGATGTTGATTTAGTTTACTTTTTTTGAAAGCTGACTTGATCAAGTGTTCTTAGCTATGTTTGAAGGTTTAGATGCTGTAGCGTCAATTGTGTCGGAGTTTTTAAAATTGATAATATAATGATATAATATAAATATGTTAAGATCTAATTCAGTTCTAAAGATTGCCTCAAAATTCCAAGATTGAAATCTATGGGTCGATTATGTATGGCAACCGAACCTCTGTTGAGTTACCAGTTGCTAAAAACGGGTTACCAGTTGCTAAAAACGGTATTTCGAATGGCAACTGGCAACTTAAAGCTTTTCAGTTGCTATTTAATGGTTTTCTGGCAAGCACAAATTTTCAGTTGCCGGCTGACAACGCAACTGAAGTTCGGTTGCTATCCATAATCGACTCAGTAGTAAAGATTCACTGGCACTCTTTGTTGCATCTGTAACCATCTTAATTCATGTTACAGCCGGTTTATGCAACCCCGATAGGGAGATCGTTAAGGACATTCGTTCACGTCCGATATGAAGGCTTGTTCCCCTAGTGTCGATATTGCCATAACCCCACCCAGATGTATCGTCGAATACGATTCTGCGTCAGAGTTTGATGGTTAGAATGGGTTAGCCGGTAATATGCTATCAGGAAATGATTAGTCAGGACTACATAACGATGTTTAACCGGATGCCTTCTTATGCAGATAGTCGATACTGGTATTTTGACCCATCCGGTTACGATTCGGAGAGCATTGTTTTAGGTGGTTTGCAAATACTCGCCAATGGGTGTGACTGAGGAACGAGCCCCATATTGGGGCATACTTCAGGAGAGAACGGCCAATTGGTTTATATATTGCTACAATGAGATGCTCATCCATAACGTAGCAGGTGCCAACAAGAGCTTTCGGGACCTAATTCTGGGATATCAATTTTTGGTTTAAGCTGGCTGCGATTGAAAGTGAAGGAGACTGTCGAAAGACTGCTCCTAAGATTTTGGAATTTGGTATCATAGTGACACGTCTGTCTCCAAAAGAAAAGTGTAAGGTCATTCCTCCTTAGTCCAAAAAGTGAAAAACACTGACTGGTAAAAGCTTCATGTTATGTTCCTGCAAGAAGTCAGTAATGCTGGCCAGGTATTGAGATATATTGGCACTTACGTCAGAGAAGTTTACAAGAGATGAGTTAATGGAACAGTCACCAACATATGACACCAACGAGACATCTTGTGCCCCTCACAATTCGAAAAGATAATTGTAAAGAGTATAAGTGGCAATAGTCCTCTCTGTGGCACTCCTATTTTTATGCTACGGTAACGTGATTTTTCATCTCTGATCTTCACTGCCAATGGAATAGTTATTAATCAAGTGTTTGACATTATTGGGAAGAAAGGAGTTCATGATGTCGTTAAGCATAAGCGAGTGGTATACCGTGTCAAATATAAGCGTAATAGAGTCACAATTATAACTTGCCACGGTCTATGCAGATTGAAGCCATTAACGATCACGGAAGGACAATTCTTTTCAGCGCCATCATGGAAATGACGTCGGACCCATAGTTGGGTTTGTTGATATGAACGCTAGACTTCAAAAAGAAGAATGAAGACCCAAGACGTCAAAACAGTGACACGTTTTCAATGCATTTATTGCCAACTAGTTACAACTGTATTGTCCGAACGCCAAATGGGACAATTTTGAGAATTAACGGCAGCATTAGGATTACTTCGTTGTTTTTTTTATTGTTTTTATTGTTGTTTTATTGTTTAAAGTCGCGCAAAATGTATATTGTGAATTTTGCAGTCTGCCTGATTTTGTTAGTTTATCTAGAATTGATAACCAAATGCTTTAAGGAAATTTCAAGCTGTTGTTAGATCTAACCAAAAAAAATATATGAAAAACTTCCCATTTTTTATTGCCTCCACAAATCGTAAAAAAATTTAAATACTACTAAAGTTTTGCGACAGGAATTGGCGCATCAAGCTATAGGCTTGGGATCATGCGAGACTACTAAATCTATACCCCATTTCATAGACTACTGCACTCAATGACGCTTTTCCAAAAAGTTTCGATTCTCTTTGATGGTATTTCCATGTTTTACGAATGGCTGCCAAACGGTGACGAGATTGGCTGGAGTCCTTACATTGAATAACTTGTGTAGCATCATTTAAACAGAAATATGCCATCAAAAGAGCAGAAAACTGCCTAAGGGTTCATCAGGTATGAAACACAGATGCCCAAATTATAGCAGACAGTCGAACCTAGTCCACGAATGACAGCAGTTCATAAATGGGATGGTGAGTTATTCAAGCATAACCTTTGAATGGGTGCGTGGACATGGAACTATTCCAAGTATCATATTTGCGAGCGATCTGGCAAAAAGGGAATCCGGCCTCTTACTCTCATCCTGCTGGAAGCACATCGATGATGTCCTTCTTCGGTTGGCTCAGATCGCATGGGGCACCCAATCGGCGGGTTTAATAACGAGATTTCTTTGGCCTCGCACTGACATAAATAAAAACATAAATCCAATTCTGGAACCTGATGGCTATTGTCACTGAGCACTGTCTTAGCCATCACGACGAGGGCGAGAAATAAAATGTCACATATTCTGAATTCCTGTTTCGCACTGGAGGATCATCATCATCGATTGCTACGAAATACCAGATATGCAACTCAAGAACATAAGTTCATTCATTAGAAGCAGCGATTGGCTTTCACGCTTATTCTACTCAGGTGTACATTTACACGATAGCTCCATTAATTATATACAAAATAGATAGCTTTGTGCTACCTAAGATTGGTGGGTGGGGCTAGCAGAGGAGGCTAAATACCTGGGTGTGTTTCTGGATAGAGTAAGCTTGCATTGAAATGGAACACGCAGGAAAGGCTTAAGAAAGGGCTCAATACCTCCCAACAAACACGCAGGCTTGATTTCAAATTGAGGATGATTTGAAGTCAAAGCTTTTCTCAAAGGACAAACGTTTGAAAATTATTTGAAAATAACTTGAAAAACATAACATTCTCAACAAAAAGGGGAATTATTTTCAAATTGAGAAACTCATTTATTCTCAACTTACTTTCAATCGTTATTCTCAAATGTTTTTCAAATGTCGATTGTAATATAATGTGGAACTTAAATAAAATATTTTTTTTTAAGTTCATAGTTTATATATTTTTTTCTTATTCACTTTGTTACTCATAATAAATACATTTTTTTAATCACAAGCAATATATGTACTATGTATATTTTCTCACAAGCAAACAGTAAATATGTAACTTTTAAATAGTGTTTCCCCGTTGATTTATAATTTGAGAATGACTCCACATCAAATTGATATGAAATTGATAAAACACTGATTGTCAAATGTTTATATTCAAATCATTATGAACTTGAATTCAAGTGTTAAATAGAAACCTTTGAAAAAGGTTTGAGAATTGTGCTTGATATCAAATGATAAATTAATCTTATTTCAAAGGTTTGACTTCGTGTTTGCTGGGCTAATACGCATGCAGAATTCCACTAGAATGAGCTGTGGTCTGCAATCGAAGGTGATAAACTGCATTTCCACATCGCTTGTCAAGTCGGTTATTTCTTATGATTGAGTGGTATAGTGAGAGGCATTGAAGAAGGAGTCACAGGAGATTGCTTGGTAAGGTTCAGAGGTGTACCTCACTGGGCATCACAGATGACCAGAGGGGCGCACCTCAGGTTGCCTTGAACGTCATTCTTCACCTACTTCCCATAGAGAACTTTGTGGTGAGAACAGCGGCAAGCGGTTTTCTTAGACTCTTAGAGAGTATATTTAATGAGGACAAGATTAACAGGTCACCTGGGTTCACGGATTCCAAAGTCGTTGAAATTGAGTTTAGTGGAACACCCACTGATAATTTCGGATAGGGACTTTAGGGTACAATCTGAAAGGTTCTACGACGGGTCAAAAATACGAATGGGCACTGGTGTCTATATTTTGGGGACGGACATTCGTAGGTCTTCCAGGCTACCGAATGAAGGTAGCGTTTTCCAAGCTAAGATCCTCGCGATATTCAGGGCCACGAATTGGTGGCCAAAAATGTGACTGAAGGCGGTAACCTTCTTGGTTGGCAGTCAGGCGGTGCTAAAAGCTGTGAAGGGACACAGTGTCAAATGAAAGTTATTTAGCGATTGTAGGAGAGCCCTGAGTTTGCTTATGAGAAAATATAGCGTCAGACTATGTTGGGTTCCAGGTCATTGCAATGTTGAGTCAAATGAAACTGCCAATGAGCTGGCACGAACAGGTTCGTCGTTAGATGAGGAAGTGAGTGACAGAGAGGTTAAGATAGCGATTAGTCACTACTATAGGGAACTCTGTAATTGGGTGATAGATAGGGCCAACCATTCATGGGGGAGTTGAGAGGATTGCAGAGGCTCGAGGGTTATATGGCCAAAACTTGACTTAGGAATATCCGAACAATTACTGGGTATGAATATTAAGATTCTAGGAGTCTTGATAGGAGCGTTGACTGCTCACTGTCCGGTAAGAATGAGGACCAAATTTTGAGAAACTGGCACTCCCGATTTCTGTAGGATGTGAGAGGATCAAGAGGAGCCAGAAACTATTGAGCATACACATTATCTGCCGTTGCCCGATGCTACAACGCCATAGGCTTATATGGCTGAGCAAACGTTTCCATGAGAGTATTAGTGATATCGCGAAGTGCTAGAGGATATCAGAGGCTTTATAATGGGAAGTAAGTGGCTTAATGACACGTTCCACGTGTATTTATTACCTTTACTCTTCTCGTAACCTAATTATTTTCGAAATTCTTGATTTTAAGTCAACGGTATGGTTTTTAGTCCAAATTTAGTTATGCATGCTTAAGTTCGCTCAATTTAACTTTAAAATTAAATTATTTTTATTGAGAAAGGAGAAGAAAAGAAAAGAAAGGAAAAGAAAAGACAAATTCTTGACTGTATAACTATTGAACTGAACATCCAACAAAACTTACTTCACACGTTTGTAATTTCAACTCTATGTTGTTTAGAATATTTGGTTTTTGTCTTAGCCAATCATTACACGAGAAAATGAAAAATTCTCATTATTTTCTCTTTCTTCTTCTTCTTCTCCTCTTCTTCATTTGGTAACACAAAGGCATCATCAGTTGGATCCAAGTAGGCTGAAGCACTTGCCCTTTTACTTTTAAGAGCAACCTGTCAACCTACCATAACCTTAATACATTGTTTATGTCACTATAAGTTCTAGTTAAGTTTAATTCCTTAATATCGTATGCAGTTTTTGCTCAATTCTAGTGCAGCTTTTTTGAAGTTAAATTTTAGTTGAAGTTCTGTTAAACACAATGAAAATTTCTAAATTATATCGACTTACCTGTTACAATTGCTATGCACACATTATCCGGTGGATTTGAACGCACAAATTCAGCCTGAACTTGAAGAATATCAATCATTTGTGGCATAAATTTGGGCAAATGAGCCAAAGAATGAGCCTTTAAGTTGGAGGAAATTTCTATCATGCACAAAACAACAGTGGCCAAAACAATTTTCGAAATGGAAGAACGATGTTTGCAGATTTTTGTCAGATTTCCAAGGATATCCTTAAATTCGGCAATATGTTTTAGGGCAAAATGTTTTGATAATATTTTAATGGCGATTAAAGCTGTCTGTTGCAAGAATGTCAATTCATTGTGTTGTGAAACATCTAGCGTTTCATCTTTTGTTAAAATGCCAGCCACAATATTGGCCAAAGGTTGCAAAAGATTGTGGAAATGTTTGTCATCGCATGCCAATAAGTAGGAGTTTTTCTGCTGTAATTTGCTTATCAACAACTCGATGACCTTTTTGCGTATACTTAGCAATTGATGTTGTAAAAGACCATTGACAACCAGCAGAAACATTTCAGCCGAAAGCAGAGATATTGCATTATCCAAAACATCGTGTAGGTGGTGTAAAATAACTTTCCAAAACTTTTGCTGGGAGTTTTCATCAGATTTTTCAATGGCCATTGAGACCAAGGGAATATATGATAATATACTGATAATGAAATTTTGATAGAATGGTTTCATGGCCACTATTTCGTTTTCGTTAAATAGAGCAATTTGTCGTAAAAATTCATTTGAAGAAGTTACTGAGGACAAGAATTGCATAATGACATATTTATAATGACGCAATTGTCTGGAAGAACGAGTGTTTACATCAAACAAAGAGGCTTCGATGTTGTCTGAATTGGTAAGAGACTTTCTCTTATTGTCTACGTCTTCTTTTTGCATGGGTAATTGTTCGATATATCTCAAAAGTTTTATACAATTTTCTATGATAATTTGAGGCTTAAATGTGTTGGTCAATTCTACAGCAATTTCTATACGTTTAGCAATTTGGTCTGCCGCAGAGTTGTATGATTTGTTGGACTTCTTTTGTTGCAATCTTTGCTTTTCATCATCTACAACATGAGCTTCAAAGACAACACACAAAAACATCCACAGATATTTTTCAGAATCTAGTGTCTGTATAAGTTTTGTATATAGCGGCAATCTCCTATGTTCGGGCACATCCAACATTATATCGGAAAATACTTTAAGCACTGGTATAATAGATGCCTTTTCCCTTACCAATATCGGTACAATGGAAACTATAATATCATTGATAATGTGAAAGCTAAAGGCATCATCATGTCTAACAACTGAAGATCCCATAAAAGTAAAAATATCCACAATATTGTGTAAAACTTGTTGGGGAAATAGAGCCGCACAATGGGATAGCAATAGCAAAGCATTGTGATGAGTTTGAGGATTTTGGGAAGCACGTAAACATAGCACTACTTGATCCACACGGAAGGTAGTTTTTGGCAAAGCGGTTTGCAAATTGTGTCCATCTTCGGAGGCCTTTTGGCAACAGTGCAAAATGGCCGACAAAACCAACTGTTTGGTATACTCCACAGTAGTTTGTTCTTCGACTGCCAGACAACTGTTTAAAAGCTCAAATAAGGATGGTATTAAATAATCGGTATTTACTAGTTTCTTTTTATTTTCTAGCAATTCCATCAACACTACGCCTTGTTTCCAATTGAGGGATTTAGTTTGTGCCTCTAAAGATTTAATTGAGTCCCGTTTAGCAAACGATTTTCTAATATCGGGAATTTTCAACTTACTCTCCTTGGTTTTATGCATGGAGTCAATTACCTCCTTTAATGGTTTGCAATCCAATGTACATTTCTTCAATAATTTATTGGCGGCCAAAAATATGGTATCATTTTCTACCTCAGCCAAAGTTCTGATAATCAGTTTAAGCAAATCTTGTTTATATTTGCTAGGTAACTTTTCCACGGCATACTCATCTAACGATTCCAAGAAAACACAAGGTATTGGTTTAAAATTGCCCTCTACAACCGTGAAGATTAAATTACTTTGGAATATTTGTTCAATTAATTGCCACGATTTAGAATTATCCATTAAAATATTTTCCACAGTCTCGGAATTGAAATGATCTACTACTAGACTAAAGATATTACCGTAGGGTTCCTTCAACATCTTTATAGAGCCTTCTGTCTGGTACTTTTGCAAAGAAGAGAGAGCCAAAGGTAAAATTTGGCTGAATATATCGTTATCATTAAACAGTATCAATAATTGCAGCAGCTGTTGGCTGAAAAAAGCCTGTTCCAAGTTTTTGTCTTTTTTAATTAGATCCAAAATATCAGCCAAGATTTTATTACCCACTGCAGTTTTAATGCCCTTGATAATTGTGTAAAACACCAAAGGAAACTGTTCATGATCCATAGATATCTCCTCGGCATGCTCTAAAACACCTCTAACAAAAATTTTTAGGGTGTCATTTAAGGCATGATCATCATCATAAATTATCTTTAAAGTTTCCAAAGTTTCTATGCGCATTATTTGAGATTTAGTGGATAAGGCAACACATATTTTTAAGACATGCACTGCTGATAATTTCATTTTGTGTTTGTAGTTGTTTTTCATTAAAATCTGCATCAGTTTAAACGCTCTTAAACGCAAAAAGGCATAGTTTTCTATAGCGGCTATATTTTCATAAACGTAAAAATTGGCGAAAAATCCAGCCTTACTATATGGATCCTGGAAAACGTTATCAAACAATTCTTTAAGTAATTTAGACCATTCCAACCGTTGTCCTTCTTGCTTAGAATTGTTAAAGCATTCGTTGGATAAAAATTGGAAAATTTTTAGAAAGCAATGCAACTCTAAGGCGGCAGGTTCATTCCAACTTCTTTTTAATAAATCTTGGAAATTTGTATGTATTGTCAGGGTGACCAAAAAGTCACCAAACAACTGCAAAGGTATAAATTTTAACTTGTTGGCACTACCGCAATTTTGCTTAGTCATATGCTTGAATTGGAATTTTTTGTTGTAAACAGAAATTTGTGTAAACATTTGTAAACTTTGATTTGCCGAGTAACGTTGTTTCAAACAGGCTGTAACCAAAAGTATAAAATGGTACATTTGCATGGCTTGTTTAAAGTAGCCTTCCCCCTGCGAGGCAACACTTTCAAATAATTCCATAGCCGTAGGTGTATCCTTTGCAGCCGCTATAACATCTAGGAACTGTGTTTTGAAGCTGGTGATATGAAAATTATCGACATCCACATCCAAATCTTTCAAAAATTTTATTTTTTCCGCCAAAGGACTATTGATGATTTCATTAATGGTTTTGCCGGTGACACCTTCACTTTCAATGGGAAACAATAAAGGCATCAAAGCCAAGAGTAACAAGTTATTATTGTATTCTTGCACGACCTCTTGTGATGTTATATGTTTAACAACTCTCATACTTAAGCCAGACCATTGCTGTGGCGTAACTTGTATCTTATACAAAATACCAATTAGAGCTTCAACAAATTTCTCACAGCCCATTATTTCTTGTATTTCGACGGTGGGCAGTTTAAGTATTTCTTTAACAATTTCCTCGTTGTCATCGTTTATACGATCAGCCAAACATTCCTTAAGTAGCTGAAGATTTTGAGGTCTTTTCTGGTAATCTTTAAGATTCTTAATCAAAGTTTTGATAGCCATTAGACGTATATCAGCCGTGTGATGATAAAGACTTTCGTAAATGTCACACGCGGTGGAGTCGGTAAATTGAAGGCGGTAACCTGGAAAAGGAAGGAGAATTCATAAAATTTACGTCCTTTTTCACAATGTATAATTAAAAGTTAATGTGGACTTTAACGGTAAGTTCGGTATACAAAACTTGCCGTTAATATTTAAAAATGAAAATTTCAAGAGAAAAAAATTAATTAATATCTTTCTTTGTATACTTTATAATTTGTTGTGATTTGTACAAAAAACTCTTTTCATTTTCGTTCGTTTACTTTTAAATATTAGCGTTGTTTACTATTTATTTTAAGAAAAAGTTACTATATAATTAAAATTATACTGTAAGTAAAATTGCAACTTTTGAAATTATACAAAAAACGCCGAGACACATAAAGTCAATGTTTTGAATCAAGTGGTATATTTCGTTTTAAAAGATCAGGTCAAAATAAGAAGATATTCGAAAACTCTTTTGAAATTAATAAGTCCATTGTTTATTTGTCGAAACAGTAGATATGATATGATAATGCTGTCGTTTGATCCACTATAACTCACTCATTATTTTTTTTACCCGATTAACGGCTCTTTTCACAATCTATGATTAAGCGTCAACGTGAACTTTAACGGTAAGTTTTATACGCCGAAATTGCCGTTAAAGCATACGTTAACTTTTTATCGTACATTGTGAGAAGAGCCGTAAAGCGAATTAGTTTAGTAGCCTTTCAAACAAGATTTCAATTGTTTTAATCGAACCAGCCTGTAACTCTGGATGGCGCTTTAAAGAGCAGGCAGTATACATCGAAACACACAAATGTACCTTTATCCGGGCAATGACCGAAATTAAATTCTTGGTATTTTTTCGTGTTTACCACATTCTAAATTAGGGGTGTAACCGATACCGATACTGATATATCGGCGATACCTCAGATTTTCAGATACATTCGTATCGGCGATATTTTACTGTCGATACGACGATACTTTTTACATTTTTTTCAGCATTTTTTTAAACAAATTGGTGGAGTTCACGTAACATTCGTTAACTGTTTACTCGTTAAATTGTTGGTAAAATTTTCCATATATTTTGCTGCTGTAAAATTTAAGAAATTTTACCAATTTAACGAGTAAACAGTTAACGAATGTTACGTGAACTCCATTATTGTTTATTTTTTGTTAATTTTACCATGAACTAAATTCATTTCGTTGTTTTTTAATTCTTATTAATATCAATTTTAAATATTAATAGTATATTTTACGCTGTTATTTTCTAAAAAAAACATAATTACTGCCTGTTTATCTATGTCGAAGGAATCCTTTATTTCTTACAGTTACATTTGAAACAAAAGGAAAATTTTAGAATTTGTTTTTGTTTTAAATGAAATTGTAAGAATGAAAAATTTCCTTCGACGTCGGTAATTGATTTTACCATGAATTCAACTTCAATTCGTTGTTAGAGCTATGCTCTTTATGGCGGAATAGGAGCTAGAAAATTAGTTTCGTAATGGTGGGAATCGAACCCACGACCTCTGGACTGACAGGCTAGCATCGCTACAACTCAGCCACAGGGCAAAAAAAAATTACTGAATTTTTTGTAATATATCAAATAAAATGTTTGTCTGCGTCATCATCATCATCCATTAAGCATGAAATTTCACTTTGTTAAATGTATTGAAGTCTGAATGTTTATCTAGACTCTAAAAAAATGAATGAATCATGATGAAAATAAATCAGGTATAGACGTTCGTTTCAATATACATAAATTATCATTTATTAAATATCCGAATAATTCTAGCATGATTCATGAATTAGATTCCAACGGTAAAATATATAATTGATTTCATCCATAAAATTGCGAACAGAAGAGAAATTAAATTTTAGCTTGACAAATAGCTTTTTAGCTTGAATCTGGACAAGCCTTAAAAAAGCTTGACAATCAAGCCAAATCAAGGCTGTCTGGCAAGCCTACTGCGACCACACGAGCAAAAAATTTTTATATAAATTTGCTTTATTTTTCATAAAAATTTTAAAAATGTTTGAGAGGCAAAGCAATGCTCAATTTCTATGCATTTTGTTTGGTGAAGAATTTGTACGAAAAAGAAAAACTAATTTAATTTAATAACAAAATGAATATTTTCACTTTTAGTAAATATCCATGTGCATTTTCAGCCGTTTTTCAGCCGAATTTGAGCCGCCGCCGACTATTTTTTCCCAGCCAGCCGCCGCCGATCTAAACCCCTCGGCGCAAGTCTCTGCTTAGGGAAAAGTAAGGATTTTTTTCGGGCTGCGTAGACTTTTTAAAAAAGTATATAGCATCGCTGCTCAGTATGCATATCATTCCAACAAGTAATACCTACATACATAAATAGAAAGAATTTTTTCTATAATATGCAATACGATTTATTAGCATCATTGTTACAGATATCTTATCTTAAATAACTTTTCCCTTCAAGAATCTGAAAAATTTAATACAAAAATCATGTATGACATTTTATATTCTTCATGCCGTAAAGATACTAAAGTCCATCAATTTTTGTATATAATAAATTCATGTAAAATATGAGTACAAAATAAAACAAAAAATTTTACGTTATTTTTAATAAATATCACGTGGGAATTTGTGGGGATTTTTCGAATCTATTTCGGGACAGCGACAAATATGACCTGGGAGCCCTGGTTATGACGTTGTTTGAGTAAATAAGCGATATGTAACAACAAAAACCGGTGATGGAGAATTTCGTACTAACGAAAATTTATTTAATTTGTAAGTGAATGTGTCTCATATTAAATTTCATCAAATAAATTTGTTAAATACTCACTGTTATCCACCTTGAAAAGTGGTAAAAATGAAAATAAAGACGCTGATGCGGTGGTGTAGCTGCCTCAAAATCAGTACACCAAACAACTTTGCTTCATGCAATTTTTATTTTAAGTGAGTGTTAAAATGGACATGTATACAGTGATGTTAACCGTACAGTAATTACCTTTTTGTACGGTAATTTCAGGCACAAAAAGGTAGCAAAAATTTTTAAGTTTGTAAATTTAATTGACAAAAATTAAGATTTCCATACAATACAAACAAAAATTGAATCTTTGCTTCTGCATGAAAATGGTGGTTTTTATCAATTAATTTAACTGTGAATTAAATTAGATCGAATTTACTAAAACACGGCTTATTTTGTGGTGGTCGAGTGTGGTTTTCAGGTGGTCGAATTTGAACCACCGAGCGGGATCCTAGTTCAAATACATTGTTTATGAATACTGCTGTTATTTTAATTAAAAAACCTTTGCGTACGGTAATTTCTTCTCAAAACCGGTAATTTTTCGAGGGCCGTACCGTAATTAAAAAATAAAAGTTAACATCACTGCATGTATACATTTTGTTGCATGCAACGAAGTTGCGTAGTGAAAATATAATAAAAGCCCAGTATTTAAGAGAATACCGAAGATGGTACATAGCCGAAACCGGTGATTATCAGCCAAATTTAATCATTTAAATTTACATAAATTTGCAGAAGTTGCAATCCATAATCGACGCAATAGATTATCTAGTTAATAGTCTAGGTTTAAGTCATAGTGTATAAAATATGGTCACGCGATCAGCTAAACTAATGTTAGAACTGTAAAAAAAAAACTTAAATCGGGATTCCGGTAGAATTTGTTTCAGTGTATCAGAAGATTTAAAATCACGCGATTTACGGCGCATAATTTTGTAAAATTTAACATCTCATCCCACGATATTAAAAATTATCGATCAGTAGATTCCCAAACAAAAAACATCTGATTTTATTTATCTATTTATTTACTCACTAAAAATTAATAAAAAGAATAGGTAGTTAGTGGGACGCAAAGCAGTTGTTTTTCGTTTGGTCTTGAAGTGTTATAGTCCGTTCGACATCGTAGAACAGGTTGTAAATTTCTATGAACATCTTATGTTTTTTGTTTAGTTGAAAAAATATATATTCTTTGATAAATAACATAGATAATGAAGGACTTACCTAAGGCCATTTTAATAGCTTTGTTACGATTTAATGAAACATTGTGATTATTTGATAGGGATTCCTTTATGGTTTTATCAAATGCTATAGGATATTGCCTTTCCAGTTTATAGAGATATTGCGAGTACCAAGATTGGAAATCTGCATTGAGTGCCGTCAGTGCCATTTTTTCATCATCTTCAGAATCCAATTCAATAATGTCACCATCTTTGAGTGAATTAGCGGAAGGTACCGTGGTTGCCGCAGATGGAGGTGCGGCTACATAGCAATCCAAAAAAGTGCTGTAATTACAAAATATCAAGTTTACTAAAATCTTTCATCATATAGATATAATTACCTTATAACTTGATGAGCTGTTGTTATAGGAAATTCTATGTTGTTAAGTAGAGTCTCTAAAAATGATTTGTGATCATTTGAATTTGCGTGTGGTTCTTGTAAAGCTTTAATGCTTTCCTTCATTAAAGGTACAATAAGAGACTGAACGTCAACATTTTCTTTAGCCAAAGAAGACAATATTGTTATTAGCCAACTTTGCTGTATCAAGTTGGTTAATGTCGATTCTGTAAACTGAGGTGATGAAGCCTGTTGGCTGTCAAAAATCCAAATTAAAAGCAAAACGGCAGTACGTCTTAAACGATCAAAAGAAACTGCAGAGACTTTGGTAATTATGGCATTGCAGAGTTTTTGGGTAAGTTGACTACGTGCCACTAAACGAGCTAATATTATATAGGTGGCAGACACAAAATCCACACAATCTGAAGAGAGACCCTTTAACAAGGAGGGCAATAAAGTACAAATGTGCCATTCTTCTATTGAACTGGCTGCTTCTAAGGCTCCTACAGCTATCGACCCATAGAAGTTCATTTGCGTTTGCAACATATGAGCATGAGGGCCAAATTCCTTTATAGCACTCAAAGTTGATTTGCAAATAAATGTAAAAAATCCTCTATCAGTTGCTGCTCTATTTATTACAGCGGATTTCGACAGATGTTTTCCTGGTTTTTGTAAAGGCTTTAACCATACCCAGTCTTTGTCAGATTGCTTTAGCGCAAAGGTTTGTATTACTTTAACAAAAGCATTTGTTTCATGGTAAGGCAAAACCAAAGCCATCAAGTCATCGCGATTGTAGTCGTTAACTCGAAACCGTCTAACCAGCCATTCCAAACATAGATGAGTTGGGCGCAATAGAAAATAGGGACTTAAGTGTTGCAAAAACTTTTTAATATTTTTATTTAACAATTCATTAACTTCCTTATGCTCCACCGATCTTTCCAAATGTAAAGTACTTTCATCGAAAAGAGTATCTTCAAATACTTGAAATTTTGGATTGAGGACTATTAATTCCTGCAGTCCAGCGATACCTAAGTCATAAATGGTACGTCTATCCTTTCCTGCGGCCTCCTTTGAATTAAACAGTAAAGATGTTCTAAGCCTTGCATCCGCAATAGCTCCGCTTTGTGGAGCTTTTAAACGTTCTAGCTGTTCAAATAATGTTGTAGACATGGTGCGAAAATAATGTTTGTTCTAATATACTTGATAATTTAATATATTTCTTATTTTTTTCAACTTTTTAGTAGATTTTCTCAATTACACTTCAGCGAGACACATTGTTTTGTAGAAAATGACACCGAATGAAAAGTCAAAATAAAACGTGGTATGAAATTCAGGCAGTGATGCCAGACAGTACCATGGCACAACTAACCCAACTCTACAACAATAGCAAATTTGTTGTAGAAACTACTCTACTATTTGTCAAAAACGTTGAAAGACTATTGTAAAGCGTATAATGTGAAAAGCATGCAGTTCTTACCGAAATTCAGTTTTGGAGTTTTGCATTTATTTCTACACGGAAAAAAATCGTGTAGAATTCTATACAGAATTTTGTTTGCATACACACAAATATATATATATATTTTTGATTTACAACACAAAAACACTAAAAATTAATTACAATGTACGAAAAATTAGAAATGTTAAAAATTCCGTGACCAAACAATTGTCTGAACTTTAGTTTTGTTACAGTTGACGGAAAAAATTTTCCACTTATTGCAACCCATCAATTATATAAAGTCAAGCATTTAATGGCCGTGGCAATTTATCAAACTTGTATGTATTGGTAATATTTTGTTTTGCTTAGCAGAGCAACTTATCAAATTCATATCATCAAACTTCATTTGAAAGTTGTTGTGAAAAAGAAAGAACATGTGATTTTTTGGGCGGAAATGTTTCATTATTTATTAAAAAACTTTTCGTTTGTTGAAAATTAGTTTTTCCTTTTATTTTAATTCCTTTCCATATGCAGTTCGAAGAGAGTTAAAATTTTGTGCGATATCCTTTTTTAGCATTTGGGGTTTTTCTGTATATGTTTCAAGCAATATGTCGTACTAAGCATTTTTTTTAATATCTTTTGCTATATTGCTTCGATTTAAGTCGCCAAAAAGCAGGCAAACCACGATCCGTTTGTTTAAATAGTGCGTCTCCATAGAAATGATGTGGTCGCTGCGAAAACTAAATAAAAATGACATTTGAAGTAATTACACAGCCACTCATCAAACAAGCTTCAAATTTCGTCATCGGCGGTAGTGAAAATCAAAAGTGTTTTGCTTTTCATCAAACTCACATCAAACTATATGTGTGAGGTTTGATAAGTTGCCATGCCGCTTTAAGGTGAAGGTACATAGCATGCGTTAAATACGCTAATGCGTTACAGACTTCTATCAAAAATGTTGAAATAGTGTGTTTCCATAAGGCAAGATACAAAGAGAAGATTGCGACGCGCGTAACTCGCAAAAAGTTGAACATTCTTCAATTTTCACGCGTCGTATACAAAATGACAGGTAGTGCTGCCAAATTCAAATGCTAAAATGTTTGTTTAATGGAAATAAATTATTAGAAATAAATTTTTTTTATTAAAAATGGATGAAAACTGCATTAAATATATAAAGAAAAATAGAACTTAAAGGCAAGACAAAATATAGCCGGCAAAGGCATGAAATTGTATAAACAGAAGAGCATCAAAAGCGTGGTGTATAACTTGCCTTTCTAAAAGCGTTAAAAGTTCGAAAAGTGAGAAAAGCGTTGCCGCGTAGCGCGTGGTATGTACCTCCACCTTTACATGCTGTCTATACATGATACAAGTTTATCATAGCAAGTAATAGCTGTTTTACACTATCTCACAAGCCGTTCTACTTCTGTAGAAAATACAACCCTGATCTAATGGTGTTATGGAAAATTTTAAAACAGCAATAACAACACATTGTATTAGGGTTGCATTTTGTGCAGAAGTCGAACAGATTGTAGAATAGTCTAAAAACAGCTTAACAAAACTTCGACAGAGCCGTTGTCAAATTTTTTAATGCAAGCATGCATGGGAAGACGTTGTGGTTTTTTTGTTATGATAAGCCACAAGTTCGTTCTCGTCGTGAAGGTAGTTTGTAACAATTCATGCAATATCTCACTTCATTTTTATTTGTATATTTTTTGTCTAAAAATAAATGTAAACATTTTAGTTTTTGCAAATAAATTAAAACGTCAAAAAGTTTTTTACGATTTTATTAGTCATTTTATGTTTGGAATACTTACCGTCAGTTTTTGACTAATTAAATATGTATTTTCTTAATTTTCATATAAATTTAAATTGTATTATATATAACTTCCGTTTTTCAGTCGTACTTAGTTCTTCTTATTTAACTGTGGCAAAAATATGGTAGCACCATAAAATATAAATTTCCCATAAATGTCCCAAAACAGCAGTTGTTCAACATAAACAAAGAAAATTTCACGCATGAGAAGAAAACAACTTTTTTCAGAGATGCAAAATTAGAGTATTAAGTGCTGCTTACATTCGTATTTGCTATATCTCGAATATTAATGACCGCGATATATAGACGCAAGCCACTTAGGTTTTTGACAGCAGACTTAGGTTTTTGAAGTTACAGGCTGGCCTCTATATACCCTATGTCAGTAACTTTCTACCTTTGATTTCGGGAGGTTAAAAACACTCAATAAGTTATGCTGTATATGTTAAATTTTTTTTGAAATTGAATATCTGCTTTTACAGTAAGCTTGTTGCTTGGGATCCGATCTGTCAAGTCAGTTTGGAATAAATTTCAAGCGGAAAGCATGAACTGACAAGTGTTAACTTTTACTCTATTTGATAATACGTTTCTTAGTTGTGTTAATTTGATAAATACCGGATCTAAATACCCAGTATTTTTTTTGCTACTATTAATTAAATATAAAATTTCACTACACAGATTTTGGTAAAAAAAGTAAAAATATAGTCTTAATATCTATGATATCACCCCTAGATTACATATTTCTAGCTCGGCTTCCTGACATATATAAAAAAGCTTGGGTTTATGCGTACACTTATTGCAAAAATAAAAATAAAAAATTCAGTTTGTTCAAAAAGCGGCTCACAAAGTGGCAAGGCGGTAAAAAAAGCAAAATGCAACTTTAGTTGCACGACGGTAACGCTGGTTTTACTCTGCAGTTACACGTTCAAGAAATAGCTTTCAAGTTGATCACATGTATTGCTTGTTAAAACTACTTTAAATTGACGCTATGACGTAGGCTGTAAGCAACTTGATAGTCAATTTTGTTTTCAAGATGCCGTCGTCAAGGAATCAACAACGAAACAGTAAAACCCGGTTATAACGAATTCTCGGTTGTAACGATCTAATTCTAAAGTGCCGACGTTTCGGTTGCCATTTTCATACAAAAATAATTCGTAATAGCGAATTCGTAGTTAACGAGTCCTCGTTTGTATCGAACTACGCTTATTACGAACTTGTCATAGAGCGGTTTTTTTTGCTGTTTGTACAAAGTTCGCTATAGCCGAGTCTTTCTGTAATTTACTATATACAATATAGAGATCAGCTGTTTAAATTGAACGAAAAATTGAAATAAATCTTGAAAGCAAAATTGAAATCAAGTTGGTAGTCAATTTCCAATTATGTGTGTGTGTTACTCTGCAGTTACACGTTCAAGAAAAAGCTTTCAAGTTGATCACATGTATTGCTTGTTAAAACTACTTTAAATTGACGCTATGACGTAGGCTGTAAGCAACTTGATAGTCAATTTTGTTTTCAAGATGCCGTCGTCAAGGAATCAACAACGAAACAGTAAAACCCGGTTATAACGAATTCTCGGTTGTAACGATCTAAGTCTAAAGTGCCGACGTTTCGGTTGCCATTTTCATACAAAAATAATTCGTAATAGCGAATTCGTAGTTAACGAGTCCTCGTTTGTATCGAACTACGCTTATTACGAACTTGTCATAGAGCGGTTTTTTTTGCTGTTTGTACAAAGTTCGCTATAGCCGAGTCTTTCTGTAATTTACTATATACAATATAGAGATCAGCTGTTTAAATTGAACGAAAAATTGAAATAAATCTTGAAAGCAAAATTGAAATCAAGTTGGTAGTCAATTTCCAATTATGTGTGTGTGTTACTCTGCAGTTACACGTTCAAGAAAAAGCTTTCAAGTTGATCACATGTATTGCTTGTTAAAACTACTTTAAATTGACGCTATGACGTAGGCTGTAAGCAACTTGATAGTCAATTTTGTTTTCAAGATGCCGTCGTCAAGGAATCAACAACGAAACAGTAAAACCCGGTTATAACGAATTCTCGGTTGTAACGATCTAAGTCTAAAGTGCCGACGTTTCGGTTGCCATTTTCATACAAAAATAATTCGTAATAGCGAATTCGTAGTTAACTAGTCCTCGTTTGTATCGAACTACGCTTATTACGAACTTGTCATAGAGCGGTTTTTTTTTTGCTGTTTGTACAAAGTTCGCTATAGCCGAGTCTTTCTGTAATTTACTATATACAATATAGAGATCAGCTGTTTAAATTGAACGAAAAATTTAAACAAATCTTGAAAGCAAAATTGAAATCAAGTTGGTAGTCAATTTCCAATTATGTGTGTGTGTTAGTAAAAAAGTGTGAGTGTATTGAAACTTGAAACAAAAATTGAAACAAAACTTGAACGTGTAACCTCCAAGTTAGTAAAAAAGTGTGAGTGTATTGAAACTTGAAACAAAAATTGAAACAAAACTTGAACGTGTAACCTCCAAGTTACAAATTTCGTAGCATACATTAAATAAATTTTTATTTTGTAAAGCTAAGTACTCTGTTCAAATTTGCGAAAAATGGTGATCAACATAATTTTTTTTATACGAAAAATATGACAAGTAACCAATTATAATAGCCCTTGAAAGTATACTGCAATTGTGTACGTTTTAAAAAAACCCAATGTGTTTGTTGAAAATTCCACACGAAAAAAGTGGTCCTTATATTATTTCACTTGATGACTCATTTCATTTCATATGTTTTTTACAAAATACATTTCATATGTTTTTCACAAAATAAACAGAGTACTACTTCTGCAAAAATTTTTCATGAGAAATTCGTGACAATTTTTTTATATGAATTTTGACAGCAGTTCTCACGAAATGATAAACACAGTACCGCGCTTAATATAAAACGAAGTGAACTTTTCATCTTTGTATATAGTTTAAATAATATTGCCTTATCCCAAAATAGACGGATAAACATCAAATCCAAAGTTCCGAAGGAAGAAACTGAAAAACACAAACGCATAACATAGCTCTCATTTCGATTTAAAAAAAAACAAAACTTTTGTCTAAACATACTTGTACTACATTTGTATTTCATATCTTTCGTACTTGTTGGCCCATCTTCTGTACACTTTTTCGTTTCACTAGTGGCAACGCTGAAATGTATGGTATTTCCACTTTGTCCGGCAATATTATTAGCTTTGTTGAACTGGTTCTTGTATTTGCTAGAAACGTAACCAAACAAGAGGAAACAACGATAATAGTATACCTACTCAACAGCAGAGGAGAGTTGGGCATAGCTACCAGACTGGCCGATTTTAAAAATATTATGGGTAGCCCTGCCAGAATGATGATTTAACATATTTTTTAACGATTTTAAATCAAAACATGATTGATTTTTTTGTTTCCAAAATGATTCTATTTTTCGCAAATGATAATTTTATATAATTGCTTGGAAAATTATTGAAAGGTATTATACCTAACGTTTTTTAATTGCTTGGATCAACTAATACAAAATTTTCCATAGGTTTTAACATAAAATTTAGTGACAGTGCATTGTGTCTTACATTGAATTAACTTTGGAATGTTCTATGAATTTGATGAGTTCTCAACACCCCACCCCGTCTTCACGAGATATTTGTTATTTCTTAAAGGTGGTTTTATACTATCTGTGTTTTACATCTGACTTGTCAAATTTCCCACTGCAAAAGCAATACATGTCGTGTGAACCTTTTGAAACATTGCCACCTGAAATTTACAGAGCTAAAGTCAGGCGACAAAATTTTCAATTAGAGCGAGTTCTATTTTCATCTGACATCAGCTGTTTTAAGTTAACAAGTATGTGTTGGCGTCACTTAGAGGTTATGTCAGATGCGATTATACATGTACGTGTGAAAGCAAAAATTAAAAATCGTCTGTAAATGGACAATTTTGAAAGACACGCAAAGTTACATGTGGGCCTCAAAACTGACAAGTCAGATGTAAAACACAGATAGTCTAAATGCACCTTAACGCGGAAAATGACTTCACAAAAAATGCCTGTGTTCAAACTTCTGTTAAGGAAGGTGTAAACAATCTGATGTTTGGACACAAATTTTATATATTCTTGTAGTAAATTTGCACGACATTTTCTAAATTTTTTATGTATTACACTTTATTATTCTTACATTTACAAAAATTTTATGAATATGAACATAAATAATTGTGCACATAATTGAAAACTATGTGAAAGATTCATTTAATTACGTTATTTATTTTTTTATTTTCAAAAAAAAAAAAAAAAAACAAAATATATCCAACCAAATAATTACATACATATCAAATTTTACAGCTTGTGCTCTAACCAGAGCATGAAAAACGCAGCACAGCGCCGCTATTTTCGGAGCCAATTTATTATTGCGCTTGCGCTGCGTCAATATTTTTCCGCTGCGCATAAAAGGAGCAAGCGCAAAAAAGGAGCACTTTCCATTGCGCTTTTTTGCGCAGCACTTTTTTTGCGCAAAGCTCGGTTATAATATTTTTTATTTTTCCCGAAAACTTCAAGATATAATGCGGCACGTATTAAATCTCAGTCTTTTACATTTATTTTTCACTAGAACTTTTGTTTATCCATATACAATACACTGTATATAGACTAGGGATAAATCAACATTTTGATTAATCAATTAATTGATTAATCAAGAATCCTGATTAATCAAGAATCCTGATTAATCAAAACGCTGATTAATCAAATTTAATCAGCTTTTTGATTAATCAGGATTCTTGATTAATCGATTAATTGATTAAGCACAATTTTGATTAATCAAAAATTTGATTAATCGACTAACCGCACGTCCCTAATATAGACACATGAAATTTTATTATACAGACTACACCACATTTAAAATATATATTTAACCCTCTGCAACTGACGTGTCTTCGTTATCACAATTCCACTGACGTGGTAGTACAATAGACTCTATTTCGACTGCTTATATTTTCCAAACTCCATTTGTAGACCCACTGAAAATATTTTTGATTTTAGTTTAAAGTAGTAGTTTGCTATTTATTGTAATTTTTTGTTGAGAACAAAACGACAAATCTTATTAAAAATAAAATTATTGGCATGTCATAAATTAGCCGTAAAAAACATCCATACAAAAACAAAAAAACTTCATATTTTATTTTTTTGGTAAAAAGTTTAACAATAATTTTACCTTATCAATAATAGCTAATCAAAATAGAGAAAAAAGAGCTAATATTAATGGTTATAACGTATTTTGTCGGGTCTAACTCAATACTGACGTGGTAGACTTGTAGACACTTGTATGCTCACATCAACGGGTGCGCTCGTTTCAATTGCTTTCTTCGCACTAACGTACACATTAGTACGTAATAAGAAGGTACTGAAAAAGCCAGAATGGATATTTGTATAATTATGGCGTAAAACAATATCTTCTGTTTACTGGTGTCTGCTAGACTACGACGTCAGTCGCAGAGGGTTAAAACAATAAAATTTTTAGGGCATTTATTCTATCAGTTAATGTAATTTTGACTATGTAATTTAGACGATTTGCTATATCTTGGAAAACGTAAGAGGAAATCGCTTGAAATTAAAAAAACGCTAAAACTGAAAAATTCCAAAATTAAAAAAATGCCAAAACGAAAAATTACCAAAATTAAAAAACCGCTTAAAGGAAAAAAGCACCAAAAGTTAAAAATATCAAAAATGCAAAAAATCTCCAAAACTAAAATGATATCCAAAACTAAAAGAATCGCTAAAACTAAATATATGATAAAAAAAACAAAAACCCAAAACCCGAAAGAAATCAACAAAAGGAAAAAAGTGCCAGAGATAAAAAACACCAAATACTAAAAAATCACTAAAAGCCGAAAAATAGCCCAAACGAAAAAAGCGCCTATGCTCAAAAAATCTCCAAAACTAAAATAAATCAATAAAACTAAAAATATCTTCAAAAAATGAAAAAAAAAATCGTTAAAACAAAAAAAAAGCCAAGCAAAAATATCACCAAAGCTAAGAAAATCGGAAAAACTCACCAAAAAACGAAAAATCTACAAAAACCGATAAAATCACAAAAACAAAAAAGCGTCAAAGCTAAAAAAATCGCAAAAAAATTTAATAAATAAAAAAACTAAAATTAAATGAAGAAGCAAAACGAAAAAATTGCCAAAATAAAAAAGGACAAAACCTAAATACATGTGTATTCGTACGGAATCCTTCATGTGCGAGCCAAAGTCACACTTTACTGAATTTAGTTTTTTATATTTACATTTAATTCAAAGTTATTCAGTTATTCGTTTCATAAAAATTAAGAAGGCAAAAATTTTACATTTTGATAATTTATTAGAAACCTAAGTATATGGACAAAAGTCGATTTTATTTACAATTAAGTGAGGGAACTTAATTAAAAAAGTTTAGATTTTTATAAAACACTCACAAATTAAATTTTATTGAGTAATTTGTTTATCAATTGAGTTCCTTCACTTAATTGTGAACAACATTTGTCCATAGATTTTCATGGTTTCTTAACAATTTTTTCTTCATTATCCAAGTTCTAATTTCTGAATAACTCCGAAACAGTTGGAAATACAAATAGTTATAATAGTTTATATGCATGCCTTAAAGGCAATTTTATTCAGCATCTTTTGGTGGTCTAGATTTTTATATAAAAGAGATTTTTTCTGCGGTTAAGTAATTCTACAAACTTCTTGATTGGCTGAAAACTAAGTAATTTTTAATTACACCAATGGTTTTCGTGATCAGATCTTGTTCTTACTTTTTCTTGTGCACTTATGAAAATTATTATTAAATTTTTATTTGCTCAAAGTTAAATTAAAATAATTGATAAGTTGACAGTTGAATTCTTCATGGCTTTGTGTGTGGTCGGTCCATTATTCCATTTCAAAAAAAATTTGGTTTTGTCAAATTCTTCTTAGACTATTAATGATTTTTCTTTTTTCTTTGGCAATATTATTCATAAATAATAGAGAAGGATAAAGTAAGGAAGATGACAACGAAAAATAAAAACTGATTTGGGCCAAAATTCTTGCAAACCAAAGGTTGTCTTTAAGAATTTTTTATGACTACACAAAATAATAATAAATCCCACAAAATATTAAACGTAATTTGAAGACAGATACGATAAAAGCACAATAAATAATTGAATCTTACATTTAATAGCTATTGAAGGACTAGAAAACCAAAGCTGATTCGTAGCAAAGTTCGAATAAAATAGAAAAAAGATTTATTTGAAAAAAAAGATAGGAGAAAGCTACCACATTGACAAAGACAATAGATATACATACTTACATACACGTATGATGGAAAGTTGTCCAGATGTTTTAGAAAAACAACAAAACACTCTTCTACTGTAAAGAAATCAAGGGGAGGGTGAGTGAGAAAAAATTATTCATTGCATATAATAATGATATAAAATCTATGCTGACATGATTTCGCAGAAAATTTTAATGTTGATATTAAATTTATGGACCTTTCAATGAAATCAACCTCAAATGATAAACTGCACAGTGGAGCCCAACGGAAAATAAGCATTGGTTTTTAATCTAAAGTATTTGGCAAACATAATTGAACATCAGGCAATATGGCTAGGGACAAGATAAAAGTTTATGCACGGCAAAGCATAGCAACGTTGTTTTAGGAGGCCGCAATACTACCTCATTTTTTTTATATGCACACAGAAAAAAAGGAATGTAAAATCCACATGCCGCAATTTTGATTGTAAATCATATTAAATTTACAAGAAATAATTTGTCGTTTGAGTGTGTTAGTGTTTACTTGCTTTATTCATTGCTACAATTCACTGTTCTGCCTAGTTGTGTGACTTGTTGTTGTTTATACTTACATGTGTCGTCTATGTATACGACAAAAAACGAATTACCAGCGAATATTTACTGCTGCTGGTTTAAAATTACCATTGTTTCATATTAATTTTAAACGGAAAATAATTAATCTAACCTTAAATCACCGTTAAAACAATTTTGTTATAAACGTTAAGTTTCATTTTCAATCGACATGAATATAACTTTAATTTCAAATAAGTTTTATGTTAAATAATCATTTAAATCATGTTGAATTAAGATGTGATGCATTTTACATACGATGGTATTTATTTAGTGTATAAGTAAAGAAAAGTTTGAAGCTGCTGTGGCTGCAGTGGTTAGCGCGTGGACTATCATGCAGGTGGCACGAGTTCAAATCTTGGCTGGGGCGGTCAGCTACAACGAAAAGTTTTCTGATGACTATCACGTAAGTAAAATAATTAATAAAATAGTTACATTGAAGTCATGTTTTTTCAGCTTGATATAACTTTAATTCAACATTATTCTTCGTGTTGTTCCAATATCAAGTTCACGTTGTTTCAACTCGAAATTACTTTGGTTCAACATGATTCTTCGTGTTGTTCCAATATCAAGTTCACGTTGTTTCAACTCGAAATAACTTTGATTCAACATGATTCTTCGTGTTGTTCCAATATCAAGTTCACGTTGTTTCAACTCGAAATTACTTTGATTCAATATGATTTTTCGTATTATTTCAGTATCAACTTCATTTTGATTTAACTGTACTGGAATATTAAATCAACATGAAATATAGTTAATTCAAAAGGAACAAATTTCTTTCAAGATTATTGTAAATCACGTTGATTTAATATGAAACACCTATGAAGCAAAATCATTACCGAAAAATGTTAAGTTAACCTGGTTTTCGACGATTTTACATGGAAATTTTTCTATGTGTGTATTTCATATATTTACCCCTCTTTAGGTGGTGCTATTTGTATGTAAATTAAAGCTCTATTTTATATTCGAAAATACAAGTTCTCAAATGATACGAAAAGTTCTAATTTAAGTCACTAAGGACTAATAAATCAGTGCAAGTTAGTCTTTCTTTTTGGTTTAAAATGTGTTTAAGCCAGCAAAACTATAGGTCAGTAATCATATAAACCATTTTTAAACGCATATTGAGTTTGAACTATATTTAAGTTTCAGTTTAGTTTAACTAAACTAGCATTTAAACGTTTACTCATATATTAACTACTAGATGAGCCAAAATAATCAGTGCTACCAACGTTAAACAAATCTTTCTAATTTCCAGCGACATTTATACATATTAGTAAAATTGCATATTTTCGCTTTTTTCTAATTTAACTTCGAAATGAGATATTTGATCGCGTTAAAAAATACCCTAAGTTTGACCCAGGACTCTAAAGCAGCTCCGTACCAAAATTCATAAAAATCCGTTTAGTAGTTTAGAAAGACAGACAGACAGACAAAAAATTCCAAAAGTTGGTTTTTCGTCTTGTACATCGATTACTGTTTACGCCACCATAAACATTTCCAAAAAATATTTAATGTACAGGCACGCCCCTTTTACAGTTTTATTATATTTAACTACAATTACATTATGCAACAAGAAAAATGCCAAGGAGTCCGCTATATTTTTTAACTGACTTCAAAAAAGAGGAGTTTAGACTAGATTAGAATAGGGGAAAGATCTGGTCCAAAGACCGGCACTGCGACACCTAGTGGATTTTTTGTGCCATAGATCTATAAATTAAATCAAGTTCTGCATGACTCTCCTTATGAAAGTTAGCACAGAGGTTGGAAAAGCTCGCTTAATATTATCCGAACACAGAAACTCAGAATAGAAAATACGCCTTCTACTAGTTATTACATAAGACAATACATTCACAGAGAATGTGTGCTGTTGTCTCATCTTATTCCAAGCATAAACGACACAAGGGTGACCGAACTTGGTCACTTTTCCATAGACGATAGCTCAGTCCAAAGTGACCAGAGAGAAAGTCTGTAACCATCCGTAAATCCTTCCTGTTGAAATTTAGGATGCCAATATATGAAAATGGCTGCGTCAATACTTTGGCTTGCCTTAAACCAGAAGAAGCCAGCCACATTCCCTTTTCGGTCGATATATCATTTCCCTTGATTAAGGTCTTGACAGTCGATCAGTTTGCACCACAAAAGGGCTCTGGGCCCATAAGAGAAGCAGTAGAGGCCATTCTGGCCAATTCGTCCGCCTCCTCATTATCCGCATGACCAATATGGTCAGGTATCCAATAAATGAAAACCTTGTTCCGTATGGATAGCTCCTGTAGTGAGTCAAAGCAATCTAAACCAAGCTTAGAATGGAGTTCCCAACAAAGGAGCTTCTTGACTATCGGAGAAGATAGCTATACCCGCGCCCTTAATACCTCTTTACTTAAATTAATATGAACACACTTGGTGATCGCCAGTATTTCCGCCTGTAATACCGTAGGCCATTTGTCCATGTGCACAGAGATTTTCACGTTGGGTCCACAGACTCCAGTGCCAACTCCATCTTCCGTTTTGGATTCATCCGTATACCAGCATAAACTTTTGAAGTCCACAGTAGGACCGTTTTCTTTCCACGTTGCCCTGAGCGGAATTGTGAAATTGAATTTCCTGTCGAACCTAAGTTCACAGTTTATCCTGTCACTAGGCACTCCTAGCAGCCCTCTGCTGGGCATAGTACTCAGGATCGACGGGCAGAGTTCCCGAGACCCATCCTATAAACAGCCATTGCCGCAGAGGATCTTATAAAAATTTGCACAACTCTTCACCGCCCAGATCGCCCTAGTGGCTTTCTGTGTTATGCATTGAACATGACGGTTCCAAGTCAACCTACTATCAAGAGTAATCCCCAAATATTTTACGTCGGTCGAATAAGGAATATTGCACCCATTCAACGAAACTGTCCCCAGACCAAGTTTTCTCTTAAGAGAGAAAGGTACCAGAATAGTCTTGCCAGAGTTGACCGACAGGCCGTGTCTCCCACACCATATCATGACAGTGCATAAAACATCGTTCATGACGTCTTAGAGAACGTTGCCGAATTTGCCAGTAACTTCCCGTAACTTCGTCCCTTGTTCACTAAGAATGAGGAGAAGTTCATCAATCACCACTGGCCAAAGGAGTAGTGATAAAACACCACCTTGGGAACACCATTTGGGTGCATTAATAGTAACCATCAGCGATGCCATTTTTAGCCTTTTTTACGATATGACTCTGTTGTCATATCGTAAGTTTTTTACAATATGACAACACGGTGTTATATCGTTGTCTGTCATATCGTAAAAAAAGGCTAAAAGTGGCATCGCTGGTAACCATATCATTTCCCATTGTAGTACTTATGTCCTTACTCTCAAGGAGGAGTTTATATCCAGCCCTATTTTCGATGTACTCGTTAGCGAAATTTTGTAAAAAAACCTTTTTATTGATTATTGAGAAATTCCATTTTAAATTAAAAAAAATTCCTCATGGTCACCGATTTAAATAAAATTTGCTGAATAGGTTAAGTAGGGTATCTAAGTACGAAAAATGAATTTTGTTTATTTTAATTTTGTAAACTGTGGCAGGCGATTTTTAGTGCCTTTAATTGTAGAAGAGTTTTGGAACCTTGGATTTAAGATTTTTTTCTATTTTTCGTAATCTTCATTTGTGCAGAATGCCATGTTTATGTTCGAAAGAGTTTTGGAATATTCAAACAGATCACCAGCATTTACAAGAACTGCTGTAAGCCTTCAACGTCCAAGAAAATCAAATTGTAAATGCTAGTGGTCTGTTTGGATATTAAAAATCTCTCTTAAGCAGTCCACTATCATTTACAATTTGATTTTCTGTAGACGTTGAAGGCTTACAGCAGTTTTTGTAAATGCTGGTGATCTGTTTGAATATTCCAAAACTCTCTCGAACATAAACGTGGCATTCTGCACAAATGATGACTACGAAAAATAGAAAAAAAATTTTAAACCAAGGTTCCAAAACTCTTCTACAATTAAAGGCACTAAAAATCTTCACGCACTTATACTGATTTCATTAACCAGTCATGGCCAAACCGTTTTCAAACTCTGAAGAATGTCCAATTGTAATTGTAAATAAATAGAAACAAAATAGTAGCTTAAAATAATGAATAATAAAAAATAAAAATAATTTTTTATACATATACTAGTATGTATGTATGTTTTTGAATTTTTGATCATAATTCATAGACTAGTTGACGTCCCACTCTGAAATTTTCAGAGCGGCTAGAATACATGCGTAGCTATTTGCATGAAAAAAAATTTAAAAAAGTAAGGGGTATATTTAAAAAAAAAAATTTGTTTTGTTTTTCAAAAAAAATATTTTTAAACATTATAAAAAAAATAAATGAAAACATCTTAAAACAGAGCATTTATAAATTCCTATACCGAAAAATCTTGATTATCTGATATGGACCAAAAGTTATGGCTTTTTTAACGACATCTAAAACTACTATCAATGCTGTAGGGCTGCCACAGTTTTCAAAATTAAAATAAATAAAATTCATTTTTCGTACTTAGGTGCCCTATTTAACCTATTCAGCAAATTTTATTTATTTTTCAATTTAAAATGGAATTACTCTATTGTGTTTTTGAAAATCTATGTACATATATGAAATTCTTTAGGCTTGGTGTGAGTTACTTGGAAATCAGTATGCATAGTCGCGCACAAAAGCAAGTGGATGAAAGAAGGGGAGTAAGTGACACCTCCCATACATAGTAATATTTAAAAAAAATTTTAACAAATTAAACAGACTTTAATGTACATATGCACTAAAAAGTAGAAATAAAACGTTAAAAAAATTAAACTGACTTTAAAATATATGCACTGAAAAGTAGAAACTAACTAAAATATTATTATATGTGTTAACTACTTGACTGTTTGCAGTCGTTTGAAAAAATAAAAAAATGTCTCCGGAATTTTAAATTTCGACCATTTTTGTGGTTAAGGGACCAAAAAACATAAAAAAATAATATATAGTGTTCGTTAAAGATACCGACAAAAGTTTCAATTTGTTGCATAGTTTTGAGGATAAATCAAATCATGTTATGCACTGTTATATTTAGAACGCGATTGGCCGCCCCACTGTGAACACAATAAGAAAACTCATATAAAGTAGGAGTGAGCACAATAATAATCCTACAGTGAAAAAAATTTTTAAATTATTGAAAATTAAAAAAACAACAAAACTAAATTTTTTTCATGTTGATATATTTCTTTGCTCGATAGAGAAGAAGGGTGCTGTTGCCTGAATGCTTGGCGCATTTGACTTCAAACCCTGAGCTCTTCAGTTCAAGACTATTTTTAGGCAAGCCAAAAACATCATGAATTTTTCTGATGTTCATTGGTGTGTTATTGTGTTGGTTGTTGTTGGACTGTTAGAGTGATGAAGACATATCACTGATCACTTTGGCAGTACCGGCAGCGATTAATACTAACATATGCTAGTGCACTTTACAGCACCCTCCTTCGTCGGTATTGTAGCAGAACCGTCGGCGAAGTAAAAGAACTAATTAATAAAGCGCCCTTCAGGCTGTATTAGGTTTAGTATTAATACTTGCCAAAAACTCAAATATTAAATAAAAATCCAACAGTGTGAAAACAAATTGTTATGATCTGTCAAATTTCGAAACAGTCACATTTTTCATTTTATCAGGGTTGTCTTTTGCACAAACAAACATACGAATAACCAAAACATCTCTGAGGTTGTTGGTCGCCATAAATAAAGAAAAAGAAGAACGAAACAATGGGCTTCATTGCAAATTATTTGTGTTACGTTTTATTTGGAATGCGATAGTGCAGAAACAAAATATAATGAGAAGATTTTCATGAAAAGTGTTTTTGTCAGTCAGACTGATTTTGATTTGATCTTTGTCTTACAAAATCTAATAAAATTATCAAAGCTAGTATTACAGTGTGAGATGGCCTGCAATGGCTACACCGCTTAAACAAATTAATGCCTCTACTTGACACCAGAGGGGCTGCACCACTGCTGTACAAAAAACGCGCAATAGCAGAGTTGTGAATGAATTAAGCTTTCTATATCTTTCCCACTTCACCACCTGTTCTCTCTACACCATCCCTTTGCCAAAGAAGGTAACAAATTAATTAGTTAATTAACTGGTAGGCATTAATTGTCTCATTGTGTTGCTTCTTTGAAAAAAATAAGAAAAAGAAATGTTTCTGGCATAAATTGCAACGGCATTATTATGATCTCTGCAAAAATGCATGGTTGTGGAAAATATTGTATTATTACAGTAAAATTCGCTTATAGTCCACTGCCTCATTTGCACCCTTTTTGTGGACTATAAGGCGAATTGGACTATATCTTGATTTTTATATAAGCCAATTTGTAGCTTATATGCGAATCCCCATATAGTTGTTTCTTTTAACAAAGAAAAATAAAACTAACGTTAAAAAATTACTTCCTTACTTACTCAATTCACAAATATTGCAATTAAGATTGCTAAAATAAAAACAATTTCAACTCAATATCAGTAATATATTCATAAAATTATGATTACAAAATATATTATTTTTGACTTTTGCATTTTGCATTATATCTTCCATAACTTGCATATATTTAAGATATTTCAAACCAAATCTTGGTGGCATATAAGCGAAAATGGAGTATAGGACTAATGGACTAAATAAAAAATATTTTGCAGGTATTTTACTTATAGATGACAGAAAAACTAACATTTTGGAATATATCGCTAATTCTACTATAAGCGGTGTGGCTTATAAACGAATTATACTGTAGTCCAATTTAGAATATTGTGCAAATGGTCTTGCATTGCAGCATTTGCAAAACTGTATGGCACATCGATGCTCACCACTAACAGTTGTTAAGTGGTACTATACCATTTTGGAAATGCTACGATACAAGAACATTTGCACCAAATTGAAATATTTGTATATCTAACCAATTTCATTGCTTACAATTGCATCAACCCATAAAATTCAGTAAAATCAACCAATGGAATTGTAGTTTAGTCGATTGTGTGCTAAACTATTAACCAGAAGGTCGCAGGTTCGATGCCTGCCAAGGCTTAAACAGTAAGGGTGGTCAATTAATCTGAGAATAAATTTAATTGAGTGCTAATTCTGTTTGCCGTTTTTAACTGGAAGCTTAAACCTCTCAAAATTGCCATACTAAATAATAAAATATGCCATCTCTGGCTCTGCATGAGCTGGCTTTGCAAATTGCAGAAAAAAAAGAAGAAGATAAAATAAAAAAGAAAAAATAGAAAAACTTAAGAAATAATTGTTATGTGCTGTGAAATAAAAGTATAGACGGGCTTATATATATATATATATATATATATATATATATATATATATATATATATATATATATATATATATATATATATATATATATATATATATATATATATATATATATATATATATATATATATATATATATATATATATATATATATATATATATATATATATATATATATATATATATATATATATATATATATATATATATATATATATATATATATATATATATATATATATATATATATATATATATATATATATATATATATATATATATATATATATATATATATATATATATATATATATATATATATATATATATATATATATATATATATATATATATATATATATATATATATATATATATATATATATATATATATATATATATATATATATATATATATATATATATATATATATATATATATATATATATATATATATATATATATATATTGGGTGTTTTTTATTGAGGTATAGAACTTTAAGTTGGCATCACTTTTTTAACTGGCGGCCATTTTGTCAGCTGTCAAGTGATTAATATTTAGTTTGGTTTGCCATTTCATCATGAACAGGTTGACAAAAGAACAACGCTTGCAAATCGTGCAAATTTATTTCGAAAATAATGGTTCAGTTCGCGAAGTTTACCGCAAGCTCCGTCCATTTTATGGTCGACATAATCGTCCATCAGAGCAATTAATTCGGTTAACCATGGATCGTTTTCGCACTACGTTTACTCTATGTGATAATACGCATCCGCAGAGACGTCGAACAGTGCGCACCGAAGAAACAATTGCCGCTGTAGAGCAAAGTGTTGAAGAGGACCCGAATGAATCGATTCGCCACCGTGCACAGCAATTGGAGCTTTGTCCATCAACTTTATGGAAGATTTTGCGCAGATTTTGGATGGCATGAATGTGGATGAGTTGTGGTTCCAACAAGACGGCGCTACATGCCACACAGCGCACGTCACAATCGATTTATTGAAGGAAACATTCGATGAGCGCATAATTTCGCGGAATGGACCTGTCAATTGGCCACCAAGATCGTGTGATTTGACACCATTGGATTATTTTCTTTGGGGATATGTGAAGTCGCTCGTCTACGCCAACAAACCAGAAACGTTAGGGGACTTGGAAGCCAACATTAGTGGCGTTATTGCCAACATACGGCCCCATATGCTCGAAAAAGTGGTTGAAAATTGGACCTGTAGAATTGGCTTTATTCGAGCCAGCCGCGGCGGCCACATGCCCGAAATCATATTTAAACATTAATGGCATAAAATTATCCTTCCAATAAAGCCAAATTGATGGACATTAAAACGATTTTCTTGTGTTTTATTTCAATTCGAAGTTCTATACCTCTAAAAAAACACCCGTTATATATATATATATATATATATATATATATATATATATATATATATATATATATATATATATATATATATATATATATATATATATATATATATATATATATATATATATATATATATATATATATATATATATATATATATATATATATATATATATATTGAAAAAAGTACAATTGAATGTGTGTGTTGGCATACTTATTTTTTACAGCTTAAACCACCAACGTTGGCCGCTTAAGCTGGGCAATAAAATCAGTTAATTATCGTATTAAAAACAGAAAACAAAGATTAAGGATCACTTAATCTCTAATGTTCACATTAAAAACTAACCCTAAGTGTGTTAGTTTGAAATAATTTTCTTTGTAATATTTTGGGCTTGAGCTTGGGTTCATACAATTTTTCGTATGTTTAACGCATGAGCAAACGCCTTTACCATGTGAGGCAAGTCGTCTTGTTATATAACTACAGCACAAAGTAAACACAGACATTTGGTCCCTTGCTTGATTTAAATACAGTAATTTTTTGTCAAATAACTATTTTAGTTGTTATTATTTTAAATTGGTAATTTTAACCATAAAAATTGGTAATATTAACCACAAAAAGTTTTAAAAATTATGTTAGTAATTTTTACCATCAAAAATAGGGCGAATTCGTAAATGCAGAAAATTTGTATAACCATTCTGCAAATTATTGAAACAGCAATAAAAATGCTGCCGTAGTTGCAGCAATCTGCGGCAGCATTATCAATTGTTAGCATAAAGAAACTTTTGACGAAGAAAAAAAATTGCCATGTGATACCCATAATTTTAATTTTGTTACGTGGTTTTTCGCCAGTTTACATTTAACAATTCAGTAAAATATAATTTTTTGATCTTGAAATTCGGTCTCACAACTCTTCGCATGTTTATAAACTGAAGCCTTTACCATCTCACCCAAGTGATCTCGTTAAATAACTACAGCATAAAGTAAACATAGATATGAAATGACTTAGAACTTAAAAGCTTATTTTTACCAATAAAAATTGTTATTTCTTAAAAATTGCAACAACAATTTACATTAACGGTAAGTTAACAATATAAGGTGTGTTCGGGATGAAAAACGAAGTCGTCTGAACTTACCCAAAGTTACACAAAATTGCGCGAAAAGCATTCTAGATGACAAAAATTGGGCAAGTGAGAGAGCTAATGAGAGAGTAGTTTTATTTCATTTCCTGTACAAAGTTGCACGAACTTTTTCTTTGGGTAAGTTCGGACAATAATAAAATGATAAGCTGTTTTGTGTTTACATAAATAACAATTGAAATTTTGCAAATTCAGAAAACAGTAAAATAAGCTGTCCATTGTGAAACAATTATTCAAATGGAAAATATGTCTAGCTTAATATCAAATGTAACTAGCTGGGTTGTTATTTCTTGTTTTAAATGTAGAAAAGCATTTGCTTTTATATAATTATTTCGCAGTGATGCACATATTTCCTTCGCCATAAGAATGCATTATATTACGAGATTTAAACGACTAAAATCGCAAACTAAACTTTAAAGTTAATAAGTTAGCACTATTGAAATGTTTGGACTTAAGATTGTGGTTTTTCGCGTTCCAGATGTTTTCGGCAAATCTTATAATTTGAAAGAGTAAATGTTGAGTTTACTCTCATTAGTCCGAACTTGCCCGAAGTCATCTGGAACACAGCTATAAATTGGTTAGACTTACCTAAAATTTTATTTAGGGGTTATAAGTATACGTGTATCCACGTTTTGAAAATTTACATCCGGGAGTCATTTTAGGGGGAGTTTGTACTTTTTTTTTGAGAAATGGATAAAAATATCCATACACATATAAAGTCAACACATTTACCACCTCAGCCACATCATCATCTAAAAAGTCTTGTGTCCTTGACTTTATAACTATAAATAAAACAACTTTCAGAGTAGCTGAGAGGGTAAATGCCTTTGGCAGAGAGGATTGCGAAACTATAATAATATTTTCATTAATTATCTGGATGTTGTTAATAATAACTGCCTGGGAAGTTGAACATACATACTGATTGATACTTTGGGACTAGATCAAAAGTAGTTCCCTAGAAATAACTTCCAATATTTTTCACTGGGCTGCCACCATAATATGAAAGGGATAGCCGAATTGGTAACAATACGATTTACTATTCCTTTCATATAATCATGGCAATGTATGCTTTTCTTTTTTCTTGTATTAACATTAATAATTTTCTTTCAGTGTAAGATATAGTAATGCCACATTTCTAGTTATTTAGCTGCTTTTGAATGGCAGTATCAACAAATGATAAATTATTGAAAACCATTGTTAATTTGATGACACCCAGAATACACAGAAAAAGAACAACGGAAAGGGCCACAAGTCGGATTATCGTCTCTTAATGTTTCATTAATATGGGCTCACAATACAAACGCACATACAATCAGACATAAGGGTAGTTTTTTTCCTATACATTCATAAAATTCATTCAAGAGAGTGCATATAAAGGACAATGACAAGAGGGCATTCACTGTATAGAATTGTTTGCGAGATTTAATAAAGCAAAGTCATTTAAATTTAAATCATTATGAAATTAATATGACAAATCGATTTGTAATATTTTTACTATCATTTATTTCGCTAAAAGACTTTATTTGTAGGTTGTTTCCTTGCTGTCTCATGATTGCTTCTTTTGTTTGATTTTTGTTGTTGGAAATCCTAATTTGTTTTTAAGTTATTTCTTTTGTGTGATTTTTATTATTTTTGGACACAAACAATTTAATACTCATAAGGCCCTTTTGTTTTCAGTCAAACAATTGTCGTGTGTCTTCGATTTGTTGAATATTTTATGGTTTCTATTAATTTGTACCATCATTGCATTGTCCAATGAACCATTTGAATATGATGTTTGCTCAAACATATTTAATCCTTTTAATGCTGGTGTGAAATTTAATTAAATATTTTATAAAATGACCTACATAAATTTATGAAAAATAAACTTTTTTCATTACTTATTGCGTTTGATTCTCGAGAAAAACCTAAATTTTTTTACTTCTTACTAAAAATTTCAACTTAGCGTTCTTATGGATATGATACAATAGCCCAATTTTGTTCTATAAAAAACTCATGCAAATTCTAAAAAAGTAATTTTTTGTATATAAATCAATTAAAATAGGGGCCTCTAAAAATAAAGTTATTCCATAAAATTTTTTCGACCAAAAACACATCTCTAGTTTATTTCCTTTTTTGTATGTATGTGTTTTGGACGCACTAGAAATGGACACAATCAGCTTCTTTGAATGTGTTAGTTAGTTGGCATTTATTTACAGCTTTGCCCATAATGAAGTGCAAACTTTTCGTGCTGAAAGTAAGCAATTGTGAATAACTTAAATAGGTACTTAACAAAGTTAACACATACTCCCCGTCTACACATGCCATTTTTGTTGCAGCAATTTTTGAATTTGTGGGAGAGTATTGAAATAGAAACATATACCATATCTATTCCTCTCTCGCACTTTCTCACTAAAAAATGAAGAACTGCTGCAGCAAAAATTACACGTGTGGACCGCGACTTAGTGATGATTTCTGGATATGTGCCTATATCTTTAAAACTAAAGCTAGTCGAAAATTTTGTATGTTGATTTCTGAATTCGGCAGATGAAAATACATAAGAATTGTCTATTTTGCTCTGTGAAACATTCAAAAATTAAAATAAGACTGGAGTACAAATTTATATGTAAATTCTGTTATAATAATTATATATTATACTGAAGTGGAAATAAAACAGTATTTAAAATTCCAAAAAATTTTGGTTACTTTTTTCTCATTTGGTTAACTTTTTTTAAATTTTGGTTACAAAAATTTTTTGGTCGTGGCAACGCTGATTGTGGAAACAACACATTACTAAGTTAGTTATATTTTGTTAAAAATAAGCATGCTTAAACGATTTTTTCTACTATTCAAGCTGCGAGTCAAAATATACTAAAGTTGCAGAAATGGTTGCCCCTTGTGTACTCAACAAGCAACACCGATTATCTCAAAACTTTGCTTCAACGATTGCCTTGTGTGTGCTAAGCTTTAAATTTAATTAAATTAAACTTTTCCCATTTTAATTGTTATCAGCGTAACTCCTTTAGATGCTTTTTTGCTTTTGAGTAAAACCAAAATAACTTTTATAATTACGAATATTTAAATTAGTTGTCAGTGTCAGTTGAACTCTCTTAAGTTGGTGATAATGAGTTCTAACGAATGTTTTGTGTTACAAGAAAAACAACTAATCTTCCACTTTTTTTTATTTTGCTCCTGAAATAAAATAGAAAAACTTTTAGGTTTCAATTGTAAAGTTGTTCTTGTAAATCTCCAGTCATAAAAAAGTTAAAATATTTATATGTACGTAATTATCATGTCGTTTCTAAAAGTTTACTTGTTCCAGAAAACCCCAAACAGCCCCTGGAGATGAAATTATTTGTCTTAAAGCTTGTTTAATATGTTCTAACATCTTGTTTCCTTATGAAGACAATTGTCATTTATGTTAAGCACAAAAATCATAATTATTGTTTTTAAGAGCGTTTATGCCAACCGAAATAAGTTAAAGTGGTTTGGTATTTTGTGCACAGTGGAGTCGATTGCATAATTAATGGTGCAAAATATACACAAAAATATTTTCTAGATTATTATTTATGTATGCATTCGAAATGTCAATAGATTTGTTGCAGATTCGTGGCAAAAACAACAGATCCGGAAGGATTTGCAGTGCCGGTCGTTGTACCGAAGTGCACCACACTGAGACCTCAAGACTCCGCTCATCATCTCCAAAGCTTGAACTTGAGTTTTATGCATGTGTAAAGTTTTATCTCAACAGCATTATCCGCTTAGAGATGGTGGAATTATTTCTCAAATGATATTACATATTTTGCTCCACTATGCAATGCTCAGCTAAAGAATAGGATATAAAATTATAAGATTAAAAAACTTAATGAAAAAATCTAGAATGGAGCACTTTATTCAAACTTATTTCTGTTAAATCAGGCCTTAGTTCCTTAATGAATTTTTACAAATTAAAATATTTTGCTAAGAAGGAAATTTTAAGGAGTAAAGGAATCATATTTTCCTTGATTCCATTCCATTATTGTCACAACACAGTAGAACAAAACAACATGCTGTTTTCCGAGTCCACAACACTGTTTTAGTTTAACAAAAGCTTGTGTTGTCGACAAAAACATAAGGAAAAAATATGATAATGTAAAAACTAATTTATTTATGGTGGAAAAAAACTAATAGTTTAGTTATATAAAAAATAATAATACACTAACAGAAAAACCGTCGTAACGATGATATATATAATATGACATCAATGCTGTGTCAAGTGTCTTCGTTTTTGACCCCATGACAGTTTTCATAATTGTGATGTCAATCTTTACATCAGCTGGTCATCAATGACAATGATGACAAATCTATCATCATTGCAATGATATACCGACATCAGGGCAATGACGAATTGGAATCAATTTAATGGCAAAATTTCATCAATATAAAGTAACTGATAGGAAAACTGTCATAACGATGATGTAATTTGACATCAATGCTATGTCAAGTATTCGTTTTTGACCCCATGACACTTTTCATCATTGTAATGTCAAGCTTTACATCAGCTGGCCATCTCGCCATCAATGGAGTAATTAAAACAATAATACATACTTAAATTTTCTTACTTTTACTTGTTTCTATTTTAGTTTTACTTTTTGTTTTAAATTTTTTTTTCTAATGTTGGTCTTAATCCGAAAATCCTCAATTCATCGCAAATTTAAAACCTGACACCTCTACGATTTCATTCACGTCCCCATCTAAAACATCAGCAGCACAAAGACTACATAAACATTATTGATGCGACTTACATATGATGACAAGGTGTCATGCTCTCCTTTGCTTCAATGTTTTTTCTGTGCATGTATGCCGTACTAGCTTGGTTTTTAAAAGGACTTGTAGATTTTATTATTAGCTCTGTCATAGTAATGATGACGAGTGTACATCATTGCAGTGCCATGTTTTTTAACTTTTTAATAATGCGCTTACATAAAAACTAAAAATAAAACAATAGAATTTGTATTGAAATACAAATTACAAACGTTACCACCAGGGATGTAACGATACGCTTTTTTTGCCGATACGATGATTACAGGGATTTCCATACAATTTGACTCAGGACTATATTCGACGGTAATTTTTAATTTAAGTTTTCATGAAAAAACTCCTTTAGAGCCAGTTAAATTTCGTCACTTATGCCAAGCTCATGCCAAGTTTTCGTTATGCACATGGACCTAA
The DNA here is from genome assembly GCA_956483635.1 of Panzeria rudis. Lineage (NCBI taxonomy): Eukaryota > Metazoa > Arthropoda > Insecta > Diptera > Tachinidae > Panzeria > Panzeria rudis. The sequence goes on along the minus strand of OY101449.1, from coordinate 34,253,503 downwards.
AAAACTTGGAATAAAATTACCTTTTTTATATACTCAATGGTTTCGGAATTATTCAGACCGCAATGATGAAAAATACATTTTTTTTTTGCAAAGATGCAACATTTTTATATTTGAAAAAATTATAAAAAAAAACTGCTTTTTATATTTACTTTGAAGTTTTAAAAAATTGAGACCTTTCAAATTTAATATAAAAAACAGAAACGCCTCGTTTTAAAAACGCCCGTGTGGCCTCAGCCTTAATGTACAAATTTTAAAAATGTTCCAAACACCTGTCCGCTTATTTTTTTAAATTTAATTATGATGTTTTCTGAATTTTACGTCTACATTAATTGGATCTGGAGATACAAGGCTACCAAATTTACCAGTTTTACTTCTTTTTATTCCCTTTTATATCTCTACATCCAAAAGCAAACCTACATACAAGCTGTTTTTCTACTAAAATACATTCTTTCAGTATATAACTTTATATAAAAAATAGTTGTATGGAAAAAAGGATCAAAACACAGCTACCAACTTTACCCTTTATATATTCGAATGCCAAAAAAGGACCAAAATACGTTTGAGGGCTCCTTGAGGAGAGAAGAATACGATTTAAATTCCAGCTTTATTACTTTTTACTTTTAGAAGATAAATGTGTTACCGAAAAAGTACCAAATTAGGTTTTTACCCTTTTTCGCCCCCTATATGAACAAATATCAAAAAAGTACCTGCTGATTTATTTTTAGATTCAAATATGATGCCTTTTAAATTTTACATCTACATTAGTTAGATCCGGAGATATAAGATTACCGTTTTTACCCCTTTTAATGCCCTAAGAATATAAATTTTCAAAAATCCCTTCTTAGTGAGTATATACAAACACATTCATTCAGTATGTACAAAAAGAGCTACCAATTTTACCCTTTATATATTCGAGTTTCAAAAAAGTACCAAAATGTATTTGAGGACATAGTAAGGACAGAAGAATGCATTTAATTTTTATCTTCATAACTTTCGGAGATAAACGGTTAACAAAAAAGTACCAACATTATATTTTCGGCCCTTAAATGTACAAAATTAAAAAAAAAGTACCAAACACCTGTCCACTCATTTTGCTATCTTATTACGATGCTTTTGGAATTGTATGTCTACCTTACTTAGATTCGGAGATATAAGACTACCGATTTTACCCGTTTTTACCCCTTTTAACCCCCTTAGAGTTTAAGTTTTCCAAAATCCCTTCTTAGTGAATATATACAAACATATTCATCAGTATGTATGTATATCAATGTGCATAAAAAAAAGTTGCATGGAAAAAAGTACCAAAAAGTGCTAACAATTTTACCCATTATATATTCGAATTAAAAAAAAATTCCAAAATATTTTTGAGAGCTTCGTAAGGAGAGAAGCATGTATTTCAAGTTTAATTTCTATCATAAACGGTTAACAAAAAAGTACCATAATTATATTTTTTAACCCGTTTTCGCCTCCTACATGTACAGATTTTAAAAAAAGTTCCAAACACCTGTCCGCTCATTTTTCTATCTTATTATGATGCTTTAGGAATTTTATTTCTACCTTACTTAGATTCAGCGTTATAAGGTTACCGATTTTACCTGTTTTTATCCCTTTTAATATTCTTAGAATTTAAATTTTCAAGAGTTTTTTCTTAGTGAAAATATACAAACATATTCATTCAGAATGTATATCAATGTGCACAAAACATAGTTGTTTGGAAAAAAGTACCAAAAAGAGCTACCAATTTTACCCTTTATATATTCGAATTTCAAAAAAGTATCAAAATGTGTTTGTAGGCTTCGTAAGGAGAGAAGAATGCATATTAAAACTAATTTCTTTCTTCATTACTTTAGCAGATATACGGTTAACAAAAAAGTACCAAAATTATATTTTTACGCTTTTTCGGCCTCTAAATGTACACATTTTAAGGAAGTACCAAACACCTATCCGCTCATTTTTCTATCTTATTATGATGCTTTTGGAATTTAATGACTACCTTACTTAGATTCGGAGATAAAAGGTAACCGATTTTACCCCTTTTTATCCCCTTAGAATTCGAATTGCCAAAAATCCCTATATACGAAATTTCAAGTTTCTAGCTTTAGTGGTTTGGGCTGGGCGATGATGAAGCCAGTCAGTCAGCCAGTCAGTCATTCAATAACGTTAGTCTTTTATACATATAGATATATATGTAGATAATGAAAAAACTTTGTCTTATATGATTTTCTTGCTAAAGCTGAAGGCAGAGAGATGTTCTGAATGCTCCAACAAGAAAACTTAATATTTTCTTAATTATAATTTAAAACGAAACGAAATTTAACGGAGTTACGTAATATCCCAACAACCTCTTACATAAGTATATGTATATAATTTGATGTAATTTGGTTACTTAACACACCCTATTGTTCCCAACTTAAAAAAGTTATTAATTTAAAACGATAATTTACATTTGTAAATGCAAACTAATTTTTATAAAAAATAGTTTAAACAAGTTGTTAGAATATTCGAATATTCGTCAAAAACTGTTCGAATAATTTTTTATTCTATATTGAAAAATTTTGTTCGTATAATTCTAATAATTCGAATAATTCTTATTCGAATGACAACACTAATACATACATAGTCTGATAAACACAATACCCTTCTCTGCGTCGTGGAGTCGGATAAAAAATGAGAGCTTCTTGCATTGATAAGCCTATCTAAAAGTTATTAGAAATGATCCAAATTTACACCACTTCCGGATTTCATATTTGATTAAATTCTTTGGAATATCTTATTTTTTTAATGAAAGCGAAAATTGAATCTTGTTTCAAAACTAAAATTATGATTAAAATGTTCACAGAAAAAATGTTTGATTTGTCATTATAAACAGCGCCCAAAAAAGGAATCTGATATTGATATAAATCCCTTAGCATAACGGCTCAAATCTCTTTGGTATTCCAGGCTCAACTTGTTTCTCCCTTTTCAGTGTAAACGTTTGGATAACAACGAAATCAAAACAAAAATCTCTCACGGTCATCCTGCAAACCCATAAAAAAAAGACATCGAAATAAAACAACCTGTTTTCCAACCACTTGATTCATACTCTATAATAAATGGCAAAATATTAATAATCATAACACTTGAAAATCTGTTTTTTTTATTTTTTACACTTTACCCGACTTCAATTAAGATGCGAACTATTTTGCCATTTGATTTTTCTATTAGTGAAGATATAAAAAACAACAAAAATAACAATATACAATTTTATAAGTGCAACATTTTGTTAAAAAGCAAAAATAAAAAAAGCAAATGTTGCGTGCACGGCACGTGACCTTGTGTTACGCACTTTGATTAGTTGTATAAAATGTGAATTATTTTTTTGTATTTGGCAACCAACCCTTGTTAGCAGTCTTAATACGATTACACACATTTTAAATGATTAACAAAATCTACATCCACATCATCCTGTTTTATTTGACAACGGAAACCAGCCAACTTGTTTGTATATGTAAACACCACCACCGCCACCAGCAACATCACTCTCAAACAATTAACAGAGGCAGTAACAACAGCAGTGCTGCACTAAATATCATCATGTGTACAACTGCTTCCGTTTATAAACTGGTTGATAAATAGAAGCAGAGTCAGTCAGCATTTGTTTTGATATTTTTTGTATGACCGTGTTCCCAAAAAAAAAAAATCCACTTGTCCTTTTGGCAATTCTATTTAAAATTTTCTCATTCATATCGATTTCTTACTCTACACCTCTTGCACAGACTTTATGCAATTTGTATGTCACTTGTTAATGTTCAACTATAAATATGATTTTTGTTGTTTAATTTGATTGTGGGAAGATTTGTATTTTCTCTTTTATTTTTCTTTGATGTTTCTTTTATAATCACAGTATTTGATATGTTAATTTATTTCGTTTGTTAATAATACAGAATACGGATTAATGAGATTTTTGATTTTTCTCCAATTGCAAAAATTGTTTTTGAAAAAAATGTTGGCACTCGCTAATTTCATTCTCATGAGCAGAAGAAAACAAAATAGAAGGAATATATTTAATTCATATGATATTTCTATTGTAATTGAATTTCGAAATGTGTCACGAGAGTTACACTTCATGAAGCGATGATATCACCGATGGTATGGAGTATAGTGATAGATTAGATCCCATTGGAACGCAACAGACGCGGTACAAAAGTGACCGCATATGTTAATGATGCCCTGCGGCTGGACCGAGGCAAATTCTTGTAAACGATTAGTGAAATCATGAAGCGGTAGCAGAAAGATTATCAAGATAGGAAGACAGAATTAATTCTGTTTACTAGAAGATATAAAATTCGAGGCCTTATACTCTCGAACCTGAACTGGGACACAAGGAGGTGAAATACCTTGAAGTAATATTTGACTTCAAACTTTCCCTTAAACGAAGTACGGAGGAAAGAAAATAGAAATCACTATATGCCTTATACAGATAGCAGTACACTGAAACAATTTTGCTTCATGAAACCAATGAAACAATTTCATTAGATTGAATGACATTGGTTGAATGACAATTTCATAAATCCAATGAAAAGTTTCATTAAAATTCAACCAACGAAAATTTCATTAAAATTCCACCAATGAAATTCTTTTACAATATTAATTCAACCGATGAAATCCTGTTACAATATTAATGAAATTTTCATTGGATTAATGAAAAAATTTAAAGAATTGTTTCATTGGTTTAATTAGTAGGACTAATAATTTTAGAGATAGGTTGCAAAGAGTGGAAAGTGCTGCGAAATAATTTACGCTATCCTAGGACTGTTGAAAATGTAAACTTCTTTGATGTCATAGCCTTTCTAGGAATAAATAGAACTGATTTTTTTTGTACCATCGTTTTGTTCAAAGTTTTAAGCTTATGAAACCTTTATTAACTATGGTGGTATCATCTGAAGGAGCATTAAAATACCTTTGGATTGGTATAAAAATTTCAAAATCCATTAGTCCGTTGCGAGCAAAATGCAATTCTAATTTTATGGGACTTTTGAGACAGCTTAAACAAAATTTCTCCTTCGTATCCCAACATCCGAATTTTTTTTTTCAAAGAGATGTAATACAAAAGAGATGTAATACAATCATTAATTAATGCCTACCAGTTAATTTATTAATGTGTTGTCTTCTTTGGGAAAAGGATAGTGTAGAGAAAATAGGTGGTGAAGTGGGAGAGAGATAGAAAGCTTAATTCATCTATAACTATCTGCTATTGCACGTTTTTGTAGAGCAGTGTTGCAGCCGATCTGGTGCCAAGTAGAGGCATTAATTGGTTTAAGCTGTGCTTCCATTTATTAGTTCTTTTACATCGCCGACGGTTCTGCTACGATACCGACGAAGGAGGTTGCTGTGTAGTGCAATAGAATATGTTAGTATTAATCGCTGGCGGTACTGCCAAAGGGATCAGTTCCATATGCCTTCATCACTTTAGCAGTCCAACAACAACCAACACAATAACACAAAAATTCACATCAGCAAAAAGCATGATATTGTTGGCTTCTCTGAAACTAGTCTTGAATTCAAGACTTCAGGGTTTGTAGTCAAACGCGCTAACCATTCAGCCAACAGCACCCTCACATAATGTGACTGGGCAATGAGGTCAACACCTCAAGCAAGGCTCGAGGCGATACTAAAATTGCTACTCATAGCTGTCTATTTTGGAAGCTGTATAGCAAAAGTTGCATTACGGCAAAAATAACTCGTCTTGCACAGTTGTATTCTGAAAATATTAGACATATACATATGGAAAGCTGTAGCAAGTCTCGGACTATGTAACTTGCGAGAGAGGAAAGGGCATCAAACTCTGATTTACGGTTTAATATTCACCTACGTCTTCCACATAGACAGGCGCACAGGGGCGGAATTCTTCTCAGATACTTTATATATCAGAATTTCTTCACGATTACCAAAGAAAGTTTCACGCTATACATATTTCTGCTGATGGAATTTCGGAAAGGAGTATTTCATCCTTTTAGCTCAAGATCTATGAAGAATGTATGGCGGCTCTGAAAGCCGTGAACAATAGAGCAATTAAATCAATATGGGTTCTAAATTGCTTAAGTTCCTTGTTCACATCCTGGCAAAAGATATCGCGATAAGCTGGGTGTCAGGACACAATAATATCCATGGCAAAGAAATGGTAGATGAACTATAGAATTATATGTCACCTATGTAAACACGCCGTCAAGGTCAAGGTGAGAGTTAATACATAATTTCAGAATTGCCGGAGCTTTATGGACGAAGACAAGTCAGAAGAAAACGAAAGAGCTACTGGCCTTCGGCTAAAAGTTATTAAGCGCTCTTAATGGAGTTTCAACGGGAACCTGCACGATAGGATAAATGTTGGCGATGAGAGTCCAACATGAAGACTATGTTGGATGGGGATGAATAGGAATCTGCGGAGAACTTACTTGAAGACCTTGCAGAGCTGATAAATATAAGTCTGAGTTGCTCTTTCATAAATAAAAGTAAAATAAAATAAGGTTAGTTGCAGACATTCAAAAAGATTTTGGTTTCGACTTTATGGAAAGCCTATAATGTGTCGTAGGATTCTCAATGCACCAGTTCCTAAATTCTTAAGATTTCGGGAACGCCTTCTACATCGAAAACTACTTGAAATCCTATGAAATCGCATAAGGCTATTTGATCGACTCCCAGAGGCTTCTCTATAATTCTATTTAAATTATAAATATCGATAACCGTCGATTTATTCAGCTGATATGCAAATTCAAGCTGGTGTTATTTTATTCCCTATTATATGTACAATAGCTATCTATGAGTTTCTTCATCGTTTTCAAGAGAAATGAACTGATTGGTCTGTACAATTTTGACAGCTGTGCATGTCTACCATCTTGTGTTATGGAGACCACTTCAGTTTCAAGCCAAGCCTTCGGTATGCATAGCATGATATGCTAATGGCCTTTATTTGAATGTCCTATAGATAGTTGGGATATGATGCTATCATAACTTTCCCTGTCACTTTTACAGTGATAGGTTCTAGATTCAAATTTAACGTACTTTTCTTGTGGTGGTTTCTTTAAAGCTAGTCTAATTACTGTGCTTTAAACAAATATTTTTGATTTGGAAAAAATCTTTTTGTACAGTGAGCGTATTTTGTTAACATTTGCGCCGCTCACGAGTCGGGAACATATTGCACCACTTCTACTTTCTCTAGTCATAGAACAAGAACGTTGAAAGCATTTGGTACAAAAATTTCCCGCAGGGATGAATAATAAATACCATCCCACCCAAGCTATTTGTAAGAGTATCTATTGGTTTCATTACGTTAACGCCGCGGGATCGAAATAGGATTTATTGGCAGAGATCCTGGAAGGTGTGCATTCAGGTAAAACATCAATGTTGCATCTACGTCTACATTTCATCTGGCCGTTTGAGTGATCACTAGCGGGATCCTACAAATATTATCTCAGTAGGCGAATTAGAGGACTCTCTATCCTTTCGCAGTAATATCACCAAGTTGGGACTTTATACATATTTAATTGCTTTAATGTATTCATTTTCTTAGGTAACGCTTGACTTTTTTGAACAGCTGCCTTACCTTTGTTCTTAGCTTTTCCGATCCATCGTTGCAGCTGGGTCAATCAGCGGCATACTATTACATTTCGCGCTTGCATGGGTTTTTTAGAAAGTTTTTATTATTGTATATCAAACAATAGCAACAGGCGACAACACAATCTGTTTGCTTGAGTGCTCATGAGATACTGTTTGATTTTGTTTACTTTTGGTTAACGTGCGTGAGTACATCCGTGTAAGAGTAAAATAGTAAAAACGCACACCTGCTCTGTTTGCCGATTAATGTGTGTAGGTTAAACACGGTACATAGGTGGAGGCTAAAACAAAACCATGTTCCTTTTCAATTGCATGGAATACCATGAGTTCATGTTCTGGCCATTGTCATCGTGGCTGATTCGGAAGGCCCCAAATTATTATTTTTTCAAATATGTGTGGAAAAGATAATGAATAAAACACTTATAATAATAATATGTTATATATATCTCCAAAAACTCAAAATTAATTTCTTCTTCATTAGATGAATTAATTTTAAAGAAATTTTATTTTGAAAAAGTTGAAGCAAATTAGATTAAATACAATAAAATATTTCACCTTTCGCTTATGAACACAACTATTCCTCCTCCCTCACAATTTTATAGATTCAATTAAAACCCTTTTAAATGGCAATAAATTAATCTTCATAAATCACAAATTAACATTAAACATACAACAGTCAACAGAAAAAAGAAAACTAAGAGATAATAATACTGCAAACAGGAAACAATCTAAACAAGAAACTTAGCGAGACATTAAGATAAAATAATACATACATACATAGAAAACTTCCTTCCAAATATTTTCTATCAATTTTATGTGTATAAAACGACGATTACAAACCAGGATATACATACACAAACGTACGTTTATAAGTATAACAAGTTTAGACACATTTTATAACATGTAACAAGTTGAAACAATGCCAAGATTCCGAATAATGACAAAAGCAATTAATTTACATTTCGTTCAGAAGCTTGACAAGTGGAAGACAGGTACTTGCATTGTTTGTATATCATATAGATGTATGTATGAGTGTATGAATGTATGTAGTATGTGTGAGTAAATTCGCCTAAATACTAGTGCATTTATTATGTGTAGTAAGAGGAAGGGGTAAAATGGCAAAAGTGTGCTGGTGGCAGGGCTTTCAAGTAATTTGTTTCTTTGTTCCAAATAATTTAGGAAAACTCCCCAAGTAGCAAGAAATTATATGTTCTGGCGACATCTTGGAAGCCATGCACCCACACTAAGAGAAAAATCGCAACTTAAAATCGAAGTATATCGTTGTTGAAACGAAAAGTTTTCAACTTTGAGTATTTCATCGTTAATTTAAGAAAGAACAACTTCGAAATTATGTAAAACCACATGAAATCAACGTATTACAACGTTAAAATTCTCATTTGTCCTTAAAACAAAAAACTTTTTTTTTTTAATTTGAAAACATCCAACATTGAATTAAGCAAGAACAACTTTGATTTCTAGATTCAAATTTCAACAAACGGCCATGTTCTGTATATCACGTGGAATTAAAATGTGCGAAATTATCAAAGCATTGTTGTTGTGAATTAATATTTATAACAACAATGCTTTGATAATTCCGCACATTTTAATTGCACATGAAATACAGAACATACCTGAAAGTCTACGTTTATTCAAAAAAATATTGATGTCGATTCGAATATGCGAAAGCTCTAATTTTAGACCGCCAGCGTTTGAATTAAAAATAATATTTTATTAATATGATTATTTCGAACGTATTTGCTTTGTGAATCTAAATTGATTATTAGGCTAAGGTTCGTAACGTTATATTCAGAAAGAATTGGGTATGATTAATATTCCAAGGAACAATGGAAAAATTAACATCAACTTAATTTTTCAACGTACACAGCAGAACAGAGTAGCGCCACTTTCGGAAGCCGCTACACTTCCATCGTCAGTGCTCACGTGTATTTGCTATCACCACTTGTCAGGTGGCTCTGTTGAATGTGATTTTAATTCTTATATATACAACTTTTTCGCGAAAATTGAATACGAGAATTAAATCACTCTCAAGCTGATATTAAAGTGCACTTTCCCAGCGTTGCCATCGGTTTATTTTTCTTCATTCCCATTTTTCTGATAGCAAATACACGTGAGCACTGACGATGGAAGTGTAGCGGCTTCCGAAAGTGGCGCTACTCTGTTCTGCTGTGTACGTTGAAAAATTAAGTTGATGTTAATTTTTCCATTGTTCCTTGGAATATTAATCATACCCAATTCTTTCTGAATATAACGTTACGAACCTTAGCCTAATAATCAATTTAGATTCAAAAATAATATTAGTTAATTCAAATGCTCGCATATTTGAAATGAATTCGGGCATTGTTAAATTCATTTTCATGGTGAAACAATATTAAATTAACGCTGATCCACGGTTAAATTAATGATACATTTTTGATTTCAATTTAATTTACGGTTTTGCGACAAAGATATAAAGTTGGGCTACTTTGAAATAAGGTGGAACATTTCTAAATCAAGACGGCAACTTTGTTATTGCACTAATTATATTATATACTTATAATCTGCGAGTCAAATAGGGTAAAAAAGGTCAAATAGGGCAAAGAAGGTCAAATAGGGTAAAAAAATATTTATAGCCATAAAAAATGAAAATTTTTGTGAAAAAATGAATTAATAATAGCTAAGTGAAAACTTTGAGCTTATTGATGAAGTCTTAGTTGGTGAGAATGAATTCATAACAAAGAAACTCTATGGCAATCAATTGACAAAATTATTTTAACAGAACATCTAGAGGAGAATTGGAGAAGTTAAAATCATTATTACAGGACAGGACAGGCAATGTTACATATCGATGCTTGCACTACATTCAAAAAGAAGACCTTATCGAATCAATCCCACACTAAGGTCTTCGAGTACAGTTTAGAGAAAAATTAATTGAGTGGCGTAAAAAAGAAGTAATTACTACAGGGTGTTTTTTTCAGAGGTATAGAACTTCGAATTGAAATAAAACACAAGAAAATCGTTTTAATGTCCATCAATTTGGCTTTATTGGCAGGATAATTTTATGCCATTAATGTTTAAATATGATTTCGGGCAAGTGGCCGCCGCGGCTGGCTCGAATAAAGCCAATTCTACGGGTCCAATTTTCAACCAATTTTTCGAGCATATGGGGCCGTATGTTGGCAATAACGCCACGAATGTTGGCTTCCAAGTCCCCTAACGTTTCTGGTTTGTTGGCGTAGACGAGCGACTTCACATATCCCCAAAGAAAATAATCCAATGGTGTCATATCACACGATCTTGGTGGCCAATTGACAGGTCCATTCCGCGAAATTATGCGCTCATCGAATGTTTCCTTCAATAAATCGATTGTGACGTGCGCTGTGTGGCATGTAGCGCCGTCTTGTTGGAACCACAACTCATCCACATTCATGCCATCCAATTCGGGAACAAAATAGTCGGTTATCATGGCTCTATACCGGTCTCCATTAACAGTAACTGACTCTCCAGCATTATTTCGGAAGAAGTATGGCCCAATGACTCCACCAGCCCATAGAGCACACCAAACAGTCAGTTTTTGTGGATGTAATGGCGTCTCAAGGGTCTCATGTGGATTCTCTTCACTCCAAATGCGGCAATTTTGCTTGTTGACGTAGCCATTCAACCAAAAATGAGCCTCATCACTGAACAAAATTCACAAAATCACAAAAAATAAAATGGACGGAGCTTGCGGTAAACTTCGCGAACTGAACCATTATTTTCGAAATAAATTTGCACGATTTGCAAGCGTTGTTCTTTTGTCAACCTGTTCATGATGAAATGGCAAACCAAACTAAATATTAATCACTTGACAGCTGACAAAATGGCCGCCAGTTAAAAAAGTGATGCCAACTTAAAGTTCTATACCTCAATAAAAAACACCCAATATAAATATAACATGACGTTATCTAACAATGCATATGTATGTACATTATTTTTTACATTTAATTGCAGTTTGGAATAGACGATGAAACTACTTCAAACCCGACTAAAGTCCAAGACTGGATTAACAGAGATTTCCCAAATTAATAAAAATATTAAATAATAAAGGACCCAGAATGATGCCTTGGGGAATACCAGAAGCATTAATAAATGCATGAGAGTAAACTCCATCCACAGAGACAACATAATGCCTATCGGACAAATAATTGCGAAACCAAGATAGCATTTGGGAATGAAGACATAATTTAGATAGCTTCATTATTAGAAGGTAATGGGCCATACGATCCATAACACTTAGACCATGTTGTGAATTGAGCATATGTATGTATACTTTGGTGATTGTTAATAATATTTTTAATTTGATATGTGCAGTAGCGGATAGTTAAAGAGTAACGTAATCTATGTGCTAATGTAATTGACAAACATCTGTTGAGTTTAGAGCACATATGTTCCTGAACAAAGCCAACATATGTTAACTAAATAGAGCCAGCATTTGCTGAGGTGGGTGATCGCCATTGGCAATCATTTGAATATACATATTTGTGTGTTTAAATGTTTGCATCATGTCTACGGGTATAAAAAGATGAGCAATAATAATAAATTAGTTAGTGAGTCAGAGTCTGAGAGCGGTCGAGCTGTATGGTGTAACGGCACCATAAGTTTCTGAAGTGTACCAGTGTCGTCTTGGCCTAGAGCAGTATTGAACAGAGTGTTTTGAATACTCTGAAAAGCGCTCCATTAGTTTGGGGAACACTCACAGTTGTTGACTTCGCTATAAAATTGGCGCAGCCAATCAGACTGCGTCAGGCTTTTGAAGTCTATCGGTGCGGTGGCTCTCAGTAGTTACTGGAAGATTAATTCCAACATGATGAGCAAGCTCTATCCCTTGACATCAGTCGGCCACGCGTTTATTAGGCGTTACTCTGCAACCAGATACTACTACTTTGGAATTTCTTTTTGTAACGAGAAGAAGATAATAAACCTTAAAATACAAGTGTTTTATTGAAGACAGGAACGATCGCTAGCCTCCTCTGACCTACCCCAGCAACCAGCGGAAATATGTCGTTACATGGCGCCCGAGCAGGGACACTGGTAGTATTCCGCAAAAAATAAAAATAAAATAAATTGCTATGTTTATAGAAGGAGGTGTGAAGAAGAACAAATCAATTAATTTGTGTGAAAACAACATATCCCTCAACACTAATTATACAACAACCTCAGCTTTTCGGATAAATTTTCATCGTTAGCAACATGCTGAGTACATCATGGATCTAACCAGGTTAAGGTATGGTCTGATAGAATATCTGGGTCAATTTAATAAGACTAGATTAGCATCGTGGGGTGTAAGACAACACCACATGATTCTGAATTCTACCGCTTTTGTCTTGGTCTAGAGCAGTATTTTGAATAGACGCTTCAGTAGTTTCTGATTTCACTATAAAATTGCTGCAGCTCAGCTGCAGACTGCATCAAGCATTCCTGAGGAGCACCAGTATACCACAGGCTTTCGAAACCTACCGGTGCAGTGACTCTCAGCATTTACTGGAAGAGTACTTCCGACGTGGAGAGCAAATTCTAACCCTGGACAACACTCGGTCACGCCACTAATACCTTAGAATTTCTTTTTGTAATGAGAAGAAGATAATAAACAATGTTTATAACGTTAAAGCAGACGTATTTTCTTGAAGACATGAACGATCCCTGGCCAGCAACCAGCGGAAACGAGTCGTTACAACATAATTTCAATAATTAATTTTTTCGTTAAATTTTTTTGTAATTGGAAGAAATAATAAAAAAAAACAGTTTCACAAACTATAACATTTTAGCACCACACAACTCGACAAATAAATATCTTGTCTGCTTCACGAATAATGCCTCAAATGTTGAAAAGATGACAAAAATTCATCCCCAATAAATGCCCATAATAGTTTGATATATTCCCTGATATCCCCTATCCTCAAGCGAAATTTTTTGTTTCCGAAAAGGCTGAACAGTCTTAAATTTTGGGGACAAATCACCAACATTGGCAGCCCTGGCTGGTTGTATGTTCTTTACATTATACTCGTTACACTTGATTACGTTTACAAATTTTATAAAGTGATACTTGCTCACACAGTTTCAGTCGCACCTGCGGTAGAGAAGAACGAACGCTTTAGTTAGAGCTATGATGTGAAAATTCCTTATTCCTTTTGCAAACTTTGCAGGTAAACTAGCCCGACAGAAATCCGCTCTTTCCCCTATATATATGTTAAAATTTAACATGTGCTTTCTTAGAATCAATTTTACTTTTTTTGAATTAATTTTAGTTATAAGTATATATGTATGTCTGTAATGCTAAAGTCGTGAAGAAAAAATTTTTCCCTAAGAAGTCTCTGTTTGAGTCTGTACACAACCCTTTTGTAAAAACAAATCCAACATAATTGTAACTACAAACAATTGAAACACAATTAATGAGATTAAAGACTTTCAGTAACAATTTCAAGACTTTTATTACATTCACATAATCCAACCTCCAACATTCAACGCCCAATTACTAACAATAAAGACTCGCTTATGCTTCTGCAAACCAACGAACAAACAAACGATTGTAAAAGTTTTGGTTTTCAACACTAAGAGTAACAACGCACGTCAGGCAAAATAATCCTGTTGAAGCCTACACAAAATTGTAAGCTACGAACATTTATACATGTACGAAAATGTACAACAGAAAACTTGCGAAAACGTTCAAACCGGAAAAAGCAAAGTCACTTGACTCTAATTTCCTAGTTTCCTTTATATGACTGCGTTGGCTTGAATTTATAAGGATTCGTATTAAAGGGGTAGACATACAAATGTGTGCATATTAATGGTTTTATAGGGATTTGAAAATCTCATTTTGGTAACTTTCATTGAATTTTGAGTTTAAGTCTGTCTGCATTTGTGCCATGCTTGTTTGTGTATGGCTGTGTGTGTGTATATTTGAATTTAATTGAGTGTCATAAATTAAATGTTTTACTTATCACTTGGGCTTCTTACATTTCTCTTAGGTTTCTGTATAAGTACAATGGCGTTTATTTGTTTTTCATGAAAGAATATTTATCGTTTTCTCTGGTACAAGACAAAAAGGGTTGCTGTTTGATTGCGCAATTTTAATGTGCGCGTTCTTTGGTTTTCAATTAAAAGTTTTTAACAGTCATAAATTTGTAACTGATTTAGAGATTTTTAGCAAGTTAAATTTTAAGCAGAAACTGATAGACAAATTGTTTGGAAAGGATGTTAAAGATGTGATATAATAAAAAAGTGTTCAAATTGTAAATAATTTATAATTTTGATGAGGCAAAGTTTGGATAATATATATAATGTTTGAGTGTGAACGAGACAACAAGTGAAATTTACGAGTGTAAACTTGTTTATTGTTCTTCGAACCCAATTGTGGTTGATAGAGTTGAAGGTATAAGAAGTCGAAGCTATGTTTACGACGCAATCTCCTTCTAGTTAAATATTTTGCACCAACTAAAGGTGGTTTTATACTATCTGTATTTTACGTATGACTTGTGCAATTTCGAATAGCCCAGTCATATTAGGCTTCCACTGCGGAATGAGAGATAATAAGATGTAAATTCGTATACACCTTCATTTTGGTGTTCTAAAAGTTGTCTCAAAAGTCTCATAAAATCTCGTGTGTAAGTTATGCAAGGTCAAAGGTCACAAAAACCAGTTTTTCGCGACTATCTCGGTTTCGGTAGTTCCAATGATGTTAACATTTAGAACAAAAATTGTAGAGCATAAAATTTGCGACATATTTTGTATAAAACATTTTTTCATACGGCCAACCGTTTCTGAGATAGAGGGCAGAGAGCCCGCAGCGCTCAGCCAAACGTACTGTAATGCAAGGTCAATCGTGAATCTCAGTGAATAATACCTTGTATAAAGTTATTAAATCATTGAAATATTATTTACAAGAAATAATTTGTATAATTTATTAGTTAATGCATTATAATTAATAACATTTTGCATATATCTAATATATTCGTTTAATAATACTTACACAGAAATAAAACGCCGTTATAAATTCAAGAGTTTTCTACTTACTTTGAGTACCAGTCGTACGAGTACGATTAATATTATAAACTTTATACTAAGTCGTAGTGTGTTGGTATTTGTGTTCTTGTTGATAACCACAATTCGCTGCTGTGCTCTTGATGTTGTTTGTTTTATTGGTAATTTTATTTGTTCGTACAGTGCCGAGAATTAACCGGCAAACATCGTATTACATGCTGCTGCTGTATACTGCACAGAAAAAACTATAATTCGTATTCTATTACTAAATTCATAAATTCAAATATTTATTTTACGGAAATGGGACCTATCACAAAATTCATAAAATTAAACACTAAAATTCGTAAATATTTAATAACAAAAAATCGCATTTTTTTCCTATCAAAATTTTGTATTGGGATATTTAAAAACCAAAGAAAAAAATAATAAAATTTAAAAACAAATTCAAACACATGTGTGTTAAAATAAAAAAACTATGATAATTTCATAGATCATAAGCTCATAGATCAGGGTTGCATTTTATACAGAAGTCGAACGGCTTGTGAGATAGTGTAAAACAGCTATAAGGCGTTGGTTTACAAACATGATGAGTTAAGTTCAATACCAGAAATGGAAAAAAATTATAATTCCATAACCTTATACAAGGTATTATTCACTGAGATTCACGATTGGACTTGTATTACAGTGAGTATGGCTGGGCGTATGGAAAAATGTCAAATACACAATTTGTCGAAAATTTCATGCTCTACAATTTTTATAATAAATGTTTACACCATTGGAGCTTAGAAACCGAGATAGTCGCGAAAAACTGATTTTTGTGAGCTTTGACCTTGAATAACTTACGGCGCAGACATGAGATTTTATGAGACTTTTGAGACAGCTGTTAGAGCACCAAAATGAAGGCGGATACGAGCTTACAGCTTATTATATCTCATTATACAGTTGCCCCTTTTTTCTCCGTATTTGACTGGGCTACCAATGCAATATCTATACATGCAGTCTTTTGAAATATTGTCATATGAAATTTGCAGAACCAAAGCCAGATGACAAAATGTTTAATCATAGCGTGCTCTATTTTCATCTGACATAAGCTGTTTTGAATTAACAATGTGGTTGGTGACACTTTGAGGTTATGTCAGATGTAATTACACATGAAACGTTTGTAGGCAAATATTACAAATCGTCTGTAAATTGACAATTTTGCCACACATGCAAAGTTATATGTGGTTCGCAAAACTGACAATTCAGATGTAAAACACAGATAGTCTAAAACCACTTTAAGCAAATAACCAGCTGACTGCTTCTAAGACAGCAACAAATAAATTCTATGGCTGATACTTCTCCAGAGGACGATGAACTGATTTTGCCATTAGGTTCTGCAAAACTCAGCAAATAGAAAACAGCTGTTGTGTGAACCATAAACTAAAAGACACAAATAAACATGAATGTGTACTGTTTCCAAAAACTTGGGCAAAATAAACATTTAAAAAATCCCAGCATTGAGAATATCGATGATATTCTGCGCTGGTAAGACCGTACTGAAAAAAGCTTAAAATAGTTGAGCATGCTAAGAAAAGACAGTTAGTGAAGTTCCGAACATTTAGAAAAAAGTTCATTAATAGCCGCGACTCGCCGCGAGATGGATGGCGACAGTCTGTTAATTAAGCTTACTAAAATTAGTAGGATTTTTGCTACAGTGTTGTTGTCACTGTCGCTGGTAGTGTTCAATGTGTACATGCTTTAGAATTTCTTTCTTAAATAAAAAATAATTTGATCGAAAGATTAAATTAAAAATAAACTTAATTCAAACTAATTAAATAAGTTTGGATAAAAACCATACAGTTCGACTAAAAAGTCATAACTCAATTACGACACAAATAATTCTAGCGAGCTATGTAGCCACTCAGAATATTTTATTTTAAAGGGTCCGCCAGATAACTTTTTTTTGTTGAAAATGCTATAAAAAAAACTACTGAATATTTGCTCAAATTTCTTTTTTTTTATTTGAAAGTACAATTCTTCCGGTTAATAATAAAAAATAATTTCATTCAAATGGCTGCCTCGGCTGGCCATGCAGTAGCCTACACGATCGGTCCAAATTTTAAGCACATTATCGATTGTGTGCAGCTGTATTTCACCAATGGCTTCACGAATATTGTCCTTTAAAGCGTCAATTGTCACTGGCTTGTCGGCATAAGACTTATCTATGACGGCACCCCACAAATAATAGTCAAACGGTGTCAAATCGCAGCTCCGAGGTGGCCAAACGACATCAGCTCTGCGGCTGATAATGCGATCTTCAAAAACACGGCGCAAAACATCGAGTGTAGCTTCGGATGTGTGGCACGTAGCGCCTTCCTGTTGAAACCAAATATTGCCAATATCCTCCTCTTCAATTTTTGTGAACAAAAATTCGTTCAACATGGCCCGATAACGATCGCCATTGACTGTAACGGCCACTCCTTCCTCATTTTCGAAGAAAAATGGCCCAATTATGCCTCTGGACCAAAATCCGCACCAAACAGTGACTCGTTTTGGGTGCGTCGGCTTTTCAATGTATGCGTGCGGGTTTTCTGTGCCCCAAATGCGACAATTTTGCTTGTTTACATATCCGCCAAGATCAAAATGAGCTTCATCTGAGAAGATGATTTTTTTTGGCAAAATCGGCATCTTCTGTAATTCGATCGGAGGCCCATACACAACCATATTCGCAAGCGTATACACAACCATATTCGTTCAGCGGAAGGATAAAACTAATTATCTGTCAAATCAGACATGAGCTAAGTATTACCATTCACGAAATAAGCACTAGTTGAAAAAAAACGTTATATGGCGGACTCTTTACCTGTTGCCTTAAGTTGCACAAACTTTGGTTCCACTAAAGTCAGATAACAGGTGCAATTTTCTTTTACATGTTGTTTTTTCTGTGTCGTTCGAAAAAGGTAAATCTCCATATCGATGGTTAGGCGCGGCTAAAACCTTTGAAAGTATATACTAATGAATAAGAATTATATCATATTATGCTGCATTGCAGGTCGAGGGTATCGAAACCGTTAGCGAGATTAGGTTCGACGTTAAATAAGGATAGATTAGTAAAAACGCTATAGGGGGCTTGCAGAGTCTTTAGGATCATGCGACCCAAACTAGAAGAGGCAAGAGCCGAGATACTTCTGGGTGTTTTCATAGTCTATGCACTAGCGATGACTGTCCGATAAGAGAAAGAGCTAAAACTAGGAAACTGATACCGCCGATTTTGCAGACCCTGCGAGAATGAACATATCGTCTCTACCATGTCAAACTATCCAATATACAAAATTCTTTTTTTTTTTTAGTTTCATTACCATGATTCTCCAATGGGTACGATACGCTTCGTTGGAAAATGTTGAATTTCTCACAGAATATTGAAAACTTATTCAGAAATATTTTAAAACTTCGACTTTAAGAATACGCTGATTTTGAGTTCGCAATTTACGCGATTTTGCGCTCTTTGTCTTTTCAATTATTACACGCTTTGAAAAATACTTTCTCAATAAAAATAATTCAATTGGAAAATTTAATTGGACGAACTAAAACCTGAATAATAAAAATTTCTTTGGATTAAAGCCTTTATAGTTAAACTAAACACAAAATTTCAATTATTATCACTAGAGGTACGTAGCATTAAATATGTTTGATAGTTTCCGAGTAATAATGGGTGATTTTATAAGAACTATCGGAAAGAAAAAAAAAACACATAAAATTCAGAAAAATGCATGAAATATTTATTTGGATCGATAGTTGGGTCGATATAATTTAATGTTTGAAGATTATTTCATGCAAATGTTGGCCGCGGCTGCGCCTCAAATGGTCCATCCGCTTAGTCCAATTTTGGTATACTCTTTCCAACATTTCGGCCGGTATCTCACGAATAATGTTGGCAATGTTGGCTTCCAGTGCGTCAATCGAAGCGGGCTTGTCGCTATAGACATTAGCCTTAACATAGCCCCACAAAAAATAGTCTAGAGGCGTTAAATCGCACGATCTGGGCGGCCAATTGACTGGTCCCAAGCGTGAAATAAACTGTTCACCGAACTCGCCTCTCAATTGGTCCATTGTTTCGCGTGCTGTGTGGCATGTGGCACCGTCTTGTTGAAACCACATGTCATGCAAGTCAAGCTCTTCCATTTTGGGCAGAAAAAAGTTTGTTATCATCGCACGGTAGCGCTCACCATTCACAGTAACGTTGTGATTCGCATCATCTTTGAAGAAATACAACCCAATGATGCCGCCAGCCCATAATCCGCACCAAACGGTTGTTTTTTGTGGATGCATTGGTAGCTCTTGCAATGCTTCTGGCTGCTCTTCACTCCAAATACGGCAGTTTTGCTTGTTCACGTATCCATTCAACCAGAAATGAGCCTCGTCGCTGAACACAATTCTTCGATAAAAAAGTTTCTTAACAGAGCACGCATTTTGGTAATAAAATTCAATAATTTGCAGGCGTTGTTCGTTTGTAAGACGATTCATGATTGAATTATAGACCAAACTGAAGATGTTTGACAGTGACACAAGATACAAAACGTGCGTGAGCTGTCAAAACTAGTGTTGCCAAAAAGATAATAGCAAAAAAATCACTCGTTATAAGGAAAAAGAAACACATGTATGCCCCTAGTTCTTGGAGATGCAATGATTTTCAAACTGGGGGTTAAAAGAAAAATGCACAAGTAGTAGTTGTCTAAGACGAGAACCAAATAATGATGAATTACTACAACCATCGAAAAGCTTAATTAAAATAAGAAAAAGCTGAATGCAACAAATTGGTGTAAGGTTTGATATTTATCTGCTTGTCTTTAGATGTCGTAGAGGCATACAGTGTAAAAATGACTCTGGTGATGGCAAGTTCGACTCTTATAAAAGTCAAGAATTTGTCTTTGTCTTTGCAATTTTACATGCTTTGAAAAATCCTTTCTAAATAAAAATAATTTAATTATAAAATTAAATTTAACGAAATTATGCCTGAATAATAAAAATAAAATTATTAATGTTTATAGAAACCCGCTCGGAAGGTAAATTCATATATTATATAAAAATGAGGTGTATGTTTGTTTGTTTGCAGATTTTTGTTACGGCATCATTTTTTTGTTACGGCCGATTTAAATAAAATTAGGTACACAGATAAATATTTGGGAGGGGATAAAATGGGTCGAAACGTCTCCCTACACTCTGTCAATTGTCAACGTTTTTCAAAATTCTTTATTAGCTTGAAAGGGTTTGTTTGCACATAGGTCCAATAATTTTTTCCCCACTGTCATTTGTTAACCGATTTATAAAATTCTTTATGGCTTGAAATGGTTTGCTTGCTGCTTATTTCCAAATTTTTTTTTCGAAAACCGGTGGGAAAATTTCTAAGAATATCAAAAATAGTACTGATTTTTATTCATTACAGTACTGATTTTTATTCATTACAAAAAACCTATTTTTTTCGCCTGAATTTTTTTTATATAATACCTCTGAATGTCCTTAAAAAATCCTGAAAATTTTGAGGAGATGTTTTCTTTTATTTTTTGAGATATGATATTTTTTCATTCGCAACCTTCAACAAAATAGTATCGAAAATCATTTAAATTTATAATTTGAGTAATGCGTATTCAATTAAATTTAATTTAAAGTGTTGGAGGGAAAAAAGTGATTTTGTTGTTTCGGTAAAATTTTATGTTGGAAATGAAAAAAAGCACCCCCTTAAAAATTTCAAAATTGTTTAAGGCCACTTAGAGATATTATATAAAAATTATTCAGCCAAAAAAAAATATAGGTTTTCGATTTAATCAATTTTGAAAATTTCAAAGCTTTGCAGATAAGTCATTTTTGAAAAAAAAATTTGCTCTAGACATTTTTTGTAGCCCCAAATATCCTGCTTAAAATGACATACAAATGATCCTGGTAAATAAAATGCTTTTCGAGATATTTAAAAACGAAATTCAACACATTCGGTAAATTTGCGAAATAATGACATTTTGAATATGTCATAGCTTTTGAAATAAACATTATTTATTTTTTTCATTTGACATAAATTCGTTTTGGATGAAATAAAACACCTTACCAAATTTCATCAAAATTGAAATGGGACGTGTCTAACTGTTAGTTGATTTGACATGGAATTACCCATATCTGAAAAGGACGAAAGGTAATTGGGCGCCGGTGGCTTAGCATGATGATGTCTGATCTAAATTAAAGTTTGAAGTTGTTGTGGCTGCAGTGGTTAGCGTGTGGACTATCATGTAAGTGGCACGAGCTCAACTCTTGGCTGGGGCAGCCAACTACAACACAAAGTTTTCTGATGCCTATGCTAATGCACATCACGTAAGTAAAATAATTAATAAAATAGCTACATTAAAGTTACGATGTTTCAACTTGATATAACTTAAATTCAACATGATTTTTGATATTGTTTCAATATCAAATTCACGTTGTTTAAACTTGAAATAACTGTTAACACCCTAAGAGAGTTAATTATTTTATTTTAATATATTCTTTGATTTATTTAATAACTTGCAAAACAAACGTTCTCAATAATTTGTTTGTTTATTTGTGTTAATTATTTAATTTTTTAATAACTTGCATCACGTTCCTAATAAGCTGTTTAACTATGCATGTATTTATTTACTTAATTTAATATGCAAATGATATTGGAACTCTGACCATTAAATTGCAACTATCACATCTTTACTTACTCACCTATTTATTAACCTACTTAAGATGTATTTAGTGTACCACTTATTGTTAATTTGCTATTATTATTAAATTTAATTTAGTATAAAGAATAAGACATGACTAAAACAAAGTTAACAGTTCAGTAGTAAATCATCACTATTGTGTGTTTTATAGAACTTAGCGTTCTTCTGGTTAAAGTGCTTGAAGAACATATTGGCAAAACAAAGGGTATAAATCGAGATTTATGTGTTTGGATTGAATCCTACTGTAGCCAGTTAGGTACTAACAATAACTTTGCTTCAACACGATTCTTCGTGGTGTTACAATATCAAATTCTTGTTTTTTTTTAACTCGATATAGCTTTGATTCAACATAATTCTTCGTATTACTTCAGTATCAATTTTATTTTGCTTTAACCGTACTGGAATATTAAATCAACATGAAATATAGTTATTTCAAATCAAACAAATTTCTTTCAAGATTATTGTAAATCATGTTGAATTAACATGAAACACGTATGAAGCAAAATCACTAACGAAAAATATTAAATTAACTTGTCTTTCGACGATTTTACATTGAAATTTTTATGTGTATGACAAAAGTTTCATTTTCCGTGCCGGAAAAGCGTTCTGTTTTCGGTCGTTTTTAAATAATAAACTTTGGTTTAATTTTTGTCTCACTTATCCATAATTTTAAAACGTCGAAAATCTCAAAACTTTAAAGATATTTACCATAATCATTACATATCTTGTTGTGATGAAATTTAATTAATAAAAAAAAGTCGATAGAATGATTGATTTTCCAATTGTGAAAAAAAAAATAAATTTCCAAATCAATCACTCAGTGACGATGAATGAGATGAATGATTTGCACATGGTTTGCAAAAAACTTGAAAAATTAAAAGCCAAAACGAAACATGTAGGAAAAATAATACATGAGCATGTAAGTATGTAAATACTGCATACATAAATAAGAAAATGAACAGGTGTAGTTTGGCAGGCTTGAAATTTAAACTAAATAAAAATAACATTAAAAAATATCCTTTTTCTTTGCAACAAATAAAAATTTCACACTAATTACTTGAGCTCTTTCCTTTTAAATTCCAGTGACAATGTGTCAGCCCAACAATTAAATAAACAGAGTCCTTTAACAACACTCAACGTTACAATTCAAAAGCCACTTGTGAGATAATTTGTCAGTTTAAATGAAAGGCTCTGTCCTTTTTTTTTGTGTTATATTATTCTTCCTTTTTTCTGGTTGCTATTTTTAGAAGGACATTTTACTTTCTCTATATTTGCTCAGCAAGAAATATAAATTAATCATTGCCACATTGGAAAATAAATGGAAAAAAATATAATAGAAATTAAAAAATTTTAACACGTATTTAAGCTACTTATTCATATTACGAAAAGTAAATAAAGGGTTGGTTGGTGAGTTTTGAGTGTATATGTCATTTGTAAAAGGAAATAATAAAAAAAATTGTCACTGGAGAAAAGGTGTCATTGTCACAGATACCAAAAACAAAAAAAAAACCCCAAACTCATTCCATATGCATATCACATTCTAATATATTTAACGCAATTTTCTTTTTTTTTGTAGATTAAAAAAAGTTTGTATTCCTTGTTAGAAACTTGTCAGCCTTATTGCTACATCCACAGAAGCGTAAACCGTTAATAAAAGTTGTGTTTGTAACAAAATGAATAAAAGCTCCAAAATACTGTTAAAAAGACGCCAAACTATCAACTATTTGCTGGACTGGGCTGAAGGTTTTGATGGTATTGAAAGTGTTATCCTAGCAATGCTAAACTCAAAGAGTTTTAAATAAACTGCATCAAATGGTTGTGATCTATTAGGAATTAAACTGTGATATGATATCAGATTTTTTTTCATAGGGATTCAACAACTCCAAGAAAAAAATTACGCTTTGCCTGATCGACGGTTGCCATTAACTTCAATATCAACATTGAATATTCTTGGTTCGATGATCAGACAGTGTACGACTTGGTAAACTCATTATTGGCGAAACGTGAAAGCAGAAATTACTTAGTTTGAGTCGTGGACCCTGAAAAAAAATACCAGAAGTAAAGGAAATACATATGGTCAAAAATTGCAAGTTTATTACCAAATACATTCTATCTTAAAGGATGATATTAATGTGGACGGCATGTGGTTTCACTAAGACGACATATTATATAACAGCTGAAGGGATGGATTCAGTTACTGCATTAATAAATAATGGCCAGTTTCTCATCCTCTAATCTATTGGTTTGGTGGTCAGAAGTGGATTCTATATCATCTAATTTCACTTGGTTGTGTTTTTTCTTTCTTTTAATGAGGTTCATTGAAGTCAAATATTTATGTCACGCACTGTTTTGGCATGGACCGGTATATATGGTCTCTCGGTTAGTCTTAAACGTACTATTCTTGACGTTGCATTGTGGTACATATTGCGAGTACGCGGCGAAAATTGTTTGTTTCTGGCTCATCGATTTTAAAAAGAGATAACGCATATTTTGAATAGTGCTTATAAGCATTAAAGTGATTTCTAAAAATTGCAATGACGTGAAAGCTGTGCATTTCACACAGCTAACAACACAGCTATGTAAATAAATTAAGTAAAGTGCGACTTTGGCTCGCACGAATACACATATATCCCTATTCGTTTTTGTCCTTTTTAAATTTTGGCAATTTTTTCATTTTGCGTTTTCGTTTAATTTTATTTTTTTATTTTTTAAGTTTTTTTTGTTGATTTAGCGATTTTTTTGGTTTTGACTCTTTTTTGATGTTGGTGATTTTTTCGTTTTTTTTCCTCCCGAGAGTCGCAACAGTTTTTAGGATAGATAAAGAACCGAAAATGGAACTATGGCAATCCGTTTTGGACAAAACAATAATCATCTGGAATCATTAGTTTCGATAAATGTTTAAAGGAGGCAACAGATGAGTAGATTTGAAATTTTAGCATTGTTGGATATTTCGACCCGAACTTCTTGTATAGTGCTGCTATACACACTAGAAACTGACTATAGGAAATAATGTTTCCGTGTATTAAAAATTGAGGGCAGCTATATAAACTCCACTAATTTCACCAGAGAAAAGTTGTGACATGCATTGCGTACAACGATTAGGTCACTAATAGCCCAGGCAAATAAGAGATAAGACTCTGAAACTTTGTGTACACGTTTGCCTTGTCATTGTATAAGATGTGTGAGGACAAATGCCACAAAATCCGGAATATCTAGCTTACTGTATTGCAAAAGACTTTTGATGTTATTGCAAGTTGTGGAGAATACAATATTCTAAAAATTTTCATTACAGCGATATTTTTTTATCGATATTATATTATCGAATTGAAAATTTCACCTTATATGATTGGGATATATTAGGAGTAGCAGAACAGTTACCCTGAAGAATGGTTAACATGCTATATATTCAGTTAATAGACAGGCCAAGTAATTGATTAAACTCTTCTCATCTAATGAAATTCTGGAACTTGTTATTAGCTATCTGTCCTTTAATTTTTGACTGACCTATCCTCTGCAGGATAAAGATACTTTCAACTTTGTTTCGTTTACGCCTGGAGGAGTGTAAGAAAGTAAAGCAATATTGTCGTAGCGAGTATATGGCTTTGCGTAGTAGACGGCGTACAGTGCTGTGCCCCATAGACATGGATACAAAATAAATAGAAGTTCTTATATTGTAGATAAAAATGTATCGATCGAGAGATAACAATATAATTCAAACGAGCTTTAAAGAATTTTTTAGATTTAAATCTTTTTAACGACGCTAGAGGACGATACAGTCAGAGACTTTCGAGTACGAATAGCTAAACAACTACATGAGTTTTACATGCTTCAGGAAAATAGTTGTAAAAACAAATTTTTTGGAGCAGGAGATTGAAATATTTAGAACTAACTATAAAATAAGTTTTACGTGAATTCTTTTGTATAAGTATTTTTTATTGGCGCTACAAAATTTTTAACTTTGATGGAATATTAAAAAAGAAAAATATATATGGTCTATGGGTTTTTATCTGTTTTGTACTGTTTCCTATGACTAGAAGAAAAAAAACTAAAAAATTTTACCATAACTTAAAAAAAAATTAATGTTAAAAATTGCTATTTTCGTGATTTTTGCTCAAATTTCCACAGCTTTCAGGAGTTTAAATGAAAATAAAATAGAAATCCTGTGAAATATAAATTCAAATTAATACTGATTAATAAAAAACAAAAAAAAAACAATATAACGAGTGATTTTTTTGCTATTATCTTTTTGGCAACACTAGTTTTGACAGCTCACGCACGTTTTGTATCTTGTGTCACTGTCAAACATCTTCAGTTTGGTCTATAATTTAATCATGAATCGTCTTACAAACGAACAACGCTTGCAAATTATTGAATTTTATTACCAAAATGCGTGCTCTGTTAAGAAAGTTCATCGCGCGCTTCTTCCATGTTCAGCGACGAGGCTCATTTCTGGTTGAATGGATACGTGAACAAGCAAAACTGCCGTATTTAGAGTGAAGAGCAGCCAGAAGCATTGCAAGAGCTACCAATGCATCCACAAAAAACAACCGTTTGGTGCGGATTATGGGCTGGCGGCATCATTGGGCCGTATTTCTTCAAAGATGATGCGAATCACAACGTTACTGTGAATGGTGAGCGCTACCGTGCGATGATAACAAACTTTTTTCTGCCCAAAATGGAAGAGCTTGACTTGCATGACATGTGGTTTCAACAAGACGGTGCCACATGCCACACAGCACGCGAAACAATGGACCAATTGAGAGGCGAGTTCGGTGAACAGTTTATTTCACGCTTGGGACCAGTCAAATGGCCGCCCAGATCGTGCGATTTAACGCCTCTAGACTATTTTTTGTGGGGCTATGTTAAGGCTAATGTCTATAGCGACAAGCCCGCTTCGATTGACGCACTGGAAGCCAACATTGCCAACATTATTCGTGAGATACCGGCCGAAATGTTGGAAAGAGTATGCCAAAATTGGACTAAGCGGATGGACCATTTGAGGCGCAGCCGCGGCCAACATTTGCATGAAATAATCTTCAAACATTAAATTATATCGACCCAACTATCGATCCAAATAAATATTTCATGCATTTTTCTGAATTTTATGTGTTTTTTTTATTTTTACTTTCCGATAGTTCTTATAAAATCACCCATTATTTATAAAAAAATTTTCTTTTCATATAAGTATTTTTTATTGTGTTGAAAAATGCTTATTATTCACTTAAGCTAAAATTTCCAAAGCTTTCTTTAATTATGGCGTTTTCTTTTCTACAAAAAATTTAGCAAGTTTTTTACTTCTTATCAAAAATCGCAATTTATAATACTTTTAATGCAAAAATTTACCTTAGTAAGGAATGATACAATAATTTCTAATACATTCACTTCATCGAAAAATGAATATATTGCAAATTTTCATTAAAAAGTGGAAACAATGCAACATATTTTTGTAGAAAAGAACACGCCATTAGTTTAAAAGGAGAATAAACTAGAAATATAGTAAACTATAAATCCAAATAGATGCTCTTGAATTAGAAACAACAATAAACAAATAAATAAACAAAAAGAAAAAATATATAAATCTTGTGTTTGTCTCTTTTTGGCGCTACAAGAGGGCGCCAAACTCTCAGATGGCGTTGGTTTTTCATTGTTTCAAGAAAATAATTGTCAAAGATAAATTTTTCATAATAGGACATTGAAATTCTTTTTATGATACTAGTCCAATTTGACAGTATTTCACAGTTTTTAATATTTGTTTATTTTTTGCCGCCAAAAGAGTGCGCTAAAGAAACAAATCATTTGGTTTTCTTGTTGTTTTAAGAAAATAATTGCTAAGATTGATGACAAATATGACATGTTTTTATATTAATATTATATATTATTCAATTTATTATTTGAGATATTCTGCCAATTTTACTTTGAAAACATTTTATTTGTTGCAGGTTAAGCCTGAATTTTATTGGTGCTTTACTTCCTACTGAAACCCCCCAACCTTGTATCAGCGCCTGTTGATATATAAGTTTCAATTTAATTTGGCACAAATGTTTGTTTAATATATAATAAATATCATACTAAATTTAACGAGAATGTGATAACTTTTGTAAGAGTTGTAGTATTTTTACGATAAAGGATATATTGCAGGACCTAAGTCCTTGATTCAATTACAATAAAAATTACCACACAAGTTACTAGTATGCCATGCATCTACGGATTTTGACGACTTTGTGTGCAGCTATGTAGCCAATATTGAAAATTTATTTTTTGGCATATATGGTCCTTTGCCCGATTTTTCAAAAAAATTTATTTTTTCTTAATTAAAGCATTTTATAGTAGTGTACCGAATTTCAAAACTCTGCGACAACTCCTTCTATTTTTGTCCCATCCTTATATAGGATCAAAGCACTGTGCGGCACGTTTTTAATTTTTAGGTTCTGTGCTTTACACAGCTTAAATAAATTAATAGCGCTATGCAGAAAAAATATATATCAAGGTTCAAACTAGTTAGTTCCAATTATGAATAAGTACGAAACTAATCCTGAAACACATTTTAGGTTTTGAACTATTTGTAACGTTCAAGTTCAATTTCGATCTTGGATGTTTTTGAAGATTGATAGTCGAATTTTGTGATAAATATTTTTTTTGAAATGTGTTATGGATTAACTAACTTATGCTGAGAGTTTTTAAACAGCGTTATGAAGGGGGAAAGGCTCTAAAGACAGCGAAAATAGAGTTAAATATCATGCAAACAGCCCCTTTGTGTTACAAACATGATGTATTACCAAGATTAGCCCACAGTTTTAATAAAGTCTTGTTTCGTATAAAAAAGAAAATATGTATATAAACAACATTTACATTAAAAAATAGAATAAGATAAATGATTTGTTAGATTAAAAATTTTCAGCTCTTGATTTTGCTTCAAAAAAAAAAAGGACCGTAAGGCATACATTATGATCATTAAATACAGAAAGGAGTAAATTAAAAATTAAGAAAAGGCAAAATAACCAAAAATGATGAAAAAAATAAAATAACAATTCTTACTCTGATCCTTGTCATGTCTATTGAAAATTATGTTGCTCCTTTTTTCTTTTCCTAAACTCTACAAAGAGAAGGGATGAAACTAGTTTCTACAAATATTTGTATTTACTTTCATTTTTATTTTTCATTACACTAATTAAAATCCATTGTTAATCGTATTGTTTGTTTAGTCTCATTGCAATAAATTTAATGTTTTTATTATTGTTGTTTGTTGTTTGGTTTGCTTGCTGTTATTTGATGTTTGACTTTATTTGTGGTCGATCAAAATATTGACTGAAATACAGCAACAAAAATATTTAACTTTAAATGCAGGCTCATGTTTAGGTACGAGTGACTAATGTCAAGGAATAAAATTTATGTTCGCAAACCTATTTAATCCATTATTTGTCCATATGTTACCAACAATATTTGTGGTATTCATTGCTTCATTAAATCATTCATACGCCAGCAACAAACGTTCCTGTTTAAATAATCGTACCAAATGAGGTTTATGCACGAAGTGTGTGAACTAGAGAACTTCCTAATGAGTAGAAGTTTGAAAATCAATGAAGTGTAGAGGTCTAAACAGTGGTACGATGAAAGTGTATAAACAAATATTTGAGTTAGAAAAGTAACGGATCAAACATTATTGTGTTAGTTACATTTTGCGAAGGTTTAACTTTAACTTTTGCATTTAAAATTTTTTTGCAAACAAATATAAGTTGCGGAACCAGAGTAAAGTTTATGGACTAAAAGACTCCATTCTTAAAAAAAGTGATGTACGCGTGAAGCTACGGCTCATTTGCCTTAAAAGTGCATACCAAGTTATTCACAGTTGTTTTTTGTTGGAATAAATAATTTTTACATTCAAGAGCTTCTTACTGGGGGTCTACATTAGCCATGAAGTTGGTATGAACATCATGTCGGACATCGCATATGGCTAATGTAGACGGCTCATGTCCATGTTTCGTCCATGATCTGCCATCGATGCCCGAACATATGGCTGAGCATCAATGTTCGCCATGAGATTCGCTGTCAACAACCATTTTTAATAGAAAGAAAAGAGACAGAAATAAATTGTTAAATATTCCATTTCTATTGCACTACCACCAAATACATTGATAAGGCAGAACATGGACATCGCACGTATTCACCACAACAAAGACGTTGATGAATTTTTTGCAGTTGCTCTGCCGGCGTCATGTTCATGTTATGTTCAAGTCGATGGCTCGTGTAGACGTAGGGTTACGTCTAATTTGGTACGCAGATTTTTATCATACAACTAGGGTTGCAAGATTCTAATAGTACACTAGCTTGACACTCAAAAGTGAACTTGACACACAAACATGTGTAAAACAATCCAAAACAGGCCAACAGCAAAATATTTTCTGAGGCAGAAGAACGTTTCTTGTAACTCCTTCTGAAGTCCTCCAATGCTTGCTTCTTTGGCTAAAAGTGGCTTTATTAAGAAAGCAAGCTCATTAACAATAAGAAAGTTACTTCACAGAGTTTGATTAAATTGTACAATAACTAGACAAAACCCAGCAAAAATTAGTGCTTGCTGGAAGCATTTTTGTATGGTAGACAACTGAACGGAATCACCTGAAATTGCGCTTTTATAATGCATGATTTTTGTTCGCGATGAGCCGCCTAGAAGCAATAGTTTCTTTTTCCACAAAATTCTTATATTAGTGCTGAAAATCATCAACATTTTCAGCACTAAAACTGAAAGTATATGGAAAAAATGGTTGGATGGCTGCAAACCGGCAGCACGAAGTTAACATAAACTTACTCTTAGAAATACATTTGCTCTATTCACAAGCTAGCTGTATCTCTGCATTACTATTATATTTGTTGTTGGTATTTTTCATATAAAAATGAAATACACATATACGCTTTTATTTCATATGTTTCGGAAAATTCGTATTTAGAGAGACTATCTCAGAGAGTATTTGTATGTATCTTCCCAGTGGTAAAATAGCTATTACGTAATCGCTGATGTAAGCAATATTTAGTAGCTGATAGTGATGACGCTTTGGCTTATTTTCCCATTTAGATTTAACATAAGCGTGTCATAGGCTGTTTAATCGATGTCAGTACGTGTCGCTACTGTATGATTACGTAATAAGTGGAACTGTAAACGAGCTAGTTGTTGAAATAAAGCCCAAAAGTAGGCCACGATTTTTTTACTTTGTACATATAAGGGATAAATTCATGAAATAGAACGAGATTCTGACGTATTAGATTTAGTGTTTTTCATTCGGAATTTCCCGGGAAAAAATTCCCGGGATCCCGCACAATTTTCCCGGGATTTATTTCCCGAAAAATTTCCGGGATTTTATAAATATTATTATGATAACTTTTCTTCTTTTTAAGCACACATTTTTAGTGCTGCTTTTATATAGAAAAATATGTAAATAAAAGAAAAAATTACTAGTTGTAACAAGAGTAGTAACGTTACTGGTCAAAAAAGAACAATCATATTACTAGTTGTATCGAGACTAGTAACGATACTAGTCAAAAAGGGACAACATTTTTAGGTATACCATTTTATATAAAACCTATTTTTAGCTATTAAAAAAATAAGTAGAATGTGGCTCAGTGAGTAGAGTGCTTGCCTTAAAGTATGAAGAATGTGTGTTCGTACCCCGGTTGAGCCAAAGTTTTTTTAAGAGTTACAAAACTCTTAATAAAAAAACTAGTAAGCGCACTAGTTTACAATAACTAGGACTCCAACTGGGATATAACTGTATACAAATGAACTAGTTGGTCTCCTATGACCCCATAATGTTAAAATCGATAGTTGGATATATGAAAAAAGGATAGATAGGCAACTAGTATGAAGCAAAACGCAACTAGTATAGTTCCAACTACATACCAATTACTTTGTCTGCAGGGCTGTTCGTGTATACATGCATACTGTATGTCTGTGTACAGTTCGTGTATGCAATCGTAGAACATCCCTGCAGACAAAATGACTAGTATGTGCTTAGAAATATACTAGTTGCTTTTTAACTCAGACTAGTTGCCTATCTGTCCTTTTTTCATATATCGTACTATAGATTTTAACATTAGGTTGCCATAGGAGCGCAACTAGTTAATTTGTATACAGTTATATCCCAGTTGGAATCCTAGTTATTGTAAACTAGTGCACTTACTAGTTTTTTCTATATATACAAGACTCTTCTTCTTGTTGTTGCTGGTAAAGCTAACTAACAAAAGAAAATGAGTAAAACGATGTTGCCACGTTAATTCACAAGTCGCTATTGCACGAATAAAGAAAGAAATAGATCGCGAAATTAAGAAATGTATCGATATTGATCAAAAAGTAAAAAGGAGCTGAAAGATTATTGTAAAAGTGCTAGATTTCGGGCTTTTTCTTGTTTGGGGCTAAAAGTTCTTTTTCGCGTTTTGACTAACTAAAAACGAGCTAAATCTAACCCGAAAAGATTATTACGTTAAAATCGTGGATTTTAAAAGGCTGTTTATATACAAATTCAGATAAATCAAAAATTAAAGATTAGTGTCATATCAGATCGGATAATTTTTGCAACCTCCAACTATGGGCCGGTTGCTCCAGTTTTTGGTTTATAAAGTTCTTTCGATGAATGCAGCCTTATGGACACAGCATAGAATATCCTACTAATATTAATAATTCTTGCAAAAAACAACCGGCTACAAAATAGGTGTGGCACCGCCCCATATTTTATCATCATGTACTTTTACGAGAACTAATTGTGTGTGCGAAGTTTCATAAGAATCCGATAAGTAGAAGTAGTTGAAATGAATATTTACTTCTCATGGGCGTGGCACTGCCCACTTTTCTAGCCGCAATGTTGTATTGTAACGACAACTAAGTGTGTATGCAAAGTTTCATAAGAATCGGCTAAGAAGAAGTAGTTAAAATGCAGATTTAGTTTTCATGGGCGTGGCACTGCCCACTTTTCTAAGCATAATGTTGTATTATAACGATAACTAGAGCTGTATGCAAAGTTTCATAAGAACCGGTGTAGTAGAAGTTGTTGAAAAATAATATTTACTTTGCATGGGCGTGGAACAGCCTACTTTTTTGATCCTGATGTAGTATTCAAACAGAACCTTAATGGGTGTGTAAAGTTTCATACGAATCGGTTGAGTAGAAGTAGTTGAAAACGAATGGGTATTTACTTTGTATAGGCGTGACCCGCCCATTTTTCAACGGTACCAATCTGCAATTACATCCTTTTGAATAGAGAAAAAAATCAGAAATTGGTTCGTAGATGGCGGAGTTTTGAAGGAACATACATAAAAAAATACATGAAGAATTGCTAACCTTTCTCCTTTTTTTGAAGTCGGTTAAAAATGAGAAAGTTTGTATGATTGTGAGTTTGGATATTGGTAGACGGATAGAATATAAGGCCCCATTTCGCTGAAGAAGTCACGGGTGAACGCTAGTAATATTATATGAAATTTTCATATCAGTGGCCTTTTGATAAAACAATTAATAGATGTACTATATATCGTCAGCTGAAACGCTAAACGCCCTAACTAATATTTTCTGCATTGTACAGGAGAAACAATAAATATGATAAACTGTTTAGTTGGCCTATTCTATTTCCATTTAGATTTTCTTAATATTATCGCTATTTTTGTTCGGATAAGTCTGATTTTTATAGTAGCTATATATCTTGGTGAAATACATCAACATTTACTAAAAATCCGATTAGAGTTTTTTATTAGATAGGGTTCTTTTTCGTTTTATTTAACAATATGGATATATGTATGTATAATTTTCATATCAGTTTTTAGTTGTAGTTGTTCCAAGTAGAAATTCTCCTTAATAAAACTATTGCTTCTCTCCCTTATACACCTTGTAATAGAAAAATTAAGCTCTTTTACCGAGACAACAATAACAACAAATAATATGTTGGTGCTTTTTTACGCTTTTCTTTCTCTTTCTCGAAATTAC
The DNA here is from genome assembly GCA_956483635.1 of Panzeria rudis. Lineage (NCBI taxonomy): Eukaryota > Metazoa > Arthropoda > Insecta > Diptera > Tachinidae > Panzeria > Panzeria rudis. Next base: position 34,219,228 of record OY101449.1, on the reverse strand, counting down.
GCTTTTTAGTGCCTTTTTTAAATTTTATTGAGCTTTTTTCTCGAAAATTGTTGGCATCACTGCATCAGAGTAGTTAAATTTGAATAATGTCTAATCACTTGTATTTAAAATTTCATGAGTGAGTATGAGTAGCGAAAAAACGAGCCGTTGCTGATTTCTGCTGCTCATGAGGACTTTCTAATAGCATTATTTTGTTCTTAATCAAAAACAAGCACTTTGAGTTTTCTTAAATTCTCACAACTTATATAAAAACGCCGTTCCACTATAATAAATATGCTACGAAAACATCTGTAATATTATCCTGGTATCAATAAATTATATTACACCAAATACTTCTTTACACATTTTTATAAACATGTATCTTGTCTATTTTCTTTTCAAATACTTCTTTTTTTGCTAGAAAAACAAATAAAAATTGAAAGAATTAAAAAATTTTCCACGCTTTTTCGTCAATAAGCGTAAAAAATGGAAAATGATAATTCTAATGAGAATAACAAATAACAATGTACGAAGGCGAAAAATAAGGGCTTGTCATTGCCAAACATATTTGTGATTGATACTCTGTCTCTAACAGTGAAAATAATAAAAAAGGATCATTCACCACTTAAAACATGTTTTTCTCTCTTTTAGAAAACCAAAGAGAAATTGTTATTAAACATTTTTAAACTGTGGTGGTAATTTTTTATACCCTTAATCAATTAAGACGTCATTACGAACAGCGGCGCATTTTTTCTACGAAACGGAATATGTTAATACTTTTCCTGGGTGTTAAGAACCCAACATTTTTTTTTAGCATTTTACTTAAATACATTTTGACTTTGGTAGCAATTTTTGTTTGAGTATCAACACGTGTCATTGTATATCTTTCTCATTGAGTTTGAATTTAGGTTTTCCTTGTCATCTCAAATATTTATTTTTGTATTTTTTTAGGTACTGAAAAATATTGATTGGACATCCTAATGCGTCTTAATTAAGTTGTAACATCATCTTTGTGTGAATTAAGTATTTAATTAAATATATCATAAAAAATACAAGTCGATTTAGTATTTTGTTATTTGTTTAGCCTATAAAAATAACCATGCGGGATATTCATTTGACGGCTTAATACGAGAAGCAAGAAAAAAGTAACCTTGTCATTGTTTCCTTTTTTATTTTTATTAAAAACTTGCTGCTATTTTGGGTGGTTTCTGTTAATAACTTCTAATAATCGTTAATTGTTGATAATAGTTTATTGATGTGGGTGATTCAAAATATAAAATATTGCTTATGATATACTTGTCTTTAAAAATTTATGGCTTTTTAAATGTTTGATGTATTTTTTTTTACTATTAGTTTATTGTTGCTGTATTATAATGGTCATTTATCAAATTACACTATGGTAGCCGAAAAATCGGGCAAAGGTTCTGGCAGTCAATCTTATATAGTTTGGCGACAAGGAATCGAATAAGGTTGGTGCTGCAGGGGCCTAATTTAACAATTTCATTAAACCACCCCATTTGTGTGGGTTCCCCTAAGGGTAGGGAATTCATTTTGTTGGGTGATCACAAATTATAATGTATATATACATACATATGTATTTCGTATATTAAGCCGACTCACCGAAAAAAAAGTTTTTTGTTACCTCTCTTATATTAAAGATCCGTCTTTTTAATGAGGTTTCCCAAAACATTTGCGGGGTCTAGCGATGACCGTCCGTGAGCCGGGGTCTATTTTTGTAGTTTTGGTGGTTTGCATGTTTTGGTATTTTCTCCCAAAACAACATATGAAAAAATTACATCGTTTGATATATCTTTTCAAGCTGCATCCAATGGTGCATTAAACTTTATCATTCATACCATCAGCAATGCGTTATTCCATAAAAACCAAGATTTTTTAAGCGTTTTTATTACAGCTGCTACTTATATTAAAATAAATTTAACTTTTTTTTAGTATTATATAATTTGAGTCATTGTTTATTTATTTGTGTCTCTAGTTATTACAAAAGTTTGCATGTTTCTAAGCACAGAAACAAATAATCAATGCCTCCAATCAAATAATTCATAAAAAAAGTAAAATTTATTTTAATACAAGTACCACCCACAATTAAAATGCTTAACAAATCGTGTTTTTTATGGAATATTGCGTTGCTGATGGTATGAATGGTAAAGTTTAATCCACCATTGGATGCACCTTGAATAGATCTTTCAAACGATTATATGCTGTCTTGGGAGAAAATACGAAAATATGCAAAAAAACTACAAAAATAAAATATTTTTTAGACACGGTCCAGCTCACGGGCGGTCATAGCTAGAACCATCAAATGTTTTAGGAATCCTCATTAAAATGACCGGTCTTTAATTAGAGAGGGATAACAAAAACACATTTTTTATCTTCATAAAAGTCGAGTCGGTTTAACGTACATATATTTTATAGCAACAACTCTTATTATTTTGTTTATACACAAATATTTTTATGCAGATGCACTTTTTTTACTAACAAAACTACGTGGTTGTTAGATAGCAAAGTAAATAAATTAAGTAAAGTGCGACTTTGGCTCGCACACGAAGGGTTCCGAACGAATACTCATAAATCCCTTTTCGTTATTGCCCTTTTATCATTTTGACAATTTATCCATTTTCCTTTTTTGTTTAATTTTAGTATTTTTATTTTTTTAACTTTTTTTCGTTGCTTTGGCGATTTTTTTTGGTTGTGGTATTTTTTTCATTTTGCTGATTTTGTCGTTTTTTTTGCAATTTGTTTTGCCGATTTTTGAGTTTTGGCAATTTTTTTTTGTTATAACGTTTTTTTCGCTTTTTAACGATGTTTTTAATTTTAGCGATTTATTTAAGTTTTGGTGCTTTTTGTAGTCTTGGCGCTTTTGTCTGTTTTGGGGATTTCTTGGGTTTTTGGTGAATTTTTAAATTTTTTTGGCGTTTTGTTTTTTTATTTTGGCACTTTTTTCGTTTTGGAATTTTTTTTTAGTTTTGGTGTTTTTTTTTTGTGTTGGCGCTTTTTTCGTTTTGTTGTTTTTTTCATTTTTGCCGTTTTTTTTTGATTTTGATGATATTTTTAGTTTTAGCGATTTTTTTGGTTTTAGTGCTTTTTTCGTTTGGACGCCTTTTTTCGGTTTTTGTCGGTTTTTTTAGTTTTTGGCGATCTTTTTAGTTTTGGTGATTTTTTCCTTTTTTGCGATTTTCTTAATGTTGGTGTTTTTTAAAATTTCATGGATTCGTCTCTTACGGTTTCTAAGATACAGCAAATTGTCTAAATTGCATAGTCAAAATTACATTAACTGATAGAATACCCTTTAATTTTTATTGTATTAAATATCAGTGTTAATTGGTGTGTCTATTCTACAGACTACACTAATTAACACTAACTTTGGAAATTTAAGGTGTCTGTATATTACATTAATATTTAACATGTTTCGTTGCGCGCTTAGAACACCTTTAAGTTTTAGGTGTCATATATTTGTTGTTGTAGCTGCAAACGTTTTACATATTCTGTGATAATTTAAGGTCCGTAGCTCTTACGGTTCCCGAGAAAACAGCTTGGGACATACAGATAGACGACGGCCAGCGTAGCGAAAACAATAGGGCTCTTTACACTTTTAGTGTACGGAACCTCCTAAAAATTTATGAACTAAAAGAAATTTTTTTCCAAATTAAAATTCAGTCAAAGAACACGTTGCTATAAAAATTGTAATGTTCTTTTATTTCTTGGTTCTATTTCGTATTGGGCTTAGTTGTAATTTTCTGAGACAGCATAAAAAAATTTATCTTGTTCCATTGGCTCGAGTGACAATCTTGATACTTTTCATCCTTCTTATGAGTGATTGCATCAACCGAATCTGAGCTAATCAATGTTCGTCGGAACAAAAATTTCCTCTTCATCTTCATACAAGATAGCTCGCTCTAATATGCATACATACATACATATGTCATGCACAAGGAAACCGGAAATATGATCTAACATACTTATTTTAAGCACATTAAATAAACACCAAAAACTTAGAAATATGTCTCCAAATTAAAAAATTCTCTTAAAAGCATACCCACATATATAACTTTATGGTTTTGCTTATAAATTGTATAATATTTATTTCTGACAGCAGGCCCTAAGATCCCAAATATCTTATGGATGTAAATTTTTACAAATGTATCCCAAATGTATTCCATATTTTTTCAATAAAGCATTATAGTTAATTATATTATATATAATTAACACGGTGGCGGCTTAGCGGTAAATTAAAAAAATTATCTTATTTTATTGCAGTGTTTTTGCTTTGTGGTGAAAATTTTAAAATAAAATGAAAATGGACAATTCCTATGGTGCTGACTATCGCATTGGATACCATGTTTATAGAATATTTTATGGAACCAAAATGCACTCAAAACTCAGTACTAAACTAATTAATTTAGAATATTTTATGGAACCAAAATGCACTCAAAACTCAGTGCTAAACTAATTAATTTAGATAATATTAACTATGTCTTTTGTGCCTGTTTTTAATTGTTTACATATATCAGCTGTTAATATTCCAGTATATCCATCAAGCCGTTTCTAAGACGTAGCTGTTGGGCGCAACAGTTGCCAACAGTTTTACAACAATTGAGCTCAACAGCTACGTCTTATGAACGCGCCCAATGCCTATTATTATTAAAGATTTATGTGCTGTTTATAGAACCCGAACAATCGAATTGTGTGAACAATTTGTATGAAAAGCACTCACTTCTTTGAGTGGTTTTCATAAAATTTTTTTGCTCAAGTCGATTCTTTGGGCTCTAGAAACACTACATTATTTATAAATCTAGTGTAAAATAATTTCTATGTTTAAATTTCTTTTAAAATTTGTCATAAGAGTTCAATTGTGTTACAAAAAGCATTATAAAGAACAAACCTTTATAAATATCTACATTAAATTAATAAAATTATGCACATGACCGTTTTGACCTAATGACATGTTTGTTAGTGGTCATCTGATACAAGGTTTTCTAATACAACTTTTTAAGCTTGTATCACTTTCAATAAAAATAAATAAATTTGCTAATTAATAACCAGCCAGACATTATCAACAAAACACAATCTAAATTTATGAGTAAATATGTCAAATTGATAACTAATGGGTGATTTTATAAGAACTATCGGAAAGTAAAAAAGAAAAAAACACATAAAATTCAGAAAAATGCATGAAATATTTATTTGGATCGATAGTTGGGTCGATATAATTTAATGTTTGAAGATTATTTCATGCAAATGTTGGCCGCGGCTGCGCCTCAAATGGTCCATCCGCTTAGTCCAATTTTGGCATACTCTTTCCAACATTTCGGCCGGTATCTCACGAATAATGTTGGCAATGTTGGCTTCCAGTGCGTCAATCGAAGCGGGCTTGTCGCTATAGACATTAGCCTTAACATAGCCCCACAAAAAATAGTCTAGAGGCGTTAAATCGTACGATCTGGGCGGCCAATTGACTGGTCCCAAGCGTGAAATAAACTGTTCACCGAACTCGCCTCTCAATTGGTCCATTGTTTCGCGTGCTGTGTGGCATGTGGCACCGTCTTGTTGAAACCACATGTCATGCAAGTCAAGCTCTTCCATTTTGGGCAGAAAAAAATTTGTTATCATCGCACGGTAGCGCTCACCATTCACAGTAACGTTGTGATTCGCATCATCTTTGAAGAAATACGGCCCAATGATGCCGCCAGCCCATAATCCGCACCAAACGGTTGTTTTTTGTGGATGCATTGGTAGCTCTTGCAATGCTTCTGGCTGCTCTTCACTCCAAATACGGCAGTTTTGCTTGTTCACGTATCCATTCAACCAGAAATGAGCCTCGTCGCTGAACACAATTCTTCGATAAAAAAGTGGATCTTCATCTAACTTAACAGAGCACGCATTTTGGTAATAAAATTCAATAATTTGCAAGCGTTGTTCGTTTGTAAGACGATTCATGATTAAATTATAGACCAAACTGAAGATGTTTGACAGTGACACAAGATACAAAACGTGCGTGAGCTGTCAAAACTAGTGTTGCCAAAAAGATAATAGCAAAAAAATCACTCGTTACAAGACAAAAAATGATAAATGAATGAATATCTAACACAGACACATTTTCCCTTAATTTTAAAATTAATGGCCTCATTACCATTTCATAACACGAGTGTAGAACTTAATAATGATATAATCGAATATTATCCTTTGTTTCAACAAGGAGTTATGACATTGATAACAAATTCAAATGATTAACTTACAAAGTAAAAAGCAGGATAATAGAAATAGAAGACACACCTGCTTGTAAAAAAAATACATTTTACCTGAGAGTAGACGTTTTCGTTTCATTTGAAGTTTTCAAAGATTTTCTTTCTAATGAAACAATATAAGTAGACAGTTAATAAATAAAGCATTTAAAAACAAATTAAATGTTTAGTACATAAATTATTTATAATAAACCCTTTCAAGATGACACGTGACTCAATATTAGTTGGGTAAATATCAATAAATTCAAACGCAAAAGCCGTTACACTTCATTAAATTTAAATTACAGCGCAAGCTTATACATTAAATATGGAAAGTTTAAAAAGAATTTTTGCTAAAAAAAATAGTTTGTACGAATACTTATGACCAGGGCTCGGACTTTCATGCAACTAAAAATTGATTTGAAGCGCTTAACAAATGCACCTAAAAATTAAAAATATGCGCAAAAATATACATTTACCTACGAACAAAATACCAAAACTAAAATAGTCGGGTATGTTCTGTATTTCATGTGGAATTAAAATGTGTGGAATTATCAAAGCATTGTTGTTATAAATATTAATTTACAACAACAATGCTTTGATAATTTCGCACATTTTAATTCCACATGAAATACAGAACATGGCCGAATATGAAAATATTTTTTTTTAATATATGTATTAGTATTAGAGAAAAAAAAATATAAAACAAACACAATTGGGTCTATTATTTAATGCAACCGAACTTTAGTTGCTTTGCCAGACGGCAACGGAAAATTAATGCTTGCCAAAAAGTTACTAAATAGCAACTGAAATTAACAGCTATAAGTTGCCACTTGCCATCAGTAGTATAATTTTCAGCCACTGGCAACCCAACTGAGGCTCATTTGCTATCCATAATAGGGATATTAATATTTTTTTTGAAAATTGAGAAATATGCAGTAAAAAAATTTGTATTAATCAAAGCCAATTATCTAATATTCGACGCGCAATTTAGTAGATATATAACTCATTTTATTCGAAGAATCCTTTGAGTCGGTGTGGCGCTTTAAAGACAAGTGTACATCGAAAAACACACATGTACCGTCGTTACCTGGACAATGGCCGAAAAGATTTTTTCGTGTTTACACATACTAATTAGTAATACCTTTAAAAAATGCATTAGAAAATTTTAAACTTACCAAAAATAAAAGTTTGTAAAACAGTGCAATTCATATAAAAGTGTATGTCTTTATATGTGAGGATCGCGATAAAAAGGAAATTTGTCTTCCGTAGGTCGAAAGTTAGCTACATTTCCTAAAACTAGATAAAATTCTTAAGATAGTGCAATATTTTTACATTGAAACTCTAAAAATTTGTATAGCAACTTTGAATAAAATTTATATATCAATGGCTTTACATAAAAAAGGCGTGTATCTATTTTTTCGAAATCGCGTTTTTAACGTTTTCTAGTAGTCAATGTGTCATTACATCCTTCTTAAAGAACTAAGAAAGTTGCAGCTCAGTTGTTTCCTTCTCCTGTAAAATATCGAAAATTCGATACAAGCTTTTTTCGTATTAAGCCATATACGTATATGTACATTAAACACAAAGGGGATTATTTGCATTCATATATTTTCATTTAAAAATTGTAGGGATTTTTGTAGAGATAATTTTTTGGGAGCATAGGGAAAAGTAGGGATTTTTTTCGGGCTGCGTAAAGACTTTTCCAAAAAGTATATAACATCACTGATTACGACCAAGAACCTCTTTAATTTCTTTATCGTTAGTAGAAGATTTTTAGAGAAAAGTAAATAATTTTAGCCTTCTTTCTTAATTACCAAATCGTTCTCCATATACAAATGTATTTAAATATGATTTGCTTTAACTAAAAATATCAAAATCTCTCGGTAACACTGTATAACAAATTCAGTTCTTTTTTTAGAATAACAAGAGTCTAACGACTGGGGGGTTACTCTGTAATGCGATGCGAAAGGAAAACTGTTCGCATTTGTATGTTATTAACATTGCAATGCGAAAGCAATTCTTTCGCTGCGAATTACAGAGTAACTCCCCTGGTTCTGGTAGAGGGTACCAAAAAAAAAATAATGGGTGATTCTCATTCTAAATGTATATTTTGTATGTGTGTATGTGATTTTTTTTTACCAATGTAACTAATAAATATGTGAGAAGGTAGGGATTCATATTATAGTTTTGGCTTCATTCAATGGATCCTGAAGTATAATTATATATATATATTTTTTTAAATTTTTGTATGTTGAGTGTTACATTTGATTTCGCGGTTATTCTGGGAAGGATTTTTGAGAAAAAATATGTAAAAAAAAGTGATTATGCGGTTTGAAAGCACTATACATCTACTATCTAAGCAGTATTCCTCATAACAATTAGCGCAGCAGGGCTCAATATGTGCACCGGGTCGTTCGAAGAGAGCCCTAGAATAATTATATTCCCGAAACGCGCCTTGAATTATCGGCCTTTTTGATTTTCATGTTTAACGTTGTCATTTGAAATTCGCTCGCAATATACATAGATAATGTCCAATTTCTAATAAACTACCAAAAATAACCCTTAAAACTATGTAAACAGAGAAAACAAAAATGTTCAAGGTTTATGTGGTATAAGAAATATTGTTGGTAACCTTAAGGTAACTTTCCATAATTAGTGTAAATATTATAAAAGTTTACTACGTTCAGTTTTATTTGATTTTTAGCCTTCAATTTGGTTGCTTTCACTAACATTGGTAATATTAAGAAGTATTTTGTTACTATTTAATAGTTTTCGTGTGGTAATAAATATCATTTCCTTTCCCTTTATTTATTATCATGAACATATCAAAGGATAATAATTCTGGCATATGTTGTGGCACCGTTTTAATAATTTTGACGTTTGTTTACAAAGGACAAATATTTACTGTGTTTTGGTCATGACATTTCTATGTATATACAAATTTAGCTCATGCCATATTTATAGGCGCTTATTATGTTTAACAAGAAAATATATGAAAAGCAAAAAAAAACTCCTGTTATTATGTTAAATTAATCAATTTGTTAACAGTATTAAGAAAAACTTGTAGAATAAAAATTAAAGGCAATTACAACAAAATATGTTATATTAATTCAGAAATTTTATTATTTAAAAATTTAAAACTTTCAAATTTAATATAAAAAGCAGAAACATGCGTTTTAGAAACGCCCATGTCTGCGTTACCGTTCGTCGACTAAAGTCGCAAATTGCAGCCTTTTTGACGCTCAGAGAGTTTTTATGAGACTTTTTCAAACTCATCTTATTTTGCGACTTATGTCATTTTTTGCGAAATGTTACCCTTTTTTGGAGTTGCTAAAAAAATAGTTCCGTCTTGCATACATTCTCGGAAACTGTGCAAAATTTTCAATCCCGGGATTTTAGTGCGACAATTTTAATGTAAATTAGGGATGGGCAAGTGAAAAAATCAATCGATATATATCGATATCGATATATTTTTAAATATCGATCGGCCTAGTCGATTCATACTCCCAAATTTTTTTTAATAAAACAAAAAAGTAACTTTCTTATAAATAATTAAGCTCGAAAGAGTTAATTTCCAAGATCGGTACTGTTCCACCAATATTTCATGGAACATACATCAAGACAATTACACTCAAAGAATGATAATTTTTCCAGTTCGAGTAGACAAAATATTATATATAAAATAAAAGATTTTGTTAATAATATTCTATTTGATGAAGACTGTGACGCAATGTTTTTAAAAATTGCACGAAAAACAAACCCAAAGCTATAAATATATCGAATTTAATACTGTCGATATATTTGGAAAAAATAACGATATATCGATATATCGAAATTAAAAATATCGGCGATATATATCGATATATTTTTAAGAAAATATCGATATATATTTGCTTTTTACTTATATAAAGCTTCGTACACAAGTTATACAAAAATGCTGATTTTATAGTGGTGATCCAATGCAGGTTTTAAGCGAGAAAGAAGAGTAATTTTTTTGGAGTTTCTTGATGCCGTTTTGCAACAGTGTTTTTGGTCGAGTGGTTGGTACGTTGGATTTCAATCCTGAAGAATCTTAGTTCGATGCTAGTTTAAGTTAAAATAACAAACAGTGCGTAAAAATATAAAATTAATAAAAATAAGTAAAGTTAGGAAATAATAAAAATTCAAAATGGCGTGAACGCCGCCAATCCACATCGAATAATTTTTTTCATATAGTTTCAGTTTTAGTTCTGAAAATGTTGATGATTTTCAGCGCTGCAAAAAGCGCTTTTATGAGCAAAAATGTAGTACTCCAAAACGGACCATAGAAAAATCGGCAGCGATATCAGCAGGTTTGTCAAAGCTACTTTTACTCCATAATAGCAGAAACCTGATTTATGGGAAGAAATTTTTTACTGTGTTCATACTAGCCATTGGATCTGTGTACATTTGCCAGCTTTCTCGCTTTAGAACCTGCATTATTGTGACGCCATGAAATCAGCTTCTGAACAGGCTCATATTTTAAAGCAAATTATGTTGAGCTTTATTTATTTAGTGCTTCAAAAAACATGCAAATTTTTTACTGGGTACTTTTAGGCTGCTTAAATATTTTTTTAACCTCAATAGTTTTGGGATTATGATCGCAATGATAAAAAATATATTTTTTAAGCAAAATTGGTAAATTTTAATTTATTAAAAATTTACAAGAAATCGGAAATAGCAAAAAACTTAACATTTTTATTAACTAATCATAATCTGGCGTTACAACTAAGTTTAGATATTTATTGTCTTTTAAGCTTATAATAAAATTTTATTGGCAATTTTTTTGTATCTCGCCACCGAAGTAGAGTTTTTCCCCCTTTTTAAGAAAAGGTCCGAAAAGAACCATACAGCGATGCGCTAGAGGTTTAAAATGTTCCATGAAATTATTTATTGTTAAGTTCTACGTAAAGGTGCCGAGCACTCCTATTACCGATACTCTATAATACCGATACTCTATGCCGATACTCTATCACAAGGTGGGGTTCGTGTAAAGAAATTTTCATAGCTTTTAAACTTATGGAGATCCAATTATCAACCTTTTACAGTGTAATGAAGATACCCTAGGCTAATTTTAGTAATATATAAAAACGGTTGAAAATATTACAATTTTAATTTCAATTGGTCCTTTCCAGTTTTGATCATGAAAAACTTTTTTTTTTAACAATTCAGTTATGAATTTTAGTCGAACTGTATGGATATTTAGCCAAAGTTATTTAATTAGTTGTTGTTGCCTTCCCTGGTGGTGTCGTCTAGGTGGAAAAGAGCTCTGATGAGAAGATGCGGTGGTCTCGAAATATCTGATGTCAGTTCAACATTCGGTGCAGCCAAAATTTTCTTTGATTATTTAATATTTACATGCTTTAGAATTTCTTTCTGAAATAAAAATAATTTAATCGATAGATTAACTGCCTGTTCAACGATGTCGAAGGAAAACCTGAGCGATCGAAAGACACTGTCTCGAAATCTAGTCAATTTGGGTTCAACAATATCGACAGCTTTCTTTTTTTTGCACTTACGTGTGTCAATTTTTCTCTCTTAGTCCATGTCCATATGAATCAACTTTTGCTTCTGCAACTTTCTTAAATTTTCTTTTGAAGTTGCATTCGTGTCCATATAATGAATTTGTTTTTGCTTAATATTACGAAGAAGAAAATAAAATAGTTGCATGTACATGAAGCAGTGTAACCCTTCCCTATCTTCTCACCAATCTCTCCCCCATAAACTCAAAAGTTGCGCAGCAAAAGTTGACTCGTATGGACATAGACTTAAGTATTAAAAGTATACAATAACGCCATATTGTAAATTTCTAGGTTATTTGACGATTTTCATTAAAACACTGAAAATACTACTAAATTGTTTGAAGAAAAATACAGCCAAACATAACGACAAGAGAGAGTCCATTGTAAGGTACTCGCAGTTGTACAGGAAATTTTTATAATTTTCTAATACAAATTCTAGTTTTGTTGTACAGGTGCGACTACCTTGTTTGATGGGCCTTACGCAGTAAAGAAAACAGAAGTTTTGAATGTGTTAGTGGCTTTTATTTTGTTTAAAAAAACCATGAGTATGTGCATAAATAATTAATAAGAATGATAAAAAATATTATAATAAAGAGAGATGTTACGAATTCTAAGAATTTAATGGACTTTTATGCAAAATTTTTTACCTGTCGCTAGCAACACAGTGAGTGAATGATTTTGACATTACGTTCGTATTGCTTCGACATTGTTGAATCGGATATCGTATGAAACCACTTACGTTTTCTTTTTACTTGTTTTTCGAGTTATCGTTCGTATAGAAACATATTTATGACTTTGTTCATGAACGCAAATCAGTGTTTTCGACATCGTTGAACAGGCAGTAAGGCTGAGGCCATACGGGCGTTTTTAAAACGCGGCGTTTTTGCTTTTTATATTAAATTTGAAGTTTTTAAAAATTGAGATCTTTAAAATTTAATATAAAAAGCAGAAACGCCGCGTTTTAAAAATGCCCGTGTGGGCTCAGCCTGAATTGGAATCGAACTTAAAGCAAACTAATTAAATAACTTTGAATAAACAAATATTTTTTTTTATTAAATATTTTTTTGAAAAGAACAGATAATTCCCTATAATAATCACGTATTTTAGCTTTTTATTCTAATTTTTTCTACTTCGAAACAACAATAAATTTTTTTTTTCAAAAACGGCAACACTTTTGCATCCCATCGATAATGCCTATTTTACACTATCTCACAAGCCCTTCGACTTCTGTAGAAAATGCAACCCTGATTTATATTTTAATGAGTTTGTGGAAAGTTTTAAAAAAGCAATAGCAACACATTATATCAGGGATGCATTTTGTGCAGAAGTCGAACATCTTGTATAATAGTCTAAAAATAGCTTAAATAAACATTATAAAAAAAAAGAAATTTGGCATACACATTTATACCTACTAGAACTAAGTTATGCCAAATATCAATGAATTTCGACAAACAATTTTTTTTTTGGTTTATCCGCTTCAAAAATAATGCCCCATATGCTAATTACAATTATGGTCACTCACCACAATCATATTATTCTTTGCGTGTAGCAAGTAACAATAACTCAACAAAACTATTTTATATCAATTAAGTAAACCTAAATTTCAAACTAAATGGTTAACAAAATTGACCATTTGAAGTCTAAACAGATTAAAGTTTCTACATTTCTTATGCATATAATAAACGACTACATAACTTTCATTATATTTCAAGTGTTCTAATTTAATTGATAGTTTGAATTGTCAATGTACTCGTACATTTTAGGCCAGTAATAGTAAAACTAGTTTTTGTTTTAAATTAATTTTTTTATTGTTGTATTTGTTGGTTGTCCAAATACCCAAAAGTTTTGCAAATGTTGATTTTAATTGTTACTTCTGTTCAATTTGTTTGTTCAATCCACAGATTTTGAAAATTGTGTATTCGTAAACATCAATTTTGCAAATTTTAAAATTCTCTACAGGAGTAAAAATAAAATGACAGCTACACACAATATAAGAGCAGCAATAATAATATGTTTTAAAACATACATACATAGACATACTTTGCATACATGTTTCAAATGATATAAGACAATTTAAAAACAGTTAATAAAAAAAGTTTTCAACACTTTTAAACTAAATTTAATTAAGCTAACAAATATAAAAATTAAAAATATCGTAGGACATGGCGCAATATATATATTTCGTTGCTTATTAAAAAATAGTTATCCAGGGATGGTAGTTATGAAAGTAGATTTATACATATATTGATGCGGAGTTACTTATTTATGTCACTGTCACTTGTATCTCGCATTCGTTGCTACTTGCACTATTAAGATTTGTAAGTATGCAATTTTCGTGCAAAGTGTCTACACAAATACTTAGAATCAATCATTCCTACAAACACACAAAAGTACATAAATACGAGTACAATATACATGAATATTTTCATTAGATATTCTATCAATTCAAAGTAAAAGCAACAGAAACAAAAAAATTAAAGAAATCCTCAAGACATCAATAAATCTTTTAAAATGTTCATACAATACAACAACAAAAACATCTCATTCCTTCTTCTTCCTCCGCACTCCTTTTTCACACAAAGTGTGGTCGTCATCGGTCTGTCTGTACGCCCAAAGGAGAGGGAGGTTTGGATAAATTTTGAATTTACAATTGCATCTTAAGTGTTTTATTGATGCCATTAATTTATGATAGAAAACATCTGTAGTATTATTTAGATCTTTTTTGTGATTTTAATTTGTTGACTTCTATCTGGTCTTATTGATTTATTTAAATGAAACAAAATAATATTTTCATGTTTGATTTATTATAGTTTTTAATTGGAAAACGAAGGAGACTAAATGGGTATATTAAATTAAGTGATTTTATTTTATATAAAACCAAAAACTCTGCTAAATATTTGAAGTGTTAAATGAAAACGATTTCAAGCTTAGAAATCTTCATACAATTAAAATTAATGTATAATGTGAGCGTAAAAAGTTTCATAAAAAGTTATCTTGCCTACTAATTACACAATGTGACAAATTCTTTTTGCAAAAAAACTACTACATATCCGACGAAAAATCCTTGATGTTATTGATTTCGAGGTAGTAAAGGGTGTGCCCTGTAAAATGCTTCAAGTAGAGGCTTCTTTAGATTTATCTTCAAGTCACGTAGTAACTATAATCATTATATAGGCAACCAGTGAAAACTTTGCTTACTGATAGGCAAAAAAGTATATGAGGATTTAACTCGTAACTATTTACTTACAATTTGACTCGATAACTACATGTTTTTGTTGGAGAAGTATAAAAAATAAGGGGTACCCCTACAAATGTATTTAAATTGTCACAGCAAATAGCCACACAGAAAAAACTAAATTTCATTTTCTGTAAAGCAATTCAATAAAATAGTAAATATTTTGTCTATGAACGGACTTACCAACGAATTTGTAAATATAGACAAAAATATCTCAACAATTTCATTGAAAAAAACGTGTTTTTTTCAGTGAACAAATTGTTTAAATCTATAAAACAATTTGTCTAAAAATATTTACAAATTGTAGACAAAATAATTTACTAAATCAAACAAAAATATACATATACTAGATTTTCTGAAAAATATCAAACAATATTTCTGTCTGAATTTAATAAACAATTAGTATAAAAATGCTAACAATTATTAAGCAAAATAATTTACTTAATCAAACAAAAATACAAAAAAAATTTTGTCTGTATCATCATCATCATCGATTAAGCATTTAGGAGATTTCACTTTGTTAAATGTGTTCAAGTCTGAATGTTTATCTAAATATTCTAAAAAAATGAATGAGAACGACATTAAATAATCGATTCACTCAAAAATCTTTTGTAAACAAACTTGGTACAATTTCATTCCTCTTGCTATGATTGTTGTTGTTGTTATTTGTGTGTATGTCGTCATCGGGGTGGTTTTTTACGACACAGTTTTTATTGTTGTTTTTGGTGTTTACGTTCTAAATAAAAGTCAAACAAACAATAAATAGATTATGGACAGAACATTTACTGAAAATTAAATTTATTTTTAGACAAACTTTTATTTGAAATTTTTTAGGTGATACTTTTTTCTGTGCAGTTACTATTTGGCTTACTTGAAGCTAAAAAATAAGTAGCCAAATAAACAAATTAAAATAAAAAAAGTATAATATATTATTTATAATATTTTATTTATGTATATATAAATTTTTTTTTATTTTTTCTCCATTACAAAGCTTGAAGAAAAACTTAAGCAAACTGCCCAACATACTACTTCTATCAATCACCAAGTAAGATATAATAGAATTTTTTCTGTAGATGTAGAACAGCATTTTTCTGAAAAAAGAAATTCGAAGAGAGTGGCAACGTTATAGATCCAGTCCAAAGCTAAAGTCTACATTAGTCCCTACAGTTCGCTCACATTATAAAATTCCTCTAATATTATTAGAGCGATTCTGGGGTTAGCTTAGCCCCCTGCCCAGAAGGGCCTAGCTACTCCAATGGTGTCTGGAGACAACACAGTAATATATAACCACCACATCGTTTTGTGATTGTGGTTAGAAAAACTTTCGAAGAAAAGAAAGACTGTTTTGCCCTCTTCATTGATGTTTCTCAGGCTTTTGACAAAGTATGACACGAATGCTTCTTCTTCTTTATTTGCCTATCCGATATTCGAATGTTAGCGACCATACAATATCAAAATTACATTTTACATTACTTCATTCATTCAGAAGTATTCATACATCAACATTCACATGTGATACAGATTTTCAATGAAAGCCCTAGGGAAACTTTCGGGATGAAAGTTACAAGAATACATAACGCATTTGCAAAAATGGTTAAAACAATGAAGAATAAATTTTAATGAGCAAAAATGCTACATGTCACATTCACATTGCGAACACAAACATGACCACCTGCAAAAATTAATAATCAGAATATGCTGCGGATATCAGACGTTAAATATCTTGAAATCCACCTTGATCGACGCCTAATATGGAACAACATGTAGCACTGACTATATCAGATATAAGAAGAGCATATGTTTGAGACTCTAAATATTGTTTTGTGAACTTATCAAATAATCTGATATTGGAAAAGTTTTCATCACGATTTCATCCTAAAAAAATACATTAAACGTTGCTCATAATTTTTTATATTAATTGTGTAATCAAGCAATTTTGTTTTAACAACAGATCGAAGTTTATCATTTCATTATTTTATGAAGGTTTATGAAAAAGCTTCCGTTTCGTAATGTCTGAAATTCTGACATTATTCCGAACCTTTCTAAAAATAGTACACCAATAATTCTAAAGGTCGTAGAAGTCAAAATTTCTTTACTAAAATCAGTTAACAGGACTTGATATTAATGCAATTCCGATTTAAGTAACTACATTTCTACAAAACATTAGTTACAGCATTAATGAACTCAGCTCAAAGTAGTTATAGTTCTGATGAAACATCAATGAGTTTAATGAATTATTGTCATAGCACGGAAGTTATCCAAAGAGCTGAATGGTATGCGCTTAAAATAGGCATGTCGAACGCATTTCAGTGTGAGGGCTAAATTCTTCGAAAATAATAGTCCAAATCCTCTTGCGGGCCGCGTTTACTTTTTTTTTTATTAAAAATTCAAATTTTGAGTGACAATTGAATATAAATAATTCGCAAAGAAAACCAAACAAAAAATGTATAGAAATATATTTATTAATAAAAGGAATATAAATTATTTTTTGCTAGTTATAATGAATGCACTGCTTGTCATTTTTCAATTCATCAAAGTTTGGAGCTAAATTGTTGCTTGATGTAATTTTTAATATCGATGCTAAATGTTCTTCAGTTAATATGGTTCGCTGCGCAGTTTTATTCATCTTCATTTTTGAAAAAAAAGCTATTCACAAATATATGTGCTACCAATTATGGATAATATGCGCATTACAAATGATCGATTTGCTTTAATCCTGCGAGTGTCACTAAAGATATGACAGTAGTCAAAATTCAATATGGCGGTAAACAGACGCCATTTTGTGAAAACGAAAAAAATAAAAATGCGGCAAACTATATTATAATGGGTATCATTGAAAAGACATTTAAAAATAATCTTTAGGCTTCTCTTATCATTTTTCATTTCGAATGACCGTTTGGAATCTTTAACAGTTTGAACCCCAATTCCGTAAGAAGTGAATTTTAAACAAAGAATCTAAAAGCAAACTATGTACGAAAACAAGAAAGAAAATAAATAAAAAGTCAAATTTAAAAAATCAAAAAAACCCAACTGCGTAAAAAAACTAAATGAAAAGACAATAAGTCCATAGCAACTTTTACAGTCGGGAAGCCTTAAAAATTGAATCTTCAAATCTTTACAATAATGGTTCCCACATGTAAAAGTCGCTATGTTCCGCGCACTGGACTTGTTTTCTTTTCTTTTGGTTTTTTACGCATTTGTATTTTTTGTTTTTTTTAAATTACACTTTTTATTGATATTTGTCAAATTTTAATTATCGAGGCTTACAACTAGAAAAGTTTGGTAAATTTTCTTTACTTATTTTTTAATTAGATTTTTTGGTTACTTAATTTATTTTTGCATTTTTTAATGAAAACAGTATGTAGTTGAGGAAAAAAGTTGAGGGCCGCAAAAAATCATTCTGGCTTAAAATGTTGTCTAATACCAATTTTGATATAAACAACAGCCTTAAAATATTAAATTCAGTACATGTAGTGATTGGAATTCAATGAAAATGATAAACCTTTAGAATAACTTCCGATTTTTTTTTTGCTAAGATACGTATGCAATTCGGCATAGCGCAAAGCAAACCTTTTTTGAATGTTATATACTAGGGCATACTGAAATTTTCTGAAAAAAAAAATTTGTAAAGCTTCCCAATGAATGAAAACTTGTTTTAATCTTTAGAACAATCTTAGATGCCACTTCACCTGGTTTATATTCCCAAGAAAATTAATATAATAAATTATCACCGTAAATCACGTAAATATCATAAACCTCCCAAGTAACAACAAATAAAACATCATGGCATTTGAACTGCAGCAATAAGAAAACAAATACTCTCAAATAGTCGTACAATAATAAAACATGAGAAGCCAAAAAAAATAAACAAATGAAAAAATTATCAAATAAAATCGTCTCCAAAGTACCACAAGATATATGAGACATAGAATTCATTGTGAACCTGTTTATTAGCTTCCTAATGTATGACAATGATTATAAGAGCCAGCCAAATGCTAACCAACCATCCAACCAACCAACCATTCACAGCCTAAAGAAGGGAATTTGTGAGTGAAGTAGTGAATATAACATTTTGCATTTCCTTGGGGATTCACTTAGAAAACACAATGAATGGTCGGGCCTTCTGTTAATTCTATCAACTAGAATGAGAGACTCTGTCAGCCATTATAAAACGAAGCAAAACCAAGTCATTGTAAGTGCAAATATAGTTCATACGCTAAACAAATGTGACCTCGACGCTGTACATTAATGTGAACAAACGTACATGGTTAGATATTTGCTCTTGGAAAGAGTAGACGTTGATTTGAATCACTTGTCTATTTGTTAATGACAGAGTTTCACAAATAAAATTTGCAGTAGTTTATTTGTTTATATGACCAGACATTTATCAGCAGCTTTAAAGATTTTTTTTTTGGAATCGACAGAGAAGTTAAAGAGTGATTTTTTTAAAATTTAATTTACACTCAGATTCACTAAGTCCCGCACGCAGAGAAAAGATATGGTTGTGGCATATTTGTGGCATGGTTGCGTCAACAATGTCATGTTTCCCGATATAGCTTATGGTTGCGGCAAATAATTTATTATTGTTTTAAATAATTGTGAACCTTAATTAGTTTACGACGAAAAACTTATGCTTACATTTAACAATGACATTATTAGCATTTATATTATTTGCAACATGGTTGAATTTATTGTTAAAAAATTCTAGCTACAATCAAGGTATATTTAAAAATTCGACAAAAGTGTGGCTCTATAACAATAAAATATGGTTCTTGTCCATACTATTTTAAAGCAGTTTGTTTGCAATTAAGCTATGGTTACAAAAGAAACATGGCTCTCTGCTTCCAAAAAAGTTTATGTTCTATCCCTTGGTTGAATGCTTTTTTGTTAGTTTTTTGTTTTACTTGAAAGCTGTTGGTTTGTTTTGTGTGTCATTGAAAAAATAAAAATAAATATATATATTAAAAATATCAAAAACGTATAAAAGCTAGCAATTAATATTCGGCCGTGTTCTGAAACCATTTCTTTTTGAAATTAAAAAAATTTCAAAAACCAAAAACAGTGTTCTTTTTATCAGACAATTTGCATTCGTAGCTTAATTCGGATAAAATATCTGAAGCCTCCAAGACATCAAAATTAACTGAATCGCTGCAATAAGTGACCTTTTTGGTTGAATTCTTTCCTGAAAGCTGCCGATTTCAAAACCAAATCGTTTTCAGAACATGCCCGATTGTAAATAAAATATGTGTCATCTATGTATGTATTATCTATGTGAAAATAGATAATACTTTTTATATCAGATTCAAAACTTTTTATGCTGCTGTAAATTTTTAATCAAAATATGATTAAGAAAACAATCTTTATATGGTTATTTAGAACCATGCTTTTTAAATATGCAAATATAATATGATTAGTTTAAATCACAGTATATTTACATTTAATTAAATAGGTTGTATGAATCATATTAGTGTTATATAAGACAACTCTGTTATATTTAAAACTGATATATTTTCATAATATTATGATTTCACTCCAACCATATAATTCAATCATAGTATGTTGCTTTTGGATTATTGATGCCATGTTTTTACTTTGCGTGCGGTCTTCTCTCTCTCTCTCTCTTTTAGTGAGAAAGAGCGAGAGAGGAATATATATGGTATATATTTCAACACGCTTCCACAAATTATAAAAAAATTGCTGCAACAAAAATTGCATATGTAGACGGGGACTAACCCGAACAAAAACTTCTGGCTAAAAATTCGAAAAAGCTTACTCATAAGCTTATTCATAAACACGAACATAAACTTCTTTAGGAAAATTCGTAAGGAAAACACTCAGTTTTTGAGTATTTTTCATAAAAATTTTGTTGAAAAAGTTTTATTTCGTCGTTACGAATCAGACCCTTAATTTAAACATTTGTTTAAATCGATTTGCATATAAATTTTGGAAAGAACGCTTGATATATTTTTACTGAATCAGGCCCTTAATTTATGTTCATATTAGAGAGGGGTTGCACAAGATATCTTGCAGGTGAGTTTAAGATATTTGCTTTGTTCCAAACACTTTCAAAACAGTGATGTTGTGACGAGCATATATTTCAAAGAACTTTTCAAACACAAATTTTTAATGAACTTGTAGGATGTGAATATGGTTTCCACATATTGTACAAGTTCAAAAAACTACTTTCCATTTGCGCTTGAACCAAAGCAAATGTCTTAAGCACACCTTCAAGACATCTTGTGCAACCCCTTTAGTACATATGTATGTAAATTAAAGTGGGCCGAACCACAACAACTTTTAAGTGGCCACCTAAAATAAACTTTTTTACAACAACCGTTAGGAAGCTGGACCAGTTTTAGTAGGGTCTACTTTTTAGTTTTATCAATATATTTTTTTCGCCCCAAGAAACTGTATACAAAGAGGGTATTTTTTGAAGATGCATCTAAAAACATATAAATCATGAATAGAAAATAAAATAAATAATTAAAAAAAAAATTATACATTTTCAAAATGGTCCAGCTCACTGACGGTTATTCCAAAAAATTAAATATTTTAGGAAACCGCATGAAAAGTATCAAAGTTCATTTTTAGGAGGCCACCTACAAATCGTTGTTTCGACCCACCTTAATGCATATGGGTGATTCTCATTCTAAACGTACATTTTGTGTGAGTGGGTTTTTTTTGTTTACCAATATAACTAATGGAAATATGAGAAGATATGATTCGTATTATAGCTAGGGATGTAACGAATACCGATACCGATACCGATATATCGGCGATACTTCAGATTTTCCGATACATCGGTATCGACGATATTTTACTGTCGATACGACGATACTTTAAAAAAAATTTTAGAGTTTTTTTCTGACAAATTATTTATCTTTTCTTAATTTTACCATGAACTAAATTCATTTCGTTATTTTTCAAATCTTATTGATATCAATTTTAAAAATGAATAATATTTTATGCTGTTATTTTGTAAAAAAAATTATTTATTTTTTATTAATTTTATCATGAATTCAAATTCAAGTCGTTGTTTTTTAAATCTTATTCCAAAGAAGTCATGAAAATGTAGAATTCGCGATCTGGAAGTATTGCAAATTTGGATAATTTCTAATTAGTTTTACATATCCTTGCCATTGCAAGAAGTTCTGTTTTTCGATTACCAATCACCGAATTGGAAGCGATGCTAGGACCAATTTCTTTTTCGGTATTCTATAATGATTTTTCCTCAAGAAAAAAGGATAAAAAATTACTCATTTTCAAAATTTTTTTTATGCGAATTTAAACTCAGAACTGCATTTTCATGTAAATTTAAGTGAATAAATATAAACTTAGAAGTCTTTTAATATTTAAGCTATTAAGTTATTTAGAAGAATATTAGTTGAAAAATGTCCTTTAAAAAATCGATTTTTTAAAAAGCATGGCGAGTATTTTTTAAAATTATAAAGGAATTAAACATTTTTATTGCTTTTCTAATAATTATCTGCATATTTTTAACAAAAATTTTTTTGGAAGCAAAGAAAATGTAGCTCCTTAAAAATTACTTCCAATGTTTTATCAATTTTAAATATTCTCTCTTATAATGTAATTTTGCATAATAAAAAAATTACACTTGAGTTTTGTTAATCTAAACTTGAACTCAATTTCAATATTCGTATCGGTATCGGTATCGGCGATATTTATTTTTAAATATCGGTATCGGTATCGGATCGGCAAAATGGCGTATCGTTACATCCCTAATTATAGCTTTGGCCTCATTCAATGGATTCTGAAATAAAACTGTATTTTTCGATTTTTTAAATCTTTTGTGTATTGAGTGTTACATTTGATTTCGCGGCATTTAAACGACATTTAAACGGTATTTAAACGACATTTAAATTTTAGCTTAGTTTAAAAAAAATAGCGTTTAAACGTTGACTGATTTATTAGCCATTAGAAGTACAAACCTACGCGTATTCTTAGCGTATGTTGTTAATGTAATTTTAATAATTAAACTGAACGATGAAGCGTACTAAAAGCCCTTAATGCTCAATACACAAGGCCGCGGACAACAACAATGAAAAATTATAATCTCTGATATATTTCAAATATTTCTAAAACCGTTGCAAATTTAATCTAGTTTTTGGAAAAATTCAAAATTTCTTAATGTGAGAAATCAACAGCATGCATTACGGACATGCTATTTTGCATGAAAGCAGTCTAAACATTATTTTCGTTCTTCGTTTGTAGGTGATAAAAACCTCCAATGGCAATGATTCAAGTGGAGCTCTTTGAAATAATTTTTAAATCACTCAGGCACACGCATAGTCCGGTTAAAATATATAAAAAAATCTCAGTACCCATTGCACTGAATATATACAGCTAAGAACACCAGAAACTGTAGATCACGCTCTCTTTCTCTCTCCCTCTCTCTATTAACAGCATATAGCCACCACCAATCGATCAATATTTCAATTGAATTTGGGTGGAAAGTTTGATCGATATCGGCTGAGTTACAATCGACATCAAAAGCCGTAATTTACTCCAATTCGACAGAATTCATTCAGAAGAAGTAGAGCTGCTCCTGACAGAAAAAGAAAGAGTTGGCATATAGGGGAAGAAGGTCCACAAATTTTTAATATTTTGTGTCCTATACGATGATGAAAGATTATTTTAGCGTTCAACTAAAGTTTTTAATACTTCTGTTATATGAAAATCTAAAAATGTTGTTATTAGAAAAATATAAAAATATTTTCAATTAATACACAGAAAAAATTATTCATCAAAAATTTTCAATTAATACATTTTATCAAAAATGAAAACTACTTTCGGCTAATTTCGTAATTGAATCAATTACTCATGTGATCAAAAATAAAATTCTTTAATAATTTTTACAAAATTTAAGTTATTGAAAATTTGAATTTTAACAATTGAATATAAAATTTTCGCTGCAGGTTCAACTTCAACAACGAAGTTAATTAAATCAGCAGTTTTCGTAATTAAAATGATATATTAGTTTTTCTGTGTACTCTTGAGTTATTAATTTTATATGCATAATTTTGACATTGAACAGAGGAAAGAGATGTGTCATATTATCTACTGCACGTTACGAGAGAAGAATTTCATATTTAATTGAGAATAAGTATAATACTGTAGCACTTTGAGTTTCTCGAGAGTATCATGTTTTGGGGGATTGCAAAACTTGATAGTATGAATTTCGGAAATTTGTGTCTCTTGATAAAAACTATCAATCCCGTCTTCTTTTGAAGGACTCCTTAACTATTTTCTTTAACCAATATTCTAGCAGTTTGTAGCTCTATGAGTACAGTAATCGTGATTAAAAATATGTATTTCATAAGAAGGTCATTACCATCGGACTTCTGAAAAGCCGGACTGCCCCTGAAAAGCAATACATATACCTCAAATCCTCAATGCTCAAGACTAGTCTGCGCTGTTTATTGTGTTATAACAAACTTACTTATTCACCTGTATGCTGCATATTGTGCTAGAAATGTAAATATCTGTTAGATTGAGACTATAGGGAAGCTTTAGCTGTGAATAGTTTCAACTTATACTAGTATATCAAATTATACTGGTATAATATCAATCCAAATTTCTGCCTGCCAAGGAATGAATGGGCTTCTCAAATACCATTTCAATTAAATAATGCTACTCTTTTGCGGTCTGCTGTACACCAACACTGTAGGGTACATAAGTTTATCTACCAATAAATTACTCTTAACAGTAGAGAAATATAAAAAGCTTAATTTCTTTCTTCATGCCATCTTTTATCATCATACCAATAAAATTTACTTATTCATTTCTACTCGTAGATTTATTCAAACACAGGCATTCAGTCATCTCAACTTCTGAGGTCGAGCACGTCTCAACTTTCATTTAGAGTCTTTGTGCGCTAAGTCATTGGTCTTGGATAGTAGTACTATAAGGAATTTTACTTCGTAGCATTTGTTACTTTTTCATCATTTACGTTGTTAATTTGTTTTATGTTGCAAAAACTGAAAAACAAATGAAAAAGGGCACCGGCTTGGCCTGTTTGTCTAAAATCTCCATATAAATAACATTGCCTTTCCTTGTTTGCTCTCTTCCTCTCATTTTATTCGGTATTATTGTATGATTTTCAATTGATGCTGACATTTGTGCAGATATACGAGTACAACAAAAAATAAATCACATTTGCGCATTGCGAAGAATCAGTTTATGTTGTGCTTTCTTTTTTTTTTTTGTTGTATTAATATATAATTGTGCCCTACATTAGGCAAATTCATCCAGATTTGCATCTTGAGACATTTTCCAATTTACAATTTTGAATAGAGTTATAGCATTTTGTATAAAAATTTATCAAAATATTGATTCAACTTTTTGACCATCATAAAAATTATCAGCTTCCTATAGCATTAAAAATTGAATAATTAGCCCTGTAAAGTATGCTCTATAAGGGACAAAGGAGTATACTACTTATATATTTCACTATAGTAAAGATAACACTCATGTTTCAAGTAAGTGGAACACTTGTTTTAGATTTCCTCCATTTTGGACTGGTTTAAATTTGCGATTACAAGCCTTAAGAGCTTAAGTAATTTTTTTTTTTGGGAGAGAAGTTTAAGCTCTCAAAAAAGTTGAAAGATGGCTGAAGTGGTTAGCGCGTAGACTGGAAAGCAAAATGATGCCTGAGATCTTGGGTTCAAGACTACTTTCAGGCAAGTTATCAACATCACGCATTTTGTGCATCAGTGTGCCTTTGTGTTAATTGATGTTGAACTGTTAAAGCGATGAACGCATAGCACAGTTCACTTAGCAGTGCCTTCAGCGATTGATACTGTTCTATGCTAATGTACATCACAGAGACCTCCTTCGCCGTTAATATTAACGAAATCGTCGGCGAAGTAGAACAATTAATAAAAAGGCTACTCAAACATCTTAAGAAAGTTAATGCGTCTACTCAACACCATAGGCACTGCAACACTGCTCGAAAATGAACAAAAGGGGCAATAGCAGAAATGTAAAAGAATTTATCTTTCTTTCACATTTTCACCACCCGTCCTCTTTACACTAGCCCTTTCCCAAAGAAGGTAACACATTAAGGAGTAGGCATTAATTGCTCCGAATTACTTCTCTTATAATAAAAACAAGAAAAATACCCAGAAAGTAGATTTATACACGGATCGACATAACCGCCCAACAAACTCAACTTTTTACTAACTCAATTTAAGCACTTAAAGTATTACGTTCCGGTTTTCCTTGAAGTACGTTGCATATCAATGCATTCTATGGTCACTATTTTTTTGCTGTAATAACTGGCCAGTCCAACAACGTATTCTCCGTTACACTACACTATCAATTTGTTCGGCGGCTTCCTACAACGAGCTGCCCATCTTCTGGGAATAGGCACTATATGGATTGCTTCCGTCCTACTCAAAGTATTGCCAGTACTTTAATATCCAAAAGGTCTTTAAGGCTTCTGGAGGTGAAATAAATCAGGCCCAAGCCGATAGGGGTAGCCGAAGGCGACAGGAACTTCGTTCCAACCCGGTATCCCATGACAACGTCTGTACCGTTAGATCTCAATTATCGCTAAAAGTTGACATTTAAAACTCTTGACAAATACAATTTGAAGGCAAATTGTTATTGCTACGTTGCAGCTGCCGTAAAATCGGAACTACTGGACGGATTTGAAAAAAGGTCTTCAGAGTTTGAAAGGCTATTTGTTCTCTAATACTGTGTGTAATTTTATAAGTCATGGAAATATAACCATATATATAACGGAGACCACTACGTCATAAAAGACAAAAAATAAAAACCCGTGTCTCCCAGTTTTGTCCCATGTCATGCACTTGTTTTTATGGGACCCCAAAGATTTGGGGCCTCGGTGTCATTTTTGCAAGAAACTGAGCATTTTCTTACTCTCTGAGGCAAGGTTGTAGATCTTGTCATAAAAAACAAACCTTGTGAACATATAAACATATAAAAAAATTTCATCTTCGAGATCAAAATCGCAGAAAACGTTGAACAAATTCGTTTTTTAACTTTTTTCCCCTGTTCAGGTCCATAGGTAGCAACCCATTCAAAATTCAAGGAAACAATCAACTACAAAAATTTACCTAAGATCTAAGCAAACAACTTTCTAGAACATATGAACTTCCTAGGAATGATTCTTAGTACCGTTTAGGCAGCGCTTAGGTACCCGCAAAAGTGAAAAATCGAATTTTGAAAGTTTTTTGCGATTTTGATCTCGAAGAAGAAGTTTTTTTGAAATATAACCACTACGTGATAAAAAACCAAAAAAAAAAGACTCGTGTTTATGGGCCCCAAAAATTTGGGGCCTCGGTGTCATTTTTGCAACCCACTTCTTTCCTCGTTTTATAGATCCTACGCCATTTATTATCTGTGCCAAATTTCAAGCACGTAGCTTACTTTTTTCGCGAGATATAAGAATTGTGTTTCCATATTGCTCATATGACACACTGTGCGATCTGTAAGTAACTGAACGTCCTTGAATTTGCTAGGAACTTTTCGCTTTCTAGCTGTATGGGCTTTATTTTTTGTGATGTCATGTAGGTCTTTCATATTGCATTCCTGTGCTACTCCTTCGCCTTGGTTTGGCAAATTGTTCATGCAAGCTTTTTTAGTGTAAAGTTTACTCAGTTGCTCAGAAGCATTGAAATTACAATCCGAGTCTGAAATTTATGTATGACACTATTAGAATAATTTGTAACATCTTTTGTCTGCAGCTTATGTAGCTTGTCTATAGTTCGTCCTTACTCCTTCTCAACTCCTATTAACATACTGATATTTTTTTTTTTTTTGTAATAGAATTCTGATAATTTTTTCTTAAGTGATGATGAAGTATAAATTTTATTTCATTTTGTTTACTGCCGCTTAATATATATTTTTTTTATTGTAATATAAAGCTGTATTGAATTTTTGTTGTTTTATTATTAGACTTGAAATATGAATCATGATGAAATATGATTTGTGGTTTTTCTTTTTTCAATATTTGCAGTTGCTATAGTTTTTGCCACAGATTTAAGTAGGGTGTGGTAAAATGTCAAATCATATAAATGTGGAAATAATTGCCATTTTTTGTTTTTAACTTTTAAAATAATATGACCATCTTTGGATTTAAAATTGTTTAATAGTCATATAGAATTTCAAATTTTTTTGAAATTGTTTTAAAATTTTATTGCTATTAACAGTTTTAAGTTTTGTTTTCAGGATTTGGGGAAAGAAATGCTTTTAATGCAGTTGTAATTACGTTGCATACTATAGGATATTTATAAAGGATATGACCATACATATCGTTACCTTAATATAGAAACGCCTTAATCTCTGATCTATCGCAATAAGCTAAAGACTCATTAAAAAAATTATAATAAAGAGTTAGGGCATTTCTATATTAAGGTAACGATATGCATATATGTAAATATTTTAATGAACTTTTTACAATTATGAAAACGCTAGAGACATATATACTTAAATATCAAAGGAAGTTCTTTCTTTAAATATACCATAGAGGGAAGAGACCCTGTTACAAGACAAGTCACGTGACTGACTTCCAAGTAGTACTAGCAACCGGTTATAGCTCTGGAACTTTATATGAGAGGGACTTGTCACTTTTACATGGCGTTGTCATTAATATAATTAAGATCCTCGATGTTGGGTTCTAGATCTTATGGTGATTTTTCTATGACTTGTCAAATTACTTTACTTTAAACAAGTATTTTTGATTTCGAAAAAAATCTGTTTGCACAGTGAGTTTGTTCACATTTTTGTTCTAGTTAAGCGATGTAGGGTTTGGGATTCAAGAATTCCCGGGAAAAGACTGTCTAATATTCCCGGGAAATTTTTGAGATTTTCCCGGGAAAACGGGAAACTAAAAGTACACATTATTTCATAAATATATGGGCGCATACTCATATCCAAAACAAAGTATACATATAGAGTTTAAAACCAGCATTTTGTATGGAAACAGTGGTTTTAAATTCCTAAAGTATACTTTGTTTATGACTATGAGTATGCGTCATTGACTTTATTTAGCACCTTTATAAAATTTAGGAATTTGCAGTATAATCCTGTTTTTCTTTAAAATCAATAAAAATTTCAATGTTTAAACACTAAAATGTCCATACAATATTTTTTAATTCGTACAAAATAAAAAAATTCAATGAAATTGAAGTCATGCCATTGGAATAGCACTGTCTACGAGAAAAATTATTGCTTTATTAAAAAACTACATGCAAGATGAATTTACATAGTAGAGTGTCCTTTAATCACTATATCAGAACAAGGAATACTTTGTATAAGTATTGAGGCGGGTCGGAAAAAAAGTTGCACCAGTCACCCCTTCTAAATGAAAGATATGCCAATGATATTTCTAAAAAAATTAAAATAATTTTTTTGCTACGCCCCAAAATACAGCACTTAAGTTTTTTATATATTGCGCCGCCATTTGAAGTCCAACCTCATTATATCGCATATCGTTGTTAATGGCTTAAGAGTAGCTTAATTTGCGCTTGAGGTAAATTTTGAATCCGACATCAACTTCTGGGCGCCACTAATGCTATTTCATATCCTTTCCTCCTAGTGTCCATTCTTTTGCACGTGGCGAAAAAGCCCTTCTAAAACTTTATATGTCGTGCAAAAAATTCGACATTAGGAGGGAAGGAGCCGAATTGGCATAAGTTCCGCCCAAAATTTTTTGTCTGATTCAAAAGTCACCAAAGGCAAAAATTAAGCCATGAACAGTGATATGCGATATGATGAGATCGTATATATAAAAAATAAAAAGTGCTGTACTTTGGGGGCTTGGCAGAAAAAAATTTTTGTTTGCGGTTTTAGAAACTTCATTGAAATATCTTTCATTCTAGGGGGCCACCGGTGCAACTTTTATTTTTTGTATGGAGGTCGGCCCGCTTTAATAAGTATCAATGATTGCAGTGCTCTAGCCGTTTCGTAAAGTAAATATGTAATTCGATCTTAAACGAACTTTGAATGATTTTCCGCAACATGAATGAAAACATTTTGAAAAGTTTATTGGACATTTTAAGCTCATAGAAGCTGCAAAAACTTCGATTCGTCACGACTTAAATTTATTAAAAGTCGTCGTTATTATTGAAACCTTGAAGGAGATGTTCTAAGGATAAAAAAATGAAAAATCAGAGACATTCAGACACACTGTGGCTCTGGGTATATAAAACTCGGCGCAGCTGAGTATGGTATTGTAACTTGCTTTTACCTAATCCTACCGGAAAATAGGCAAGAAAAATAAGAAACATTACGGCAAGTTATTTATAAAATGATTTGAAGGCTTTAAAATTACATTTTTAGCAAGGTAATAGTGGTCAATTAGTCTATGTACGTTCTGTTACTGTATAATAACCACAAATTCTTATTTGACTGAATTCGCATAAAAATTCTTAAAAATTTGTTTTATAATTGTTATTATATAAATTTTTATTTAAAAAGAATGTTTGCATTAATAAAACAAAGAAAATTACGCCAAGTTTCATTTGATAAATCTACTTAATCTGTTTTTCCCGGAAATTCCGGGAAAATTGATTTTTTTATTCCCGTTTCCCGCGAAGTGCCAAAGTCCGGTAAATCCCAAACTCTAGTGATGTGTTATCTTTTCAGTGCTCACGGCTCGGGAACATATTGTACCACTCACCAGTCATACGACAAGCTCGTTGAAGACAATTGGAGCATTTCGAATAAAATTATTTATTATTTTGGCATATTCCTTAAACTTTTTGTTGCGTAGACTTATGACTAATAAGTGCTTAGATTGGCGCAATAAAAGTGTTTTTAACTGTTTTTTTTTTGTCAGAGCAACGATGATATGTTGCGTATTTTTTGTTCATATCACAGTCAGTTCTAAACCAATTCATTTGTTTTTCGATCCGCTTGTCCCTCATATGGGCAATCGGACATATTTACATATCGCAAATTATATCGCAAATGAATATTCTAGACATTGCAAAAGGATTGATAAACTTTTTTGAAACTTTCCACTTATAGTGAAGAGCACAAACATTTTTTGCTTTGTAAATACCGCATTTTAAGAGCCGCTATAAATTGTGTGTATTTTTTATTTTTTACAAAAGCCTCTCGACTTCTTTCTGTTTGTGAAAAGCTTTTAAAACTTAGAACTTTTAACAAACATTTTAAATTAACTAATTAAGCATATTTAAGTGAAGGCAACCAGCAGGAAGTACTTATATCTTAATCATAATTGTAATACAAACTTTGGAGAATTTATTATTAAAAATTATTAATATAAATATTTACAATTTTGAAAACAATAACAACAATAGCAGAACGCTTTCAACTATTAAGAGCAAGCAACCAACCAACTTAATGAAAAACTTAACAATAAACAGAAACAATAGAAAGGAACCCTTCTAAGTGAACGCACAACCAAATCAACACCACAAAATGTTTAATAATAAAAACAATAATAATCAGAAAAGCAAATAATTGTCTAAAAGCAACAACAAAGAAAACTAAAGATATTTGGAAAGGCATATGCGACTTTTAACACCCAAACAACAGGAACTTAAGGCGCAAAGTCTCTGCACACACAAGTTTAATAACAACTACATTAAATGATACAACAACTATTTAACTGCTCAATTTTCTGGTAAAACACCACAAGAGTCTGATTTCTGATCTTTATCCTGGCAATCATATAGACACGTACATGAGTGTGCCCATATCCTTTTGTACTGAGAGAAGGCCAATGATTTTTTCCATGAATGTATGTGCGTGCTAGTTTAACTGAGAGTATGCCTGGTGGTAAAAGGCAACAGGCCTGCAAATTTCTGGCATTCTTGAAGGCCTGCAAGACTGATACACAAGCAAGCTGCCCTCTTGTAGAAGGGAAGGCGGAAGTAGTACTTTATTCTTCTGATTTTTCCTTCGATACACAATCTACATTCCCTTCTTTAAGCAGGGAAGATGGAAGGAGTATTCTATATTTAGATTAAAAAGTAAACAAAGTGCTTTGGATATAACAAACATTCTCATGTTGTTTTTTCGCATGAAATTTGTATATAAGACTGAAGTTGACATACAAGAGGCATCACACATGCTGCTATTATGCCGGAGCTGATTAAGTTATCATTATTCCGTCGGAACTGCATCATATCCAATACAATGTATAAAAAACAACTTGGGATGAAAAGAAATGGTTCGAAATAGAAAAACATATTAATCAAATCGAAAGAAGCCACTATGAAAATACTGAATTAGAAAAAAGTGTACCTCCATTTGTTTTAAAACAGACCTTCCTTAGATAGCCTTCAAAATGGCATGTCAAAAGAGGCCTGCAAGAATCCCTACCTTGGGAAGCGATTGTGGAACGCCTGCGCCGCAATGACAGAATGGGTAAAAATGAAATGAGTATGGAATGCGGACTGCCAGGCCTTACGACTGCCAAAAAGGCCTTATAGAAGGCCTCTTTACTCCTGCAATTTACCGCTGGGTGTATTTGCCAAAAACAATTAAAGGGGTTGAAAATTGTATTCAATTGAATACAATTGCTTAATGTATCCCTCACATACATTCATACATTAAACAATATACATGTGTATGCATGTGTGTTAGGTTTTGTTTGAAAGAGAAAAATTTTGTTCACTTCGATTTTTAACAAATTACTCCACAGGGAATGATGATACCATTTAATATTTTGTTTAACTGAGAATTTATGTGTATGTTTGAGTAATTGTGTGGGTTGAGTCTGGGGGTTGTTTTCATTTCATATGTTATTTTTTTTGTCTTCGAAAAATACACTTGATCTCTTTTTTTATTGTTATCCTTGTACTCTACACACTAAAAGAATATTGCTTCATATTCACCAATGAAAAAATTTCATTAGATATTTTTCATTAATCCAATGACAATTTCAAAAATCCAATGAAAATTTCATTAACATCCAAAGAAATTTAATTATTTTGGCTTGAGTTCGTAGACCACACGACTTTGGTCGGCGGAAAAGAATTCTAAAGATATTAGCGGGAGCTATCGAAACGCCAGTTCAACCCTCCGTGCAGTTAAAATTTTCTTTGTCTACA
Source organism: Panzeria rudis (assembly GCA_956483635.1). Taxonomy (NCBI): domain Eukaryota; kingdom Metazoa; phylum Arthropoda; class Insecta; order Diptera; family Tachinidae; genus Panzeria; species Panzeria rudis. The sequence continues at coordinate 34,186,161 of OY101449.1, read as the reverse complement.
TGCTTCAGATTTATATCTAAATAAATATATAATTTAATTGAAAAACTAAATTAAAACCGTACTCAACCCAATATAATTAAGTTTCTTTGGATATAAACCCATACAGTTCGACTAAAACTCATAACTTCCAAATATTTCTTTAAGTCGACACACTTTAAGCATTGTTGACGCTATTTCCAAGTTTTGGTTGACATCAGTTGACTTTATTTCCTACAATTGCGACCGGGTTCATGGATATAAAAATATATAAGCATATAAATATGTATACAGTGAAACCTATCCTAACGGACACCTCCCATAACCGGACAACTCCCTTAACCGGACAATCTTTTTAGAACCGAGATTTTTATCACTTATTCCATACAAAATGCATTCCTATAACCAGACACTCTAATAAACGGACGCGGACACTAAATTTTAAAAATTGTGCTCAAAATAGCGGCTTTTATTTTAATTTTTATGTAGTTCATGTTTTTTCAACTATGATTAACATTTCTTTTAATGGTAATGCCATTGGGAATTCCGCCGTTACCACAAATTGACGTACTGGAATAAATGTTCATTAAAAGAGGATGTTTGTTAGAGCGAATGGCTCTGAAATAAATAACATTTGCACTGGCTGGTACGCAAAGCAAAATTTTTTCAACCACAATAGACTACTTCTCCATTGCTTTAATAAATAAAATAAAATATTTAAAATAATAAATGTGTAGCTATCATAAGCGTATACCTCTCATAACCAGAGGGCGAAGCCGATATAAAATGGTGGTCGGCGGCGGCTGAGACCAAATATACTCGGCGGCGGCTACTAGCCGGCTAAGAGCCGAAAATTTTTCGCCGGCGGCGGCTACCCAAATGTATCGGCTAACGGTCGCCTAACAGAGTATTTCTTGTTAACTTACATACAAGGCATATTTATAACGACGATTTACTGCCTTATTTATATAAATAATTTTCATACGAAATTTTCTTCATACGTTTCAAAAATAAATTATATATTTTTAAATGCGCATGTTAGTAAATACCCACTTTTTATATTAAAAAATCGGCTTAGCCCCTAGCCGATATTAGCCGCACTAATCGGCGGCGGCTAAGTAATTGTGAAAATCATCGGCGGCGGCTTTTAGACGGCTATTAGCTGACCGGCTTCGCGCTCTGCTCATAACCGGACAAAAACGATGCGACGGTGAGTGTCCGGTTATGAGAGGTTTAACTGTATTTGAATTTGTTTTAATTTTTAAAAGTATGGACATTATGACACATTTAAAAGTGTCATTATATCCATAATAATAATAATAATGTCACAAAGTCTATGGACATTATGACACTTTCAAAAATGTCATAATGTTCATGAACATTATTTCACTATACATTATGACATGCCACCATTTTTACATACATTGCTTTGTAATCCGACCTCAAGATTCAAAGATACATATTTATTACCCTTTTTTTGCAATTGGAACCACTTTTCAACGCTATTTTCATCGATGATGTCTGCAAGATAATCAATGATTTGTAGCCTATAAAACACTTTTAGAAATAAGTATGGCGAGAAGGTGCTATACGTTGTCATGTATAAAGAATTTGTTCTGAAAAATTGGTCTGAACATTTGTGCTGAATGCAATATGTAGCCTATACAGTTTCATTATTAAATTTTTAAATATATTCATTGATCAAAATTTTAGTAGCGTGTTACCGATGACTTCTGTGCCCTTTGTTGGACAATGTCGTCAATAGTTGGCTTTGACTGTCGTCAATTCGTCGTCGGTGATATATACTTATTTCGCACATGCATTATTAACGTCTCGAAGACTTGGCCTACGGGTATACGTACAGCATTCATTAAATTTGCCTTATATATCTCCAGTTGTATTAGCATTTAAGTCCACAGCATGCCATCTAATAGTTCACAATATGCTTTACCAGTAGTGTGGATTGAATTTAAAATATGATAAAGCCTTTTTGCTTCTACTTACTCATCTTAAACAATTGCATTATATGTTCTTGTACAATTCAATTCACAATGTGCAACAATCAGAATCAAGCTGATTTACTGATTAAACAACCCCTAATATGTATCGAGAAAATTTTCGCACCTTTTCATTGTTGATGAATGTTTCGTATTTGAGCTAAAGAAGTAATCATGAATAAATTTTCAAGCACACTTACGAGAAGATATACAAAATCATTTCTACAAAATTTGTTTGTTAGAAACTTAAAATATTTAAAATGCATAAAAACACGTAATAGTATATTTCCACCGGCTTAAAATTAACTAGATATAAATAAATTACTTCGAAGTATTTCAAGCGAGCTTGTAAGTGATTTGCTGCTCGAATTTTCGTAGTCAAATGATGCATTTACTTTATAGGGTGTGCGCAGTAGCTGTAATTGATTTTTTTTTTCATTTATAGTTTGACATTTAACATTAATTAAATATTCTTTAATGTCATTTTTTCGAAATTAGCAATCACTATTGATGGATCAGCCAGGCATAGAGTTTGTAATATCAAAGACAATCCAGAGTTGCATAGATAACTCGAGTTCAAAAAAGAATATTGTCGGCGTGATATAAAATAAATCAGGTGATTTGGCCGTATGCAAATTGTATGGTGAATCACTCAACTCACCATGATCTGATGAAATCATGGCGCTGGAAGCATACTTTTTATTAGAGTTATACCCAAGCACACATAATCATTTAAATGAAGTAAACATTTAGTTATCTTAGCGGCACCCATCACTAGTTTAAATTGTTTCGTTATTATCAGGGCTCGGACTTTGATGCAACTAAAAATTGATTCTAAGCGCTTAACAAATGTACCTAAAAATTAAAAAAATCCGAAAAAGTATCCATTTACCTACGAACAAGGGACCAAAACGAAAATAATATGAAAATACTTATATTTTTTTTATTATTATTAGAGAAAAAAAAGAACATAGAACAAACATAATAAACCGAACTTTAGTTGCGTTGCCGGTTGGCAACTAAAAATTAATGGTTGCCAGAAAAGCACTTAGTAGCAACTGAAATTGATAGCTCTCAGTTGCCAGTTGCCATCAGTAGTATAATTTACAGCAACTGGCAACCCAACTGAGGCTAATTTGCTATCTATAATCGGCCTATCAAAATTTTTTCCAAAAATTGAGAAATTTGCATTAAAAAAACTTTTTATTTCTTCAAACATATGCACTTATTGCCAAAGTATGCAAAAATATGCACTTACCACCAAAATATGCAAATATATGCAACTAAAAATCAATGACAAACTACTTAAAATTTGATGATTCGCATAGATAACTAGTCAATACTGCTTTATCTATCACCACCAAAAACATGCATTTGCATTAAATTCCGACTCCTGGTAATTACTGTTTATAAATACAATTAATGTTGCGCATCCTTAAACTGTTATTGAGTGATAATTGCTTATATAACAATAATATTTTAATAAATTGTTTCAAAAACTAGGACCCATGTTCCTTAACTATCCTATAAGGAAGATGACGTGTCACAAGGCAAGTGACGTGACCAGTTCCAGAGTGGTAGTGAGCGGTTCAAATTTTTAAAGTTTATATGAAAAGGACCTTTTAATTTTACATTGCGCTCTTATTGGATGTGTTCAATATATGTACATAATTGAGATACTCTGTGATAGGTCCCTGGTCTAGCTTTAAAATGATTGTTTGGTGACAATGTGCATTTATATCTATGAACTTTTGGAAAAACAATTTAGGTATAAGACAGGAAAAATATTCCAAGGGACAATGGAAAAGTCGACATCAATTAAATTTTTCTACGTACATAGCAAAACAGAAGTAAAAAGGAAATTTGCTGCAAATAATCGCATTAAATGCAACGTAAGAAAAAATTTAATTTTTTCAGATATGAAAAAGTTTGTTACGGCGGTTAATCGACTGAAATTAACCGGTTTAGCCGTTAATCGAAAATATCCAAATTTAAATTAACCGATCAGTTAATCGGGTAGTAATTAACCGGTTAACCGATTAACGATTATCATACGGAACTGTGTATGTGCATTTATAAGAAATCTTATACTTACCCAGTAAAAAAGTTGCTTCCCATAAAGCAGGTTTCTACTATTATGGAATAAAAGTAGCGCTGACAAACCAGCTGATATCGCTGCTGATTTTTGTATGGCGAGTTCCCGGATTGGAGTACTGCAATTTTGCTTACAAAAGCGCTTTTGAAGCGCTGAAAATAATCAACATTTTCAGCACTAGAACTGAAAATATATGAAAAAAATGGTTTGAGGTGGATTGGCGTTGTTAACGCCATTTTGAATTTTTCTTATTTCGCTTCTTTATTTATTTTTATTAATTTCATATTTTTACTCAATGTTTGTTATTTTAACTTCAACTAGTATCGAACTAAAAACCTTCAGGTTTGAAGTCCAGCGTACCAATCACTCGACCAAAAACACTGTTGCAAAACGGCACCAAGAAACTCAAATAAACTTACTCTTCATTCTCGCTTAAAAACCTGCTTTGGATCAGCACTATAAAATCAGCTTTTTTGTATAGCTTGTGTACGAAGCTTTTGTGTAAGTAAAAAGCAAATACTTTTCTCCCTTCGAAACCTGCATTGTTGTGACGCTATGAAATCAGCTTCTGAATGAGCTCATATTTTAAAGCGATTTATGAAGCGCTTTATTTCTTTAGTGCTTCGAAAAACATGAAAGTTTCTTACTGGGTATAATCATAGAAATGGAGTGTATTTACAATATCCCGCTTTCCACAATATATTTTTTAAAAATCCCGCTTTTTTTACACATTTTCTTCAAAATCCCGCTTTTCCACCGTTCATGTACCGCATTTTGCAAAACCTTCTGGACACGTTACTCATGAAACAAGTTCACATATTGGTAAGATTAAATGTTTTGAACTCGAATCTGTTATAAAATCTTGTTCGAAAAGTGCATTTTTCTGCAATTGCACTTCAAATATTTCACACTATTGATTTTAGTATTTTGTACGTTATTGTTTTAGTTTGTAATTTATTTTTTAATATAATTTGATGTAGGTAGGGTTATTAAAAATAGTAGCTCATATAAAACAACCGGATAGTGAATCTGATTTTTTTTACAAATAACATGATGTTGCTTCTGAAAGTTTGTTTAATATTTTAATAAAAATATTTTAACTATTTTTACATAATATTTTTTTTATTTATTTGCAAATATATAAAAGCAAAATTTTTTTTATAATTTTACATAAATTCAATATAACTGATACTACAAAACACACCGATTTCCCCCTATGTGCGATGTTAAATATGAAAGCATATATTAGATTCGTCTAAATTTGATTTTTGAAAAGAAATTAAGGCCTCAGGTACTTCAGAATTAGTGTTTTTCATTCGGGATTTCCCGGGAAAAAATTCCGGGAAAATTGTGCGGGAATTCCCGGGATTTTTTAAATATTATTATGATAACTTTTCTTCTTTGTAAGCACGCATTTTTAGTGCTGCTTTCATTTAGAAAAATATGTAAATAAAAGAAAAAATTTTTAGTTTTGAGCACATTTTATTTGTTTCTATTTTTTCATATTTTTCTAAGAGCAGCACTCAAAAACATATTTCGTGAAGAAATGAAAATAACAGATTGTAACTAAGTGAACATAGCGAAAGTGGGTATAATAAAGAAGTACTTCCCCCATATTCTGTAAGTCGCTAAGGCTAAATCTCTATCGCTAAAAATCTATACGGTCGATTTATCAATTTTCCTCTACGAATACAATTTTGCAACGTGTATTGCTAAATTATGGAATGTCTTAGAATTTTAATCCACTGAAATTTTAGTGTTTTATGTCATCGCCAAAGATGTTTAATTTTGTATTTGTTCAGCATTTTAGCGATCAAGATTTAGCTTTGGCTTTAGCGAATTACGGGTCCATATTTTCTGAAAATATCAGATTGTTATTTTAAGTCACACATGAGTTTTTTTAAGCTCAAAATTTCGAATTTTTCAAAAATTATAAATTTTTGAAAAAAAATGGAAATTTCAGGTGGTCACTTTTCCGCCACTTAATTATTTCAATTCATTTTTGCTTAGCAGTATGAAATGCTCTTTAGTGTCTTATGAAATAAATCATAAATCATTGCAATATCTTTTCTACTTAAGAAGCTACGGAAATTATAAAAAAGTATGAAATTAGTAAATTTTTTACTTCGAGTGGCTACTAATCACAAGTTATACAATAGAAAATAACATGTTTTAATTTAAATTACAAACCATATGGCACGGCTAAAGACCTCAAATTTGATAATTTTTTTACTTACGTTTAATGCATCGATAACCTTATTTAATAGATCCCGTGAATTGGTATTTGTTTTTGTTCAAATAAATTAAGTGAAATGCTATTTTGTATCGTTTTGTAGTGGGCGGCAATTCCCGGGAATTCCCGGGAAATTGAAAAATCAGTCCCGCTTTCCCGGGAAATGAAAAAGTCCGGGAAAAGAAAAACTCTATTCAGAATGCAAAAGCTGTATTATTTAAGAGATTTTCCTCATTTTCAATTTGTGGTGACTGCATTTGCAATTTCTGCACTTCTGCGGTGAGATAAATACATAAATCATACTGCACATGCAATGAAAACATCATTAAATCTTTTATTTTGGACAATTCAAAAACAAAGGGATGTTTAATTTTTCCTGCTCATACATATTTAAGAAATCCAGAGATTGATGATTATTTCTTTGTCATGCATTTTAGCAATTATAATAATTTCTTTTATTGTTATTGTATCTCATATGTTGCAATTGAGCATGAAAACCCAGAAAGAACATTCGTACATTTAATGGTTTTCAATAAGAAACGTAACTGACTTCCTGCGGTCACCCCTCTGCTCGAGTACTTTTGCAAGTAGACAATAAAAACAAGTGATAAAATGAGTGGTGAGTGTATAAATGAGTAAAAGAAAGGACTTGAGTTCGGTTGTATGTTCAGTACTTCGAATTGTCAGCAGGTGCTTAACAAAAACATTAACATGCTACAAGAGCAACATTAAGAGAAAAGTTTGCAACACAAACAATAAAAAATAATAATAATAACAAATACACTTAATGTGATTTTATTTGTCATGTATTACGGGAATACATTATTTTTCAATAATAAAATTCATCTTTATTTTGGGAGATAAACAGACAATACTTATTATGAGTAAGTAATATCAGCATAATATTGTTCACGTACTTGCTCTTCATATATAATTCCTGGCTCACTTCCATTTTTGTTTCTCTTCTTCTTGCGAGATCCATATTGACTCCATCTCGTCGTTGCATCACCTGTTCTTGTCTGCCTTACCATTTCTACTTTTTCTCTCAAAACTCACCATAGCGCGTTGTTCATTTTTTCTGTAATTTAAGTTTTTTCATCTTACTTTAAGTTCAAGTCGTAATTAAGAACTTAAGTGCGACTAGCCCTAAATCGGACTTAAAACAAGCTGAAAATTAATCCTCGAGTTTCTTAAAATGAGAATAAAATTCTTAAGCCAAGTAAAAAAAAACTTTAATCGTGTTCGAAAATCTTATTTGGCTCCACTTCTTTGGCTTTAAGCAGTCGCTCTTTATATTCTGACTAGCCCCACCTGGTGTGCTTCGCTACTGCATTGTTGTGACGATATAAGAAAATTATTCCATCGCTATTTTTTACCACCATGTCTCCTCTCCTATGCCCCAAGGACTTTGTTCTCAGTGTAATCTAAAGCAAATTCAGAAATTATCGCTATCGTGAAATAGCATACTTATAAACTTCTTTGTATGGAGTGTTTAAGTCTGACCCATCTCCTATACCACAAGGCTTTTGTTGAAAATCGCAATTTATTTTTAGTTTGACCAACATATAACGGATTTAGAGAGTCATGCTTTGGTTGATCTTTAGCTATAGGAAAATTAGTAATTAGTTATTATTAATTACTTTGATTGGTTTTGCCCGTCTCCTTCTTCCTAAACCACCAATATGTTTAAGCAAATCGCACATTAAATTTAAAGAGCACATTAAATTTAAAGATATAGGAAAATAAAAAATTACTTTGTATGGTGCATACCAATCTTCCCCCTCCTATACCTCCAAGATTTTGGTAAAAATTGCAAGTTATTCTAAGAGAAACACATTATTGTAGTTGTATAGATACAGAAAAATTACTAATTACTTTGTATATGAGGTAGCTCTGCAGACATAGGAAAATTAATAATTACTCTAAATAGGGGCGTACGTATTCCATCTTCTATACCACCAAGATTTAGGTAAAAGTTTTATTTTCACTTTGTCCTAAGTGCTGCCCACCTCAAATTTAATGATCCTCAGTATTGTACCCATCACTTCCCTGCTATACCTCCAAGATTTTGCTGGATTTTCGCAATTTGTTTTAAGAGCTACACACATCAAATGTAGAGAGCATCACTGTTGTAGTTCTGCAGATATAGGAAAAATAATAATTACTTTGTATGGGGGGTACCCGTATCCTCCTCCTATACCTCCAAGATTTTGTTCGAGCTTTTACGTTGTTCTAAGAGTTACACACGTCAAGTTTAAGGATCATAAGGAACAAACAAACAAACAATAAACAAACAAATATGCAAACACAGATTCATTTTATATAGATAGATAGATAGATAGATAGATAGATAGATAGATAGATAGATAAATAGATAGATAGGTAGATGTCATGATTAGAGCAGTTACCGAAACCCGAGTCATCGATATCACAGACATGGATGAAGCGACAGATGATACTGAGATTATTAATGCCCTAATGGATGCAACGAAAATGGAGGAGCCCACGTCATTCAAAATATTAAACGTCAGAACGTCGTTTGGGAGGACAAAACAAGCACTTGTTCAAATGGCTGAGCATATCTCCGAGCTACTGCTACAGGCAGGAAAAGTTATACTAGGGTGGGTTATGTGCAGAGTGAGAAGTAAAGCGAGAACAACGCAATGTCTTGGGTCCCTTGAACGTAGACACATTGCCTCTGTTGGGCCTCTGTGGCTGAGTGGTAGTGGTGCTAGCCTGTCAGCCCAGAGGTCGTGGGTTAGATTCCCGCCGTAGGCCCTGGGTGTTTTCCGCAAACAAGCTAATCGCTTCGGGGGTTGTGTTTGTTTATAAAAAAAGAAAGTTTATAAAAAAAGAAAGATGCAAAAAGTGTTGCAATCCAGGACACAAATACAAAGATTGTAATTTGGATACAAGGTGTATATTATGCCTGGAACATGGGCTAAAAAACGTTCAACATTATGTTCGCAGCAGAGCTTGCATTAACAATAGGAAAGGCACAGTACCAAAATGATACCATTAAATTCCTTCAGATTAATCTTGGGCGAGGTAAAGAGGCACAAGACCTAATGATACAAAAGGCAACAGAGGGAAATACGGACATACTGTTAATTGTCGAATCCTACAGGAAATCGCAGTCAGGAGTTTGGTATGAAGACACAGGTACCACGGCGGAAAATAGGCGACTAACTATAAATGGAGTAGAAGAAAGCAATGCATGCATTGTATATGCCACAGTAAACAAAATTAGAGCATATAGCTGCTACTACCTACCAAGTATGGGCTACACTGAGTTTGCAGAACCACTCAACATACTTGAAACTTCTATTTGAACTTCCAAATATATGTAAGGTGATTATCGGAGGAGACTTCAATAGTAAATCTTCAGAGTGGAACTCAAACACACTTGACAATAAGCGTACTACAGTTAGCAAAATTATTGCCAGTCTTGGTCAACATTGGAGACCAACTTACCTTTCGGAGAGGAACAGGTGGTAGCATAATTGATATCACTAAGTGACTCACTCTAAGTGACCATCAGTATATCACATTTAATATATATGACGACAATAGTATGCATCAGGTTCAAGTGGACCTTCCAAAATGCAACGTCAGGAAACTTGATGATAAAAAGATGGTAGAATATATCACATGGGCCAAGAATAGAAACGTTGATAACCGAACAGGAGTCAGAGACACAGAGAAGGATGTGGAATCATTTGGGAGAACCTTTACAAAAGCTTGCAATGTGTGCATGCACAAACACAAAAGTACAACAACAAGCGCCCAGTCTATTGGTGAACTGATGAAATCCGTGAGTTGATGCGAAAATGTTTTGTAGCACGTAGAGTGTCTACCCGTCACCATGATGACCAAGTTCTGCTGTACGAGTACAGGACTGCATGTACAATCCTAAAAAGAGCTATAAAATATACTACGAGAAAATGCTGGATAGCTCTATGCAATGAAATAGGCAGTGATCCCTGGGCCAAACCGTATAAGATAGTGATGAAAAAGATAGGTGGCTTTAAGCCTATACCAGGTATCAAAGACCTAGAGTGGGCAACATATATAGTGAAAACACTTTTCCCATTTGATAAAGATGGATTAAATAAAGCAAGAAATCTCTAGGTACAAAATTTTATTCCTTTAAGTATAGAGGAGATCCAACAAAGAGCAAATAAGCTGAAGCAGGGCAAGAGTTCCGGATCTAATGGCAACCAAATGAGGTTATAAGGCTAGTATGTGATATATGGCCCGAGTCCTTACTCAGTGTCTTCAACACATGCCTGTTAAATGTAGTTTTTCCTGCTAAATGGAAAATACAAAAACTGGTAGTATTGCCAGAGAGAAATAAACCCTTAAACGAACCTAGTTCTTACAGACCGCTGTATTTGCTAGACTCGTTGGGGAAATTGTTAGAGAGCATGATACTAAAACGACTGGAAGATTACATTGAAGAAAGTGGCGGTTTATCCCCTATGCAACATGGTTTCCGAAAAGGTAAAAATGAAGTAGTTAGTATGGCGACTGATGCCAAAGTTACTGGAGAATACTGCGCTATCACAATACTGGACGTGAAAAAAGGCCTTCAACACAGTTAAATGGAAAGTTGTTCTAGAAGCACTCAGAAACAAAAAGGTAAAAAACTACCTCTATAACATAGTATCGGACTACTTCGATATCGGACTACTTCGATAATCATGCTATATGAGACCGAAAATGGTATAAAAGAATACCGAATAACAGCAGACGTCTCACAGGGTTCAGTACTAGGACCCTTCCTTTCGAACGTAATGTACGATGGCTTATTAAAGGTAGAACTGCAAGATGGCGCCAAATTATTTAGTTATGCCGATGACATTGCACTTGTGGTAAACCAGCAAGCATCTGAGTTGATAGAGGTAATTGCAAACGATAGCTTATATAGATGCAGCAGGTGGTTATGGAGAAACGGTCTGCAGCTTGCGATGTCAAAAACAGAGGCGATGCTAGTAACAAATCGCAGAGTCTTTCAAATGCCCAAGCTGCGACTGCAGAACAGCGAGATACAATTTAAGATAATCTTATGCTACCTCGGCATACAATTAGATGACAAACTTGGTTTCGCGCAACACGTTCTTAATATTAGGGACAAAGGCCTGCGAACAGCCATGTCGCTAGAATAATGCCAAACTGTGGCGGACCAAATCCATTTATAAGAAAGCTAGTAAACAGTGTGGTACACTCACAACTCTTGTATGCAGCAGCAAACTTCGTCAGAGCACTAGATTTAATATACAACAAAAGAGAACTGCAGAAACCACAGAGATTAAGTGCCTTGCGTACAGCCTTGGATTTGATGCATGATGATGTTTGACCTGGATTTGTTGGTTGATGGAGGACTCTACTAGTTCTCTATCGAAAATTCAATCCTTTTCCATCATGCAATCTGAAGTCGTCCAATTTTCACCTTAAATCAAGCCTGACGCGCTCTTGAACTAAGATTTTTTGGCTTGAATAATCCGTACTGAATCAAGCTTTCTGTACTTGATTTAAGAAAATCAGTACTTGCTTGATTTAAGTGTAACCTCTATAAATTCTTCAATTCCCGCAGTTTATATACCAGTCGTCGTAGCAGGACCTACGTTGAGCTGTAGATAACAGCACCGCGTCTTGCGTGGCGTTGCAGTCCATCTGCTTTCGTTTCGTTTTACAGTTTATATTGAAGAATATTTTTTCTACCTTACAGAAGTATCTATCCACTATTCAATATGAAAACCGACAGATATCTAAGGATATGCAACAGCGTATTCATTACGTATAAGTACATAATGAATATTGAATTGCTTCTTATTTGGTAAAATGTAATACATTTTCTTAACGTCACACTGTATCGTTTTTAAAGTTGATTACCTATAGAGTATGCAACCCTTTTTGGCCGTACAATATGGCTGTAACTCCCTAAGGGATGTCTTTATGGCCACAGCATTTCGGCACTTGCACATATCTTTTTTGTGACATATCTTTTCTGTCTGTCTTACAGACAAATGTAAAAATTATGGCTTGTGCCACAACAAAATAATTGTCATAACAATCATATCAACTTTACCTGCAGGATACGAGTACGTTTGTATGTAAATAAATACTTTTTTTGTTTGCCATATTTATTGTCTCCAACTGCTGACGTTTTGCCATGGGATAATGTTTGGCTAAAACCAATCGCATTAAATTGTGAATAAAATGCCAGTTTTTCTAAACGTGACTGAAAGACTTTTCATACAAACACATTCATATACTTATTTGCACACAAATATATTTATTACTTACATATGCAAGTGAATTAAAATATTTAAAAGCATTCCGAAATATGAATTTTATTTGTAACACATACATACATAATTGCACGCCATGGACTTCTTCGCATTTGTGAATTTAATGTCTAGAGCCTAGACGCTAGATTACTGATAAATTGAAAGGCTTTATATTGAAAAAGAAAAGTCCTTTAGGATATAGAAAAGTAATACCACTTATTAAAGCAGCGAACTCGTGAAAGTAAGAAGAATTAAAAGTTCTTAGAATTCGAAAGAAGATTCTTCATTAAAAATTCTAATTACTTGATACAAGTCGATAAAACTTAAAGCAACGTTCACATCTATCAAATATTTGACGAAATAAGCGTAACCAATAATTTCTGGTTTAATTTTTTTATTTTTAGGAAAATAGTTTTAAAATGAGCATGTGTCTATTTGTTAAAAAATTCAATACGCAATCAGTATTTTCTTTTATCGTTTCAGTTGTCGGGCATACACACGAAATATTAAAGAAACGTTTGTCAAAAAATAGTGGTTATGATTATTTCAAATATTTGATAGAAGGGAACATAGCTTAAGAGTAACTAAATACACACTTTTTCGACACAAAAACAAGGGTTTGGATTTGTATCCTCTCCGACATTAATGAAATAAATGCATGCGCATCGCATACCGAAAGAATTATTTTGGTAACTCTTATGGTTTCTATATTATAGCCGTCTAAGCTTGGACATCTCGGCCATTTTTAAGAAAAATTCGTCATGTTGAAGATTGAATAACTTTAGAGCGCGTCACCGGATATTAATAATGGACGAGGCCTTAAATATTTATTAAACAAATATTTAAAATACTTACTTAAGAAACAGTAAAACTAGCACTCTTTCTTCAAAGTAGATAAAGGGTGTTTTTATTAGAGGTATAGAACTTCACTCAAAATATTCTGTACTTAAAATTAACTGAAACTGGAATATAAAATGAATTAAAACTCAATTTAAAACCGATCTACTTATTTTTCATTTAAGTTTAACAAAAAGTTTGTTCAACTTTAAATGTTAAAAAGTTAACAGACTTAGGGCCATTATTACAACATGGCAATAGTTAAAGGCAGGATTTCGTTGGACGAATAAACGGTTTACCTTTATTAAAACTTTACTTTAAATGAAAGTGAGCGATAAGTTAAAGTCAGGTGCATCCTACCTGGTAGGTTAAACTAAATTTGTAATAATGATAAACTGTTTATCCGTCCGACAAAAGCCAGCTTTTAGCTATTGTCAAGTTGTAATATTGGCCCTTAGGGCCATTATTACAACAGTTTATCTTTATTAAAGAGTTTATCTTTATTGCAACTTTACTTTAACTGAAACTGTGCGATAAGTTAAAGGCAAGTTCATCTTACCTGGTAGGTTAAAGAAAATTTTTAATAACGATAGACTGTTTATTCGTCCGACAAAATCCTGCTTTTAACTATTACCAAGTTGTAATAATGGCCCTTAAGCCCATAAAAAATTAATGATTCCTTATTTGTTTGAATCAATTTAACTGTAAAAAGAACTAATAGCAGATTCCATAAAAATAAAAGACGTTTCCTTGTTTCTGCTATTTTTACTGTTAAATAACACTGGTTCACAAAAAAAATGCACCTCAAAAATGAGATGTTTTTTAAGCTAAATTGGGGCTGCTGAATACGAATATGGCATTCATTTTTTTTTCTTAAGAACCGTTTTCGAGATATTCGCGAAAAACTAGTTTGTTTTTGCAGTTTGTAAAGATATTTCCAAAAATCTTGAGTACTGTTTACTTGAATTGAGCAAGTTTCGCATTGTTGCATAGATATGTTTTTCCTCTTTCAGTTCATATTTATACTGTGTTAATCAGATAAAAATTCACTGAATTACAAGGCTTTATATTTGAATAAAATTAAATTTTTTGTGTTTTTTCAAAATTCACCATTTTGAAATGCTCCATTAAAGCAAACAAAAAATTTTAAATTCTTGTTTTGACCCATATCTTAAATAAAATTTTTTTTGTTCCCAACGTACAAAAAGTAAAATTGTTAGTATCGGGCAAAAATTTAGAAAGTTACAATGGATTTAGTGAAAACATCGGATTTTGAATTTTAATTTAAAAAAAATTGTATGGAGTATGAGTATAAGAAAAATGCCAGTGGAGCAGAATTAAATATTTTGGAAATATATTAACCACTTCTAACTATTTAGTTCGATCAGTATAAAATTTTACATGGAGATATCAAAGGAGTCTTCTTATTTAATTTAGGAAGATGAGCTTCCCATATTTCTCAGGTTCAGAGGTATGAAGTGCAAAGTAGTGCACTTCGGTCATGTAAAATTTTTCAACACTTGTCTGTTTCTCACTCGATTCCAAAAATATTTTGTGTCCTTATATGCCTTCTAAAGGTCTAAAAAGTCTTTGGTTAAACAAATATCTTGTATAGTTAGTGAGGTACACTCATTTTAATATTAAAATTTCTACATTTTTCAAATCCTTGGTCCAGTATTTTTAAGATATCGGATCCAAATAACAACCGATTGTCACAATTATTTCTTTGTTACTTACATGACAAAATTTCGAATAGTTAAAAAATAGTTAATGGAAGTATTTTTTCAGAGTAGGAAAATATACAATCTTTAATTTGAAAATTGAAATATTTTGAATTTATGACAATTTTTGCCCAAAAAAGCACCATAATTGTTTTCTCTATAAATTTTTTTTCTCAAGGATCAAATAATTATTATATACATGTCTAAAAGGTGTCTTCACAGACATGATTTTAGAAAAACAACTTAATCGGATTTACAATTTTTGGTGCGCATGCACCCTTTTGAAACCTACCTATTTTTTAGATTTATTGGAACTTTCTTAGGAATTCTAATGATTATGGGAAACAAATCATAGTTTTCACATAAATTCCTATATAACTGCAAAATTTGATTGAAAAATATCAATAATGAACGATTTTATAGAATTAAGAAAAAATTTAATATGCACAAAACACCACATAGCACCATTTTTCCACTTGTTTTGTCGTAAGTCTTTCATAAAAACTTTAATTATAAAAATCTGAATACAGTGTTGAAAACTACACATAATTTTGGTAACTTTGATATGCGATATGTCGACCTTTCTTTTTCAAACGAGTAAAAGTAATGGAATGGAAGCAAAAACTCCCACTGACCTGAGGAACAACGAATACAAATTAAAATTTTGATATGTGCACTAAATATATTGTAACTTTCTCATATTTGGTCCGATGTAACTAATTTTAGGCTTGCTATATTTGGAACAAAATTTTCTTTAAGATGTGGGTCTAAAATAAATTTAAAAAAATTTATTTTGCCTTACTGGAGCGTCTTAATATAGTAAATTTAAAAAAAACGGGTAAGAAACAAAGTTTTTTCAAATCTAAAGACCTGTAACTCATTGAATTTTGATCCGATCAACACATTTTGAATATGGACTGAAAGGGGAAAAGCATGTCTATGCAACAATGCCAAATTTGCTCAATTCAAGTAAACAGTAGTCAAGATTTTTGCAAATAGCCTTATAAACTGCAAAAACACGTTTTTTGCGAATATCTCGAAAACGGTTCTTAAGAGAAATATATGAATGTCATATTCGTATTCAGTGACCCCAAATTACCTTAGAAAACATTTCATTTTTGAGGTGATCGCAAAAAGTTGAAAATTTGTGAACCAGTGTAATCATCCTCAAAAGTTCCGTAGAAATAATTGATTTTTGCATTTTTTTAAATGTAGAGGCTTATTTATTTCATATCTTTAATTATTATTTTATTTTATTAAATTGATATTTTTACTAACTGTTTGTTATGTTAACTACTACTTGTAATCGAACAAAGCTCGTTCAGGTTTGAAATTCAACGTACCAACACCACTTGCCTAAAGCATGGTATGTAAATTAGCTGCACGAAGACTACATCAACTTACTCAATTTTATGCATCTAACATTACAAATTGAAAAAAAAAACAGACGGAAGCATGGTCTTGGCTGAAATTGAACATGTGATCTGCCATTTAATAGTCTAACGTACTAACCACTACAATACTGATTTTAAATGTATATTTATATATTTTCAATTGCAATTTCAGCTAATTTTACGTACAAAATATTTTGCGTATTTGTGTGTGTGTGTGTGTTATTTCTATGGATGTACTTTTTTGCTACTTATACCATAAACAACGGACAATATTAAAAGCAACCGAAAATCCTTATTGATGTGTACTTAGTTATTTTTTTATTGAATGTTAGAATCAGTTAAAAATAAGATTGCTTAGAGTTTTAAATGTTTACTCTTTTAAAAACGATTTCACGGAATACTTCTTGAACTAAATACTTATATTCCGTTACTGTCATAATATTGTGAGTGTTTAAATTAAAATAAAGCAAAGCAAAATATTTTTAATATCAAATAAACTGGCTTTAGGGGATAGATAATTAAGAGATATTAATGTGGAAATATGATTTTGGGCATGTGACCGCCACGGCTGGCGCGTAAATGGCGCAATCTGAAACTACAATTTTCACACACTTTTCATAGCATTTGTGGCCGTATTTTGCCAATAACTCGTTGAATAATGATTTCCAACGTGTTCAATTGTGTTTGGGGGCCAATTAACAGAAAAATTACTACGTAAAATCATTCGTTTGTTGCAAAACACAAGACAATTTTCAGAGAAACTACTCGTCGAAAAAAATTTCGTTTTCCCAGAAGATGTTAAAATTGGTATTATAAGACATTCCTGCAATTTTCATCAACAAATTCCAACGTTTTAATTTCTGGTAATTAAAGAATTACAGCTTTTTCAAGTTTTTCATATAAATAATTTAAATTTGAAGGATTTGCAAGCGTTGGTTGGTCTGCCGTGAGTCTATATATTATAAAATATCAAACCGTACTAGTTACAATGCAACTGTGAGCAATCAAATCAGTGTTGCCCACTCAAAGATGTATACCTTAAAAAAACACTCTATTTACTTATTATAAACTGTCAAATATTTGTAAAATTTTTATGAAACAGATTTGCATAAAAAATTTGTTTCAGAAACCTCTTGTAAACCTTTGGTAAATGTTATGAATAAGGAGATAAATTTATAAGGTTATGCAAAGACTTTAGAGAAAGTTTCAAAATTTTAGAAAAAATATTTCAATATTTAACTTCAGGATATATGGGATGGGATGTATGCAAATCCTTGCTACGATATTTTTCAAAATTTATATTTTCTTAGTTAAGACTGTGTTTCCAATTTCATAAATATATGATGACTCCTCTAATATATTGGAACAAATCGCTGTATTCTTATTTGGCTCATTTTCAATTCAAATGCTTTTTCGTGTCCATTGAAAGTATAGTAAAATATTTCATAAAATAAATGCGAATATTTTAAAATGAAAACTTTGTTAGCATTATTCAATAGATTGTAAATAAATGTACATACATTTTTTTTTTTGTGTAAGACTATTCGTCATTGTGTGTTAAAAATGAAAAAAATACTGTTTTTCCCCTCTTCATACAAAATGGCGTGTTCGTAACGCATGGTGTTGATTTCCCACACTAGAAAACTATGAATATTTTTAAAAATGAGATTAAATTTATAACGGCTTTAAAATATTTGCATTTCGTTCTCTTATTTCACACATAAAATTTTTGAAAAATATTGGAAATTATAATTTGTTTTTTAATTGTTGCTGTTCGCAGTCATGTGTATTGAGCGTTACTAGTTTCTAGTACGCTTGATTACTCAGTTTAATTATTAAAATTGCATTAACAACATACACTAAAATAACAGTGTAGGTTTGTACTTCTAAATATTTAAAACTTATCGTTTGTATCCAAAAAATGCATTGAGTGTTCATCTTTTTTTAATATATTTAATTGAAATTTTTTAGTGAATAACTAAGGAGCTTATGTTAAAACACATCCAAGATTATACATCTGAATTGTATTGATTTAAAATAAATTGTATGCTCTGAAAAAATGCTAACTTCATATGAAAATGTATTGAGCGTTACGTAAAAAATTTTTTTAAATATAATTTATCTACAAATTTTAGTACGTCGAAAAAAGTTAAGATGAAAGATAGAAACGATATAAAGAACATTAACTGTTTACAAATTTCTGGTTTTCTTTGAAAAAAATTTTGCTTCTTTCGCACTGTGGGTTGTTATATTTTCGAAGAATGTATAAGGCAGGTCCTATTTTGCTACAAAAAATAATTTTAAATTGACAAAAATCTTACATTGTTGTTCGATTTTATTAAAATAAGTGTTATTTGAAAGAAGAGTTGGACTATTTTTGCCTGTGCATAAATATTTATAAAGAATTATTTTAAAGCATACAAAGTTCTTATTTTTCCATGTGATATTAAGTTAAAATTGAAAAAGTCGTCATAACTAATAATTTCGTTCTGCGGTTATCACAATTTTTAGTTTTTAGAGAGTAGATATAAAGTGCTTTGAAACCCAATACTCATTTTTTAAAATATATTTTTCGCATAAAATATCATTCCCGGAACAACCGCGAAAGCAAATGTAACGATCAAGACACAAATATGTTAAAGAATCGAAAAACATAATGTTATATCAGGAGCTCAATGGCAATGAGACGAAAAGTATAATAAAAATTCTATTTTCTCATATATATGTATATATTAGTTAGATTGGTAAAAAAAGAACACAAAATGTACGTTTCAACTAAATGATATACATTGACGACATTAAAAAAAAAACATTATATACAGCTGAATCGCTCAATAGACAATAAAACGTTTAAGACAACAAAAATTCTTCTCTGCATAATAATTTTATGTATTAAAAATAAAACAATGATTTCAAAGAGAGTTATCAATATTGAAATAGAAAGTTTTTTTATATTTCTCGTTTTTCAATCCAATAGCACGTTTATCCCGCCATTATTTTTTAATTTGCAAATAAAATTTGCCATTTTATATTTTCAATTTCTTTAAAATTTATTATGTCTTGTCATATAAATAGTAAAAATTGTCACTGTGGGAATTACCTTTTTGTGTCTTTTTGTTTCGTTGGCATGTAAAAATATTTGTGGTTGTCTTGTAAAAGATAATCTTCTATTCATTTCTGTTTTATTGGCTTGACATGAGACATATTCATATAAATTTATAAAAAGACTTAAAAGGAATAGGAAGACCATTAATATCAAATACCAACCCTTTATCTAAATGCAAAATGTCTTTATTGAAAGTAATACGTTACAATATTTTTATTCATTTTATCTTAAATGTTTTCATTTTTTTGCAGTTCTTTTTCAATGGACATTTTGGGAAATCGATTTGGGAATACTTAAATATATTCGGAAATCTATAAAAATGTATTAAAACGTCTATATGTATATTAATAAATATATCGTCACAGAAAATGTAAAAAGCCATATCTGAAATTTAAAAATTTTACAGGAGAAGCATAAAACTTGTTTAAATGAAAACTATATTGACAATTAGTGCGAAATCTTACAATACAAGTAAAAAAGGAGCCACAAATTAACATATGTATGTATTGCAAAATTTTGCACTAAGTGTCAATATATTTTTTCATGTACTCAAATTTTATGCTTCTCCTGTTAAATTTTTAAGATGTTAGATAGGGCTTTTTGTATTTTCTGTGACTTTATGCAGAGTGTGCATGAAAATGAAACTTATTTGTCAAAAACGTAAGTAAGAGGAAATTATTTGTTATCATTTAATTAAAAATATATTAGTGTATACATGTTTTTATTAGGTTCAAACAAACGTAGATGACCGCGAAGAGCTTTCCTGTTATGTATATAAACATATAGCTTATATTCAATTCTCTAAAAATTTTCGGAAAAACTTATTGTAATATTCACTAAAAAAAAATTTTTGTTTTAAAACGTCTAGACTTTAGAGGCTACACCGAAGCAGAAGAAATATTAAAATAAAGGTTAAATAATTTTTTTTAGCGCTATTAAAAACTCGTATACGCTAAGCTTAATAACTCTTTGTTAGTTTTCAAAACTTTCTTCATATCGTACCACCAACGTTTTAAAACTTCATTTGACTTCATCAAAAACGAGCAAATTGAAATATGATCGATAATATCCTGTAATAATAAATTGACAAATAAAATTGCCGCCAAATGAATGCGCGACATATGAACTTTAAAGAAATCCCAATACGTAAAAGAAGGGGAAAAAATACAAATCAATCTTATGAGAAATTGATCAATACTAATAAAAATATGAAAAGAAATCAGCAACATCCGGTATGGGGGAGTCAATAAAAGACGACAACAAATTATGTCTACAAACAAAAGCATTTATGATAAATTTATGATACATTAAAAAAAATCAATTTATTTAGTTTCTTTCTCTTACAGACTTACTTTACACGAATAATCTCGTTTATGCTGCTAAAAAAGGTCAATGAACTTTTTGTGATCAATATATAAGAAATAGCGATATATTTAAATTGATTGATTGTAAAGGGAATGAATACCAGTTAAAAGATCAAGAAGAGATTGCAGTGAAAGAGTTATTTAAGTAAATTAACTATTTTATAAATTAAATAAGTAAATTAAAATATTTTATAACATTTTAGGGTAGCATAAAATTTTATTATTTTTTTAATCCATGACCCTTGGTAAAACAACTGCACAAAGTGTTCAATACTTTGGTCTACGCAAAGTTCATATCGTCTTACAAAAGCAGCAATTTTTATATTTGATTCCACACAATCACTTGATTAACATTATGCGCTTTTATCAACATTTGGACTTTTTAAGACATAATTGAGCAATTCAATGCAGTGTCACTTCACTCTACATATTATTTGTATTAAAAATATATTTTATGTAAAATTTTACTATTTACTCAACTCATAAAATCCGGTATTGTGGAATATTCTAGTACTATTTGTGAATAAGTACGAAATTAACCCTCAAACTAATTTTAAGCCTTGATTGATCTCTGGCGTTCCAGTTGAGTTTGGAGCTGTATTTATTTTTCAAAGAGAAATAGCACATTCAGGCAATTAATGCCTACCAGTTAATTAATTAATGTGTTACCTTCTTTGGGAAATGGATAGTGTATAGAGAGCACAGATGGTGAAGTGGGAGAGAGATAGAAAACTAAATGGACTTACAATTCTGCAATCAGCGTTCCCACGGAATTTTTTTCTGATTTGGGATAAAAATTTTGGGAGAATCCCCAGGGGATTTTTAGTGGAAAGCTACTGTTTTCGCTGGGGATTTTTGGAGATTTGAAATCTATTTCTTCCACCAAAATCATTTCAAGATACCAGTCACCCAACAACTATGGTCTGGTGTGTGGCTTTCTAGACCTCTTTAAAGAAGCATAGTGAATCAGTAAAACACAAACATATCTCCGAATCGATTCATACAAAAACACTGTAAAAACAGCTTAGCGGCCTGATTATGTAACTCGCTAAAGCTAAATCTCTATCGCTAAAAATCTATAAAGTCGATTTATCGATTTTTGGCTACAAATGCAATTTTGCAACGTGTATTCCTAAATTAGGCAATATAGGCCTTTTCAAAGGTCTTCAAAATACCAGAAATAAGATCCAAAACTACATCTTTTCTGCCTTCTCAGGATAGCCTTCTAGAAAGCCTCTACACTCTTTTCTAAAATATCCGATACATATTCGTTCTCGTTTCTGCTTGAAGGAGTACTCTATTTATAGATTTTTCGTTTCATTTAATAAAAAATGTACTTTAGAAATAACAAACATTCTCGTATTCGTTTTTCGCTAATAATTTTAATATAACACTGAAATTTACGTATAGGAAGCATCATACATGCTGATATTATGTCGTTTATGTTGCAGCTACTACATCATGCCCAATTCCTTCTTAACAAATACACGAAATTTATCCAAATAGGCTGGCAAAGAACACCTTCAAGCAGGCCTGCTGAGTAATGGGTCGAGGAAGGCCTTAGTCCGCAATGACATCGCGTGTAAAAAATATATGAATGTGCAATGGGAGTGTAAGTACTAGAGCCTGCTATATAAGGCCTTATAGAAGGCCTCTTTACTCCTTCCATATACCGCTGGGTATATCTATACATATAATAAAACTGTAAAAGAGGCGTGTCTGTACATGAAATATTAGCATTTTTTATTTTGATTTAGCTGCAAATTTTCCATTTAACAGTTAGCCTTATTTTTAGCATTTTTTAATTATATATTTGTCATTTTCTAGAATTTTTTCACAAAAAATATCAAATTATACGAAAATCTCATAGAAAAAATAATCAATTTAAATGTCATAAACAAAAATTATATAATTGTATAAACAAGGGGCCTATTTCGCTAAGCTGCAAGTTCACAGTTGTGAACTTGTGATAAATTGTGTTTCATAAAAATACGATTACATTGTAGAATTGTAGTTTAGTGAAACAGGCCCCAGAGCTCAACTATTGTGTCCTGGGGCCCATTTCTCAAAACTACAAGTTACAAATCTACAAGTAAAATACATACAAAACAACAACACTTTTATAAATTTTATTGTTGTGTTGTGTGTATTTTACTTGTAGATTTGTAACATGTACTTTTTGAGAAACGTGGCCTGTTTTATAGGTATTTTACTTGTAGATTTGTAGCTTGTAGCTTTGAGAAATGAGTCCTGGTACCTATTTCTCGAAAATACAAGTTACAAACCTGCAAGTAAAATACCAACGAAACAATAACACTTTTACACAATTTATTGTTTTTTTTGCGTGTATTTTACTTAAAAAACGGAGGAGGTAATTTTTAAACTTTTGTTCACTTATAAATGCTCCATCTATAGATCGATGTGGAAAAATCTTATTTCATATGAACAGGTACACTTGTAGTGGGCCAAACGTGGTAGGAAAATACCATTACTTCAATTTCATCTAATTTTTGTACATTGTACTTGTAATTGTAACTTTAAAAGAGAATTGAAAAAAATCATTGAAAATTTCAATGTATAAATTTTGTTAGTCTTTGTTGTTTAAAGATTGAAAATTGGTATTTTAAAAGGCTCTATAGTTATGGCTGTTTTTTTTTTGTGGTTTATAATTTTTTCATATCAAATAATTCGTTAGTTATCAATACAAAACGTCTATAACTTTTACATATATTCATATACCATTTTGAACTCTTTGCTGTGAAAAAATAAGAAAAACTAAAATAACATTTTTAGGGCACTTAAGAATAAAAGATATTTTTCATTCATTGCAACAGAAAAATACGCTTTTTATTAGATATACATATATTTGCGAAGAGGAAACATAATCTCAGCAAATGATGATGATGAATTTTACAAAAATGGTCGAGATACAGAAATTTAAACTGTTACAAATTAGTAATATTCGTGCTCTTAAGAATATATTATATACTCCGAATTTCCTTAAAGTCAAAAATGCAAAAAAAAATTTTAACTTAAATTTTTGTGTTGAAAACTAACCAATAGCATTCTATTATATGCAGGCCTGAAAATGTTCGGAATCGCCATACCATAGTTGTTTTATATATAAACTAACAACAATGCTTTGATAACTCCGAACATTTTTCTTTTTATTGATTTTGAATTATTGTTGTTTTACTCGAATAAAATCAAATATTTGCCAGAAAATAGGGGAAAATTATGAAAAATAAACGAGCTATAAAGAAATCCTAGTTAAAAAAGAACTTCTTAAAATGTTAGCATAGTTTTTTAGCATTTTAAATTCCAAATTTTGGAATTTTTGTCTGTCTGTCCGTACACGCTTCACGCAAAAACCACTGAATGGATTTTCATCAAATTTGGTAATGAGGTAATTTAGGGTCCTGATTCAAACTTAGGGTACTTTTTACCGCGATAAAATATCTCATTTTTAAGTTAAAATAGAAAAAGGAACGAAAATATACCACATTTTACTAATAATTATATACTCGTTTGTTGTTGGCAAATAAAAAAATTTTTTTAACGTTAGCATTGTTCATTTTGCATAACGGAAACTTTAAACGATATGTGAAGAACGTTATATTATTATATTTTACATTTCAAAATTATAAATACTATTTAAGCTGCAGTTGATTTCTAGTTAAGGTACTCGTTCCTGAGTGACATGAAGGTCTCATTGGAGGGAGACAATTAACATTATTTAGATACTATGTGATAGGTTTTAGTTCCAGCTGCTTCGCAGTCCCAACTAAATTGAGTGAAAATAGTTAATATTTAGCCATTTATACGATATGCCTTTTTCACCATTCACTGCTCCCTACTTTTGGCATCACTCCTATTTTCTCAAGTCGTAGGAGGAGTACGTTTGAATTATATGTCATCAAATTTTCCACAGTGTTTAGATATGAGAATGCGCTTTAAATTTTGACTGACTTTTTGGGACTGTTCACGTATTAATGCTCTTTGCGAAGCTTTCAACCTCACCTCGTTCATTTTTAGTACATATAATTTTTCTACTCCGTGGCAAATACTCAAAACCTTTCTCTCCCCGTAGCCATAACCATGCAAAAATCTCGATTACTCCACGCACGCGTGTATAGAGTACTCCACAAGGGACCAGGAATAGTTACAAAGTGGTCCAAACTTATGCAAGAAACGTGGTCCGTTGAACATTAAGATGTCTTCGGACTGGACTACGTACTCCATCTTTGCATTACATCGGACTGCCCCAAAAACACCCCTATGTAACTCCTCCATGGAGCACCTACATGAGGCTACGTTTGAAACTTCTCTATGTCACTACTTGATGAAGCACTCAAGTGTTCGTGTTTTAACGGTTGTATATTCTATTTGCAATCATAAAAATGCAACCACTTGTTGCTTTACTACAAACTCTTGTTTGCAAATCACATAGTCCATGACTGCATTACATAGGACTATGTTGTAACTAGTCCATTTCAACTAAAATAGACCACCAACAATTTTTTCAAGAAAGTGTGTTAAGTAATATGTGAACCGCTCCTTACTTTAAGGGTAATTTTTATTTGGAACCTTAGCATTATGGTCGATTTTGTTTTTGAAAATTATATAATATGGTTGTCTAGAATTTTCCTTTAAAACGATATCAATCAGTATCCTTTCAAATACTTTCTGCTTAAACTTTATATAGTTAATAACAATTGGTTTAACAGAATCAAATAAAATATTTACAAAACCCTTTTCAAATATTTTCTAAGTAAAATTCACAAAATTATTACAGCCTTTTGCTTGACATGCGGGTTTCACTTTTTCTATGAAATTGTTAATTAATTAGCCAAGGTACACACCAAAAAGCACAAGAAAAGACAATTAAACATTTTAATCATCATTATATCAAGAAATTGCCGGGCTTATATACATTTCTTTCACATCATTCACACTCATGTATGGTGACGAAGTGATGATGACTTTGTACTAAAACAGTTTATTTGCGTGTTTTGATATCATTTAATAATTTTCATATATATATATTTTTTTCAAGAATAATGTTTAAAATGCCATATAAAATGTTTTTAAATGCGAATTTATTACCCTCATCGTTGCGACTTAATTATTCCGTTTCCCTAAATATGATTTAACAAAAAGACAATGAATGACTTTTCTTTAAAATTTTTAATTTGAAAAAATTAGTTACGTTACCCTTTCTTAAAGACAATAAAGACGGGAGATATGTTTTATTATTGTAGCATCTCAACAGCTTAAGCTACATATTTTAATTTGTATCTATTGTTTAGTTTTCGTAGTTGTAAAATATTTTATATTTGTGATTGTTGGGATTTTAGAATTCGAAGAAGGAAATATTTTCAATTGCCAATTGGCACTCACTTTGCTTGCTGTGCCCCATAATTAGATTTCAAAATTGGTTTGAAAGCGCTTTTCTTTTAAATATTACTAAATAGTGAAAATTTACTGTAACAATTATTAATTTCAAGCGTTCCTTAATTCGAATGCAGACTTTTCACTTCCATAAAAAGTGGTAACAAGCTTGTAACTTTTAAACTACTAAATGGATTTGCCTAAAAATTCGAATTGTTGCAGAGGAGGAGCTAAGCTTTCAGAATAGTGTCTCCCTGAGTCCTTAGCTGGACTAGGGACGGGCTACAAGGCTGAAAGTTGGCTACTTCGGCTGTGAAAAACATTGTGCGGCTTGTAACTCTGGTAAATATTAACCGATTTGCAAAATTTTAAGCGCGTTAGACTTTGCTAGACAATATAAAGAAAAAATATTTATTTTTGTATCTTTTATAGTTTAATAGATATTTCACTTCGAAATTAAAATTATAAATTTCTTGCCTCTACTCTTTTTGGTTTTTTGGTTGTCATTTTTTTTATTACGCATCTGCTTTTAACTTGTAGCACTCCATTAAATTGCTGATAAAATTCTAAGTAAACGCACGGAACAAAGTTTTGAAATACCTTGATATATTAAGTCGTAACAAAGCTCTAAACTGAAAACTTTGAAATTGAACTAAATAATTGTAAATTTTTCCAAAAATGTGCTTTAACAATTTTGAAAATTGTAAAATATGTTGGTAGAAATGTTAATTTTATTTTTATACGCGGTGAAAGGCCATGATTTGAAGATGAGTTAAGCGGACATTTTTGTTCATTTTGGACATGTGCGCTACATTTGGCAGTGGTCGAAAGTCATAAATTTTCAAAATAATTTTTGAGTTTAGGTGTGCCTGTAAAAAACTATGCGCAGGGTGCCTGTAAAAATCCATGAACAAGGTTTTATTAGCAGGGTTCGGACTTTCATGCAAATGCATGTTTTTTGTGGTGATAGATAAAGAGGTATTGACTAATTATCTACGCGAATCATCAAATTTTAAGTAGTGTAGCTTCGATTTGTAGTTGCATATTTTGGCATATCTTGGTGGTAAGTGCATTTTTTTGCATATTTTGGCAATAAATGCATATTTTTGGAGTTACAAAATGATTTTCCAGCAGACACAAACTATAAAAGAAAAAAATTGGGCTGTTTATTTGATGAGGCCCCCCTTTCTATATGTATTTCGACGCGCAGAATGCGAAAATCCGTGGTTCCGTTTGATCTCATTACCCCTCTAATTTCGAGTAAATTACGAAAAAAATTTTTTAAAAATCGAAATACTTCTGTTTTTCGCAATTTACTCGAAATTGGAGTGGTAACGGCCCAACAGACCTCATTTTCGGAAATTTAATAACTCCAAGAAAGATATGACAAGCCTATGGAGTTTTATTTCTATAACAGTAGCTTAGCCACATTCTTTCTAAGCTGGAAATGAAAATAAAATTTTTCATTTTATTTATCTCTAATTTTAAATGAAGTCTATTTGCTGATAGTTAAGCATAGTCTATATGCATTTCATTGGCGCTTTACCAAATCATCAGTAGACTCCAACAACAACTTTGAAAAGTTATTCCTAACTAACTAACATTGCGATGTCCTAGGCGGTAGTCAATTGTCCCATTCTGTACTACTTTTCAACTAAATTAAAGTTGACTTTATTTAAGTCACCACGTAGTTAGTATATTTACTAGGGTATTTTCATTTAATCGGATTTCTGCTTTAATCGGTTAATCGCTCGATTAATTAATCGAGTTTTTGGCTTAATCGGTTAATAATCGGCTAATTGCGGTATTAACCGGTTAACCGATTAATGAATTCTTTTCATAAACCAAGTAATTTTAGCAAATAAAATTGCATAAATTATCTTTTATTTTGAATTTATTAGTAAAAAACAATAATATAAAAAACACAACAACTCTTGAACTTAATCAAACAAAAAAAATATAATAAAAAATATCAGTTATTTCAATAGTTGAAGGAGATCTTCTAAAACAATCTTTTAGAAAAATAATTTCTTTAGTTTTTATAAAGATTGGCATGAAAAATCCTTTCATTTATCGTAGATGTTGAAGAAATCGAAAGCAATCCATAATACAAAACACATAGTTTCTCAGTTCTTTTCCTGGATTTCTCTAAACTTATAAAATTTACCATTATGCCATTAGAGTCCTGTTTTAATTTTTTTTTCAAATTCTTAACACTTCTAATTGTTTCGGTTAATTCTGTTAAAACATTTCTTGTATTACTATCCATAGTTTCTTCTGTTGTAAGGTCATCGTCTAATTCATGTTGGCAGAGTTTAGCGAAAAAAAATTTATTACCGAATTCCTTAGTTTCCGTTACTGTATCTTAAAACACTGTTGCTAGAAGGAAATATTCCTGAGTGGATGTATAAAATAATTGAATTCGTCTCTTATTAATTCTAGTCCTTAGATTTTTAATTAAATCGTTGGCAACAGTATTATTAGATTTTATAAAACTATTAAACAAAAACTTAATACATAATACCCTCAAGTTCAATTAGAGTAGCAGAGTCTTTACTAAATTCTTTTATACACAGAAAAAACTAAGTTTCGTTTTTGATAACATAAATCCCGGTATTCAATAATTTTTTTTCCAAATTTCCTGTGATAAAGAATTCCCCTGTATTGATAACAAAATTATTTCAAAATAAAAATATATATATAAATTAAAAAAATGTTGACATGGCTGGAATACGAACCCGGGCTTTCCGGACGTAAAGCATACACTCTCTAGCTGAGCCATATCCCATTTATTTTTTATGGGATACAACTTGTTTTAAGTACTTATGTATAAAAAGAAAAGAAATAACCGGCATGGAAAAGAAATACTTACAACGAAATATTTTATTATGTTAAAGATAAATGTTATTGAAATTCATATTTTTTTTAATAACATGGTCTTATTGAATATAATTCTTGTCTATTTTTTTCTG
Organism: Panzeria rudis; assembly: GCA_956483635.1. Taxonomy (NCBI): domain Eukaryota; kingdom Metazoa; phylum Arthropoda; class Insecta; order Diptera; family Tachinidae; genus Panzeria; species Panzeria rudis. The sequence goes on along the minus strand of OY101449.1, from coordinate 34,156,782 downwards.
TGTAGGCACGTCCAAAAATTTTAATGTTTTGCTTAAGCTAAAATCACTGAACACACTCTTTTGTTTGCATGAAAAGTAATTTCTAAACACATACATTTTGTATATGAGACGAAACAAATAATTAAACACACAAAAAATACGTTAAATACTATATAATACGAACAAATTTGTTACGTCGGTTAATCGGTTAATCGGGTGAAATTAACCGGTTTAATCGATAATCGAAAAAAGCCAATTTTAAATTAACCGGTTAGTTAATCGGTAATTAACCGGTTAACCGATTAACGGTTAACCGAATGAATACCCTAATATTAACAAAAAGATATTGCTAGGGCTCGAACTACGTAACACACGTTGTATCGTCAACGTGCTGACCACCCAGCTAAGGTACCATTTAAAATATTAACAGCAAAAAGTTAATATAACCTTGAAATAGCTAAGAGTAAAGTTGTTGACTCTCACCAAATCCGATTATGTACTCAATTTAACAATTGTTTTTCTGGATTTCAGTCTGGACTACATTGTAGTTAGCTTTTAGTTAGTCTAAGAAAATTTAACTATAAGTTGATTATTTTTGTAGTCGACTCGTGATTCTCCGACAGCACCTGTTGAGGCTGCAGTGGTTAGCGCAACAGGTGCTGCAATATTAAATCAACATGAAATATAGTTAATTCAAAAGGATAAATGTTCCTTCAAGATTATTGTGAATCATGTTGAATTAATATGAAACGCCTATGAAGCAAAATCACTACCGAAAAATTTTCAATTAACCTGGTTTTCGACGATTTTACATGGAAATTGGTCTGTGTCTTAAGGCATTAATATTTTCTTTGGGAGCTATTTCATTATAAGTGGCTTTATTTCATTTTTAAAATTAAGCGTTGTGCTTTATTTCATCAGGCCTTCTTTAATTTCTTAATTGGGCCTTATTTCATGCCGCCAATATTGTATAGGCCGCTTTAGATTTGGTGAATGTGTTGTCTAGTTTATATAATATTCCCGTAGGCGTTCCTGTGTTGTTAGTGTGATGCATAATCACAACTTTTCCAACTTATTATTTTTTCTATGAATTCAATACACAAACCAAAAATAATTTTTTCTTTATAATTTTCTTTTATTTTTCAACATAAAAATTCTCACTTAAATTATTTAAATTTCATAATAACATTAAATATTACACAGTTTCTTTCTTATTGTTTCACAAAGAAAAAAATTAATTTATTACATCTAAAAAAATCTCTTTGGAATGATTGTTGTCTATTTAGTAATAGCTATTTTTTAAATATTATAATTGTAATTATTTATATTAATAATATCAAAATAGAAATAAAACTAATAATAAAAAACAAAAATATTAATATTACTAAAAAATATTAAATAAATGTACATTTTTAGCAAAAAACTTTTAGGCTCAACTAACTACAGTTTATTTTTAATTTCAGTTTATTTAAAGCAATTATTTATATGGAATTCAAATTTACACATTTTTTCTTAATAATATGTTTAATTTTTTTTTTTTATAATTTAAATATACAGTTTTTTATATTGTTTATAGTTTCTAATGGAATTAATTTACACTTAAAAATTCATTTTCAATTTAAATTCTTTGGTTAAATTTACAATGTTTTATTTTTGGAATAATGTACACTAAAATATTTTGATCATTTATAACATTTTGTTTAATTTGTTTTATTAAATATTTCAAGAATAAGTTTTCTGTTTGGCAACAAGAGAGTTTGGTTTTATTTTTCTTTTTTATTACATGGTTTAAAACTTAAAGACGTTGCTTTATTATCGGTAATACAATTAAGGGCCATTATTACAACTTGGCTTTAGTTCAAGTTAGAATTTTATCGGACGAATAAACTGTTTTTCATTATTATAACTTTACTTTAACCTAAAGTGAGGGATAAGTTATAGGCAAGTTCATTCCACCTAAAACTTGCTGCCATACTTTCTACTTTGTTTATTAAATACATATGTATGACGTCGCCACTGGACTCTTCAACCCTTCACAATGCTCTGGTAGAGCCATACTTTGTAAAAGATAACTTTTATTCTATAGGCAAGTTGTAATAATGATAAATTGTTAAAGGTCAATTTATCGCTCACTTTTGCTGAAGGTTGCAAGTAATTAGCTTTTACCTTTTTGATGAGTTGTAATAATGACCCTAAAAAAATTCTGTTAGTTTTTGTTTTCGTTTTGAAGAATCTGTTGAAATCTTAATAGATTTATTTTTAATATTTAGGCTTTAAATTTTTTATCACTTCTTAAGTTGGGATCTCACGGCACAAATATTTACCAGTTATGTGCTTATAAAAATGTTATAAAATGCTTATAAAAATTTTAGAAGAAGCAACTAACATGAACTTGCGTAAAAATGCTCAAGCCAAGTTAAAGTATTACAAAATATTTCAAATTAATCACTTCAACAGATTTTCCAGCAAAAAAAAATATATTAATCATTTTCACTTCTTGTCTTTGCTTAGGAAATAAATAAATTAAAATTTTGTGTCTTCTCTATAACCGTTGTATTTAATATTGCACATGTTCGTTGTTCTGGCCTGTTGTTGAGTATTTGATTAGAATAATGCTGCAGCTGATGTTGCTGATGCTGCGAGTTAGGATGATGATTTGACATTGAAGGCTGCAGCCGATTTTGCAGTTGAGTTTGCAACATCAAATGGTTTTGATGTTGAGAGGAAGTTGTAAGTGGTAAATGAGACTGAGGACGCTGAGGCTGATGTTGATGCTGTTCATGTTCATGTTGCTGATGTTATACCAGCAATGATACTTTCTGACAATTCATGGCCGTTAACTGAGCATTTAAGGCGGCATTGGTATTAGAAGGCCCTGTAGAAGAAGTTGTCAAACCAACTCCTCCGTTCTGCATATGACTATTTGCATCGGCGGCTACAGCAGCCGCCGAAGCTGCTGCTGCTGCTAAAAACTCCACTTTACCCATGTTGCGTTCAATTAGGGGTCCCAGATTTGTATGCTGCGTTTCTTTGTGTCTACGTAAATCGACTTTGCGTTGAAATGCTTTGTGGCACAATTTACAGGAGAATGGTTTATAGCCGGTATGTTTGCGTGAGTGGGTGATGAGGTTTGAACTTTGACTGAAAGCTTTTCCACAAACTTGGCACTTGTGTGGTTTTTCACCTGCAATGAAAAGAAATAATTTCATTTATTATTTAAATTGCCATAAAGAAATGTAATGTTTTTAAGTGTTGGGAGATCTTATTTATGAATTTAAATTTATAAAAAAATCTCAGGGTCGTTGTAGTTAAAGAGAATAAAAACAAAAATACTTTTTAAGCGAATGAACAAAACAATAAAAATCTGCGTAAAACTTATTTTTTTATTTCACAAGAAATATTTCTAGAAGATAAAATTGTTTAGTGTTTCATTTTTCAAGCGTTCGTGGCATAAAAATTATCAAGAGCAAACTGTAAATTTAAAGCTGAGGCGGAACAGTGGGGTTTTGAAAACAGTTAATTTATTCAAGCTAAAATTTAATAATTTATATTTGAGCACCTGAAATATTTTTAGCCCAAATTGTCCGGGAATATGTTTTATTTTAAATTTAAATAAAATTAAATCTATACCTATAGGATCTAAGAACGTTAACTTAGTACATACAATTTTTATACGGCCTCTGGGTCGGACATAATAGGCCGTTACCATATGGTCACGTCCGGCACTACATAGGGTTTTTTGTTCAAAGAAAATTGTTAGAAGTTCTCAATAAATATGTGTTTTTATTGCAAAATGATTACAAAAACTACTATGAATACGTAAGTATATATATTTTTCAAATTAAATAAATCGATATTAGCAGATCGATATCTTGATGACGGATTATATCCCGTCACGAGTAAGTTTTCTTATTATACCCTTATATCTTCTTTCGTTATTAGTGTTTTTTTCTGCGTAAAACAGCATCTTTATTTGACTTAGAGACAATATATTGAATCAAAACATCACAAAAAATATATTTCAAACTATTCATGTGGCGGAAGACTGCTGCAGTCTATATAATACCGCTTCAGAAAATGTTGCAATTGAACTTGCAGAACTTTCCAAACCAAAATTAATCTTCTAGTGCACTTATATTACCAAAAATTACTCTAATATTTTGAACTTCTTGAAGAAAATGGGTTTATCCCTCCCCAGAAGGGCCTATCTACGCCAATGGCTTCACTAAAGGTAAGTTTTGCAAGCAAAGAACATTCCATATCAATCATAAATGTTTTGCACAGAATATCTACAAACTAAAGTATTACACGAAAAATTTTCATATAGCGCCTGATGCGCCCATATGGTAACGGAACAATGTAACGCGTCCAAAGTGGATGAGATATATATTTTGTAATATGTTGATTTATGTCAAAGCTAAATATGACTATTTGGTTTCATATTTATAATAAAATACTTTTCGTAAGCAAAAAACAGGTAAAAAGAAAGGGTAACTTACTTTTTCATGTAATCCATTTTTCACTAATCCATTTTTCACTAGTTAAAGGTTTTTGACAAGACCCACTAACTTTGAAACACAAAATACAACAGGCCTACAAACAATTTGTAAATGTTAACAGGTGTTTCTATGATGCAATGCAAGTGATTTTGTGTAAAAATATTTTGCATTTGGATTCCTGTGAAGCTTTTAATGTAACGGTCTTTTGCGTTACCATATGGGTGCGCCCGGAAAATTTGGGTTAAATTGAGTGCAACAAAAATCCTAAGAAATTCAAATACATACATAATTTTAAACCAAAAATTCTCAACAGATATTGATTTCGGAAGTGTGATATATTTTCGGTGTTGTGAGAACTATTTGAAAGCTATGTAGTAGATGATCTTTGTGATATAACATTTTCAGTTATATATTTTTCATTTATTCTACCTCAATCGTTTATTACGTTACTGCTTCCTTGATTTTCTTTACTTCAATTTACCAAAATAGCATTTTTGCATTTAAGCTGTGTACATTTTTCGTATGTTTTATTATTGCTTTGAATCCAACAAATGTCTGCCACCATTTTGCTCGTAAAATGCCATATGCCCCATAAACTTTACTTACAGTATAAAAATCTCATTCTGCATAATTTTAACCCCCCCAAAAATGTCTACTTGAATTGATATGCCTGCTCTCAACCACCCTTAAAATTTTGTATAAAATATTTTTATTTAAAGCTTTAATATTCAAGAATTTTGGAAATACTTTTCATTTAAAATGTTCTAACATCTTGTGGTTGCTGTGGTTTTATTTCTATGAAATTTTATTTGATATTTTTACCTTCCATATTTTTCCTCTATCTTAAAATAATAGAAATAAAATATAATAATTTATTTAAGATTTCATTTGTTGTATTTAGATATTTTTATTGAAACTTCAATTTTAAAGTCATACAAATATTTTGGCTTTAAATCATTTGAGTTGGAGCAACATTTGTGAAGTGGAACTATAATTCCCAAAGAGGCTGCTAAATAACCCAACAAACGCAAAGTCAAACGTTTGAAATATTTTAATTGTATCATTTTTTGAGACTAGGGCAGGGTTTATATTATAATTTGAACCCAATGTTTATTTGAGAATAAATGTTTGACTAGTAAGACATTAGGATCGTTGTTAAATTCAAAAGTAAAAATTTTTCAAAAGTCATACCGCAAACAAAATTTTAGGCCAATCTGTAGAGATTACGTCGTATCGCATGAGCAAATGCTCTTTTTATGCCTTTTTTGTCTCCTAACTTACTAAATGTATTATTTACAAAAAGAAACTGATTTCATTTTCAAATACTTTCATCGCAGTAAAGAAATTCTTAAACTTCTTATACAAGGTGTCCCATAATTCAACGCCAAGTCGAAAGCGGGTGTCGGCAAGTAGTGGCTGTTCCCAGAAAAATTTTTTATTTTACGGCGAAGTTCTAAGATTATGGGGAGATTTTTGTTCGTGTTCTTGGGAATCCAAGAAACTTCTGGGATTTTGGGACGATTTTTGTCCTAATTTTTGGGGAATCTCGGATTTTGGGGAGATTTTTGTCCAAGTTCTGGGAATACTTGGACCAGGCTTGTGTCTTGGCTAATGGTTGGTGCCATGCTTAATGAAGGTTTATCAGCTAAACACCAGGTGTCTCAGCTATATTATTGAGAAGTATCGCCTAAGTATCGCTTAAGTATTGCCTAAGTATCTTCCAGGCGATAGTTATTTTTTGTTGACGAGTTTTATTATTTTTCCATCTAGCGGTTGAAATTGCTATCTTCGTTTCCTTCGTGTCATCAAGGTAGGTGAAGTTTTTGTTTTTAAATTATAACTTTTATTTTTGGTGAGGGTTATGGCGTCGGTTTCGGCGACTAACTGAAGTATGCTGAAGGCGATAAAGATGAGGGGCGTCTGACATAGCCAACAACGTTCGGCCGAAGATTGTCGGCCGAGGAGCCCCTAATTTTTAAGAATGTTGAAATTTGTACCACCTTGTTGAAACACACGAGGTGTCAAAGTTGACTACACAGAAAAAAAATATTGAAAAGAATTATGTTCAATAAAACCATGTTATCGAAAAAAGTTTGAATTTCAATAACATTTTTCAAGAACTGAATACAATATTTCTTTGTATGTATTTCTTTCCCATGCCTGTTATATCATTTCTTTACATACATAAGTACTTAAAACAAGTTTTACCTTATGGCTCAGCTGTAGAGAGTATGCTTTACGTCCGGGAAGCCCGAGTTCGTATCCCAGCCATGTCAGCATTTTTTTAATTTATATTCTTTTTTCTTTTAAAATAAGTTTGCTATCAATATAGCGGAATTCTTTATCACAGGAAATTTGCAAAAAAAAATTATTAAAACCGGGATTTTTATTATCAAAAACGAAACCTACTTTTTTCTGTGTACCTCGGGCATGAAAAACTTTATCGGTCTTTTACAAATATTATCCATTTATAATGAATTTAAAATTGGTGTAAAGTTTATAAATAGATAACATTTTCTTAGATATTTGGCTTTGAATTTTAAAATTTTGGTTTTTGGCCTCGAATTTGTCTTTTAATAGCATATCCACAATTTTCAAAAAATATATTATGAGTTTTAACGCAATCATTGATATCACGCAGAACAAATTTGTAGTTATTTTAATTCATCTAATCCTCAAATAGAATCAAAGTCAAAACTTTGAAATTATGGTAAAAAATTTCTAAACTTTGACAATAATAGAAGTTAATTGCTACACGTTTTTTTCAAAAATTCTAAGTTAATCACTTCAGAAACAACGATACCCACGCAGAAAAAAATTTATAAGAATTATGTTAAATAAAATAATGTTGTTGAAAAAAGACTAATTTCAATAACATTTCTTATTAACTTTATACAATATTTATCAATACTGCGGAATTAAAAAAAAACACATATTTAAAAGTATTTGATAAAAAAGTTATTGAAAAATTGCAATTATTTAATAAAAATAGACGTTAAATCAAATACGTATGCACTTAATTCGATGCATACATTGACATGTTTTCCAAGGGTAAGCACTTTCAAACAAGTTTTATCTTATTAAAAAAATAGCCGGGATATGGTGGCTCAGCTCTAGAGAGCATGCTTTAAGTCCAAAGAGCCCGGGTTCGTATCCCAGCCATATCAAATTTTTTTTTTTAATTTTTTAAAGTAAATATTAAATACATTTTTTATCAAAATTCTTCCAAGTTTTAATAAAACATTTACTTAAATTTGAAATAAATTTTTTTTACAATTTTTGTTATTAATATTGCAAAATTCTTTATCACAGGAAATTTGAAAAAAAAAATTAATGGTTATCAAAAACGAAACTTATTTTTTCTGTGCAGCAAAAACTTTGGTTACTGGTAAGCAAAAAAGTATATGAGTATTTAAATCGTAAGTAACTTACAATTTGACTCAATAACCACTTATTTTCGTTTGAGAAGTTCAAAATATAAGGCGTAGCCTTTACAAATGTATTTACATTGGCACAGAAATGAACTAGTTATTATTTGGCTTGCTTGAAGCTAAAAAATAAGTAGCACAATAAACAAATTAAAAGTAAAAAATTGTTTATACACTCTAAATTTTATTCATATTTTTTCTAGGGATGTAACGAATACCGATACCGATACCGATATATCGGCGATATTTCAGATTTTCCGATACATCGGTATCGGCGATATTTTACTGTCGATACAACGATACTTTAAAAAATTTTTTCAGAGTTTTTTTCTGACAAATTATTTATTTTGTGTTAATTTTACCATGAACTAAACTAATTTCGTTATTTTTTAAATCTTATTAATATCAATTTTAAAAACTGATAAAATTTTATACTATTATTTTGTAAAAAAATTATTTATTTTTTGTTAATTTTACCATGAATTCAAATTCAATTCGTTGTTTTTTAAATCTTATTCCAGCAAAAAAAGACACTCCAAAGAAGTCATAAAAATGTAGAATTCGCGACCCGGAAGTATTGCAAATTTGGATCATTTCTAATTAGTTTTACATATCCTTGCCATTGCAAGAAGTTCTGTTTTTCGATTACCAATCACCGAGTTGGAAGCGATGCTCGGACAAATTTCTTTTTCTGTGTTCTATAATGATTTTTCGTCAAGAAAAAAGGATAAAAAATGACCCGTTTTCACAATTTTTTTAATGCGAGTATGGCGAGAGTTTTTTTTAAATTATAAACGAATTAAAATTTTTTTCTTGCTTTTCTACTAATTACACTTTGCGACAAATAAAGACTTTTGGAAAAACACAAGAACTGGACAGTACAGGGTCGATTGTCCTACAATGGGGTAGTAAAACCCTTTACTCAGTTTGGCGAATTTGGTTACCAATTTTTTTTATGGACCTCCAAAGTTTCTGAAAATCAGTGGGGCATCAAAAAACGGTGTTATCAGTATTTGGCCAACAGCTAATTCAAACTTTATAATGCCGCTTAACTATATATGGCAATAATGTAGCTAAAAGTCTGCTTAACAGATTTTTTTTAACATTTCATGCCAAAAATTTTTTTCGTCAACTTTTTGTTGACAAAATTAAGGAAAAATGTTTTTTTCACTTTTTTCAGAATAACTTACAGGGACATGTAATTTTTAACTAACAATATTTGGCAAACTTATAGCTACGGTAGAGCTGAACAACTTTTCTGAACATATCAATACAATCTGCACGTCTCTAGGCACTCTAATAGCTCACACAGACCACTTTTTACCTTAAAAATTGTAGTTTTTCACTATTTTTTATGCTAAAAATTATTTTTTTTTGGAAATAATATATTCAAGTGCATACTTCTTTGTTGTGTTTCACTAACATTTTGTGCCCAGAAAAATAATATGATCCTGTACTTTTTGTGAAAAAAAAAAATTTTTTAAAAATTGTTTTATTCACTTTTTTCATTACGATTATTTGGCAAAACAACAACAAACAATAAATAATAGTAAATACTAAAATGAGCAACATAAGAAGTGGAACAATAACAAAGAAAGCAAAAAAATACAATAAAAATATAGCCTGACTCGTAAAAATGAAAACTTTTAAGGTAGAAATTAGTTTTTCTGGTCTGTTTAGGGTGCCCAGATACATTCAGATTGTATTGACATGTTCACAAAAGTTGTTTAGCTTTACCGTAGCTACAACTTTGCCAAATATTGTTAATAAAAAATTACGAGTCCCTGTAAGTTATTCTGGAAAAAGTGAAAAAAAAATTTTTCCCTTAATTTTTCAAAAAAGGTGCACGAAAAAATTATTTTTTAGCATAAAATGGTAATAAAATCTGTTTAGCGAACTTTTAGCTACATTATTGCCATATATGTTAAGCGGTATCACCGAGTTTGAATTTTCTGTTGGCCAAAAGTTTATGACACCTTTTTTTGAGGGCCCGCTGATTTTCCAAAATTTTGGAGGTGCATAAAACGAAATTGGTTACCAAATTCGCCAAGCTAAGTATAGGGTTTTACTACCCCGTTGTAGTACAATCGAATCTATACTGTCAAGTCCGTGTGCTTTATGGACTGTTGCACTTTGTTATCTGCATATTTTTAATATAGATTTTTTGGAAGCAAAGAAAATGCAGCTCCTTAAAAAATACTTCCATTTTTTTATACTGGGTTAATATCAATTTTAAATATTAATAATTAAAACTGTAAATTTGTATAATAAAAAAAATTGCACTAGAGTTTTGTTAATCTAAACTTGAACTCAATTTCAATATTCGTATCGGTATCGGAATCGGTATCGGCGATATTTATTTTTAAGTATCGGTATCGGATCGGCAAAACGGCGTATCGTTACATCCCTAATTTTTTCACACCTTGTTTTTTTACCTAGCTGGGATACGGCTATTGTTGACTTCTAAGTTTAAGCGACAAAAATTAGTTTTCATATAAAAACACATGTTGACCTGTCTCTTTGTTTATTGTCTACTTATTTTATTAATACATAACAAGAAATTATAACTACTGAGAAAAATACATACTAATTTTGTTAAAAAATAAGTAGTATCACTAATTTGAAGCATATATAAGTACCACTCATTACTTTGTAATCCGTTAAAAAAGTACAACTGACTACAAAAATGGCCAAAGTTTTTGCTTGGTATATTAAACTAGCATTTCTTATGAATTTTTAATTCCAAAATAAAAAGAAATATATCTAGAAAATGCGGCTATCCAATATTTTTAGGACAAAAGTCTATGAGCAATATGATTGTATTTATGAGTTCAGTTACAGCTAGAAATGCGATGCTTTCTTACACTTTTAATTTTCAGTTGAGTAAAGAAAAATAAAAGGAAAGGCCAACATTTTAATAAAAGTAATGAGAAATTTATCGCTTCGGTTGTCGTTGTTATTATGGGCACTATTTCTATCCGAATATTTTTCGCTCGACGTTATAGTCATAGATTATTTAGAGGCCAAACAGAAACTTCAAAATTCTAAGTCTGCTGTTAAAAACATAAATCTAAGAATCTATTAGTAGAACATTTTGTACCAGTATTGGTTTAAAATCAAAAATTCCCCACAGCACTAAAACGCACTTGGTTGCAATTAAAATCATTTATATTTTTTATTAATGCATTTTTAGAAGTTTATACAATTATTGTTGTAATAATTATTGAATATATGATTTAAGAATGATTTTTTATACATTCGAGTTAAACAAAAATTGATTTGCTAAACATGTTCTTGCAATTTGTGTATTTGGTATTAAAAATGTTTATCCCAAATAGGAACAAAACTACATTACTCTTTAATGAAAAAATACTCATCGATACAATTCAACAAACAAATGTCAAAAAAATTCAACAATTATTTTAAAAATATAATGAATAGAAACACAAAATTTTGTGTAAAATTGTGAAAAAAAAATTTATTAAAACTAAAATGTGCAAACAAATTGCAAATTAATGGATGTTCAAGTGCAAAATTAATGCTCTCTCAAGTGAGTTGAAATAAACGAAATATTCTCGCTCATGTAAGTTGAATTCACAGTACTCGTATGTATTAAGAGAGTTGTCATTATTTTATTGACATTACGAGACCTTGCTCTCTATGTTATCAATGGTTATAGCCTTGTTCTGTTTTATCACTAAATCCATAGGAAACGCAGTCCTAATACATTACCCATAATCGCCAAATGGAAATGATAAAGTAGGTTTTAAAAAGGTATCCGTTCAAACAAACGTTTATGAAACGTGCAGAAAAATTTTCTGTTTTTTTATTTATAATTAAAATTTTTTTTCAGCAATTAGTACAATACTACTAGTAGAAAACTTTCATGGTACAAAAATAGTACAAACATTTTTAAATAGTAAAGTTTTTGTAGTAGACAGGCGCGTTCTGAAAATCACATGACTTTAAATCACATGTGATTTTAAAATCAGTAAAGGTCATGCAGCTATTTTTTCACTATTTCCTAATACATTACCCATAATCGCCAAATGGAAATAATAAAGTAGGTTTTAAAAAGATATCCGTTCAAACAAACGTTTATGAAACGTGCAGAAAAATTTGCTGTTTTTTTATTTATAATTTTAATTTTTTTCAGCAATTAGTACAATACTAGTAGAAAACTTTCATGGTACAAAAATAGTACAAACATTTTTAAATAGTACAGTTTTTGTACTAGACAGGCGCGTTCTGAAAATCACATGGCTTTAAATCACATGTAATTTTAAAATCAGTAATGGTCATGCAGCTATTTTTTCACTCTTTTTTTGTTTAGTTTGAATTTTCAAATTCTTACACTAGTCCTCTTTGAACAAAAATTCACTTATGAGTTTTTTAATTTTTTAATCTTTTCAGAGTTTTTTTTTTGGCACTTGCATTATAATTGATCTTAGCAGGGCTCGCCACTTTTAACCAACTTTAGAGATGTTTAACTATTTTAAGACATTTTTTGCAATTTTCTTTCTTGTCAAACGAACTTAAGGCAAATAATTTAATATATGCATTTGAATTAAATCCATACAGGCCGACTAAATACTCATGACTTAATAATTAAACTAAATTTTTGATATATTAAGGAATACTTTTTTATGAGCATTAATGTTTTTATTACTCTTTTCCCCTACACATAAATTTATGTATATCTCAACATCCTTTTTAAAAAAATCAAAAGTATTTCATTTAAAAAGTATTATTCAAATTATATTAAATAAACGTTCTCTACAAATTTACCTTCACCGTTTTATACAACTTTTTTGCAGACCATTGATTTTTATTTTAACTTTGAAGAGTAAAATCTTGGAAAAAATCACAATAACAACTTTTAAAAGAATCTATAAAACAAACATGTTCTAAACTCTGCTGAAGATACTCAATAATAAATGTACCTTCACATTTTTCTTTTAAACTCGGCAGGAAAAAACTAAGAACAAACACAAGATATGTATGAAATCATACAATAAATAAACTTTAAATGAAGAAAAGCACTATAGAAAAACAAACATTGAAAATGGAAAAAAATAAAAGATTTAAAAAGAATTTTTATTTCAGAAGTCGAGTGATGAAAAAATAAGAAAAAAACATTTTCAGGACAACGCCTTGAGAGAAAGATTTGCTATTGCTCGTTTACTTTACAACCAACAGATTCTGCGATAAATAATAAAAACTTTGCTTGCGCTTAAGTTTGTTAAATGGCAGAAAAAAATATATATATAAAATGATATCGAAAAATTTAACAAAAGCAGTAAACGAGTAAAGCTGAACAACTGACTCCCTTCATATAATCTGTGCTTTTGTACGTGACGTTATCTGGGCCGTTACAACATGAACGTGCTTGGAAAACTAGAACTTATGATAGAAACTTTAATGAACATGAATAAAAGATACCAAGATAGAAATTTTTATGTTGACATTGCTGATTTGAAAGTTTAAGAAACTTTCATAAAAAAGTACTTTTATTTAAAAAAAGTATTTCTTTTAAAATTATACCAGAAGAAAAAGTTTTTTCATTACATCTGCAACATAGGTTTCATTTAAAGCTGCTTTTTTCATAGATATACCTTTTCCTGGAGTACTTTTCTTCTTCAAAATCAAAGTTTTCGGGATGAAATCTCACCAAAGACTGTATCTCAAATATGTAATTGTTTGTTATAACTTTTTTCTTAAATGTCTTCAAGAAGTTCTTTTTAAATGGAATATAAATATTTCTTTTAGTTATTTTCATGCAACTAACTTTTAGATAAATGCACTATTTTATCAATGTAATCTTTTTGAAAAAGATTCATTTCTAAAATGTACTTCATCTTAAAAAGTATTTCTGGTTAAAATTAGGAATGCATCCGATACCGATAAATCAGGTTTGCCAGCATATCGGCATTGGCGATATTTTTTGTGGCAGCTAAAATAAACCCCATACAAGCAAAATGTATTAGTACACTGAAAAAAACTATGCAACATATGAACGAAATCGTTCGTATATTTTACGAAATATTTTGTAATTTCGCACCACGAAATTCTTTCGTAAAATGTACGAAACGAACGAAATTTTTGTGTTTATTTTACGAGTTTATTTTGTGTTTTAAGAAATTATTTTTTATATAATACGAACGTTTCGTAGTAAAGAGAAAAAAGTTTTACATTTTACGAAATAATTACATAGTTTAAGGTAATATTTAGAGAATATTACTAAATATTTTTTGTATTTTACGAAAGAACTTTGTATGTATTATGAAAGAATTTTGTAAAAAGCAAAATAAAATTTTAGATTTTACGAAATATTTTCATAACTGAAGATAATATTTAGAGAATATTACGAATTATTTTAGTTGCTTTACGAAAATTATAACCATTTTAAAGAAAATATTTTATAAAATTAATCAGAAACCTATTCTGGTTAGGCACTGCTCTTAGACAAAATTTGTTTTGCAGCAATTATTTGATAATGGTAGGATATTTCCGTTAATTTCTTCTGCACAGATTTCACGTAATGCATATTATTTATTAATAAGTCCAATTTGATTAGTTTGAGCAATCGTTTTTAATAGAACTACCAAAATTATTGCTAAAATGTTAAACCTAATCATATGAGCTGCAGTTTAAGTTACTTAACCTTTTTTTTAAATTAAATAACTTTTTTTTACATATTTCTTGTTATTAAAGTTGCCCCTTCTCTTCTCAGAAATCCCATTTTTGTGCCATTTTTATTATAAAATCCCCTTTTTGAAAATTTTCAACGCTAACGCTGTCTACAACTTATATGCATACGGGTCAATTTTATATGATTCAATAATATTAAGAACAACTTATATAGTCCATAATATATTTCGTAATATGTACGAAATTTTAGTATATTTTACGAAAAAACGTACTAGTAAATGTTTTCGTTTCCTTCGTAAAACTATAAAATTCTGGTGTAAAAATTTATTCCGTAATATGTACGAAAGTTTCGTATATTTTACAAAAAAAAAATTGCTACGAAAAGTTTTCGTTACTTTCGTCAAATAATAAAATTCTAGACTCAACCTAAATCGTAATATGCACGAAAGTTTCGTACATTCTCCGAAAAAAGTAAATACGAATGGTTTTCGTTACTTTCGTAAAAAAATAAAATTCTAGACTAAAACTTTTTTCGTGGAATGTACGAAAGTTTCGTATATAATACGAAAAAAGTAACTACGAAAGTTTTTTTCGTAAAATGCTGCATGGATTATTTTCAGTGTATGTGTTTGCCGGTTCTTGGTTTATATATAATTTTTCCATACAAACAAAGAAATGTGTTCATAATCTCTTAAAAGTAAAACCTTTGGACGTGGCCAGTGGAGCCAGATTAGGGGATTTGTCCCCAAATTGGGGTTTTCAACTTCTTTTTGGGGACAAATTTTCGTGGGGATGTATTTGGGGATTTTCACTGTAGGTTGAAACCATGTCAAATCGACAAAAAAATGCAATTGTCGTACACAAGAACTCCGATTTCGATGATATTTGCACAACTGTTATCCATTAATGGTATTAAAAAAAATATATATTTGCAGACCTCGGACCCCTCCCGTTTTTAAAACTATAAGGTCATGAAAGTTGGAAAAATTTGACTAAAGTGAACTTAAAAAACCAGCTATAACTTCTAAACTTCAAAACTAAAAAAGTTTTATATGATGTTATTTTTCAGGTTAAAATAAGGCTTTTGAAATGATGTACATCTCGATATTTTCGGCGAGTAGTTCAAAGGTCATTTGTGCAGGTCTTGAACTGAAAGGACTATATCTCAAAAAACAGATTAAAAAAAAATTAAAAAAAGTGGTGCCCTTCTAGTTTCGGAGTTATGGAGCAAAAGATGGCCCAAAGATTGATTTAAGTTTTATAAGTACAATTATACTGCTTTCATTAATATTATTATTTCTACGTACGTATTTGCTTGTGAATCCAAATTCATTATTAGGTTCGTAACGTTTAATTCAGAAAGAATTGGGCATGATTAATATTCCAAGGAACAAGGGAAAAATAAACATCAACTTGATTTTTCGTCGCTTTCCAATTTTTCATTTTTGAAATGTTTAAATTTTTTAATGTATTTTTTTAAAGTAAATGGGATGTGCTATACACGGGAAAAATATTTTCTTCTTCAGTTCGGCCATTGAACAGATAATAGTCCATTCATGTTTTTCAATCTGCTCTTGTTTTTTAGGCCCCATCTAGAGTAAAAGGCGTACTCAATGATTATTATTTCCATTTTGTTTAAAAGGCTGCTAAATTACGCTCCGAATAGTGTATCATTTGCTGTGATCGGATAAAAGCGATTTTATTTTCTTAAAGTTTACCCTTTTAAGAAGATATTTAAAAAAAGGCCTTGTAGCTGTAGCCAAATATTTCTTTTTTTGTAACAAATTTTCTGAAAATGTAATTAAGCTTAACATCTTCTTTCAGAATAATTCGAAATGTACTTTTCCAAAGGTACTTTACTAAATATGATTTTCTAAACACACTTTTCTTAAGGCTGAGGCCACACGGGCATTCTTAAAACGCTTAGTTTCTGCTTTTTATATTAAATTGGAAAGTTCTAAATTTTTTTAAACTTCAAATTTAAAATAAAAAGCAGAAACGCCGCTTTTAAAAACGCCCGTGTGTACTCAGCCTAGGGCACTAAAAGTACTTTTCCAAAGATACTTTTCTATGTAAATTTTTTAAACAACGGTTTTGTATTTCACAAATATTTTAATTCAATAATATCTTTTTGGTACTTTAGTTTTGTGTCCCAGTTGCATTTCCCTTCTAAAACTATTCCTTCTCCTTGTATAATAAGTCCCATCACTATTGCTTTTTACACTAGAGTTTTCGAATTATTCGAAAAATGGCATTTTTAAAAAAACCGGTTTCGAGTATGGTTTTGTGCAAATAAACCGGTTAACCGGTTCTTATAAAATGTATGTGCATATTTTATTTTTTTAATTTTTTGCCCAAAATCTTTATAATACTATCCCTTGCATATCCCTTGAAATAAGTTGTTTTCCGTCCTCAGTTTTTCCTGTCAGCTCCAAATTTTTTAATCAGCATGTTTAATATTTCGATCAACAAATCACCAAAAGATGCATGACAGAACTATCTGCAAACTATCCTAATGTAGTTTTCTGATTTCCTCAACTCTTTCTTTTTTCTTTATAGAAACTCATAAAAAGTTGAAGACTTCAAACATTTTATCTGCTAGCTATTGTTCTTCAGGACAGTCTCTTACGAACAAAATAAGCCATATATCATGAACATCGATGGACATATGTAGATTTTATTAGCAATTAACTGAATACACACACACACACACACACACACAATTGAAAGGTACTTATGTTTTAAATCTTTTCAATAAAAAAAATTAATTTATTTCCTAAAGAAGTCTGACTGAAAATTGTACGACCGATTTGGATGACTCTTTTTTGTTGTATGTGTATTCAATGCTACTAATGAGGTAAAATTTCGGGCTTTCGTTTGAAATCTATTAGAATTTAAACTAGTGGACCGATATTTAAAAGTTTTCACTTTGTTACTGATTGTCTATAAAGTACCCCAGGCAATAAAAATTTGTGTAAGGTGGGACGAGTCGGTAAACCATAGGCACTATTCGTTTTCCCCCCAAACGGAAACACCAAAAATACTCGTAGCATTAAAATCAATTTCAACTCGAAGAACTGACCGGTAAATTTGAATGCGTTATCAATAGTAATTAAAGTTTTAGTTTTAAAGCAAACTAAAATTGATTCAGATTTTAATAAATTTTAGAGAAAAAACTTCAACCATGTAATGCAGATTTGTTCTTTGCATATATTTGGTTTGATAAATTTAATAAGGTCGAACCATGTTTTTTAAATAATGTATGGGAAAGGAGACGAAATTTCAACCGATTTGTTTGCATATTTTACATTAAACTTGATGCTAAATAAACGCTCGCTAAAATAAAAGTTAAAGAAATGGAAAAATTCCATTTGGGGTATCTTTGTTATATATTTTTAAAGTATAAAAAATTTATTTTTTTGCCATTAAAATCTAGAAAATTAGTTTCCGTGAAAAAACCGGTTAATCAACACATAAAAACCGGCATGCCGAATTTTTCGAAAACATAAATTATTCAAAACCGGTTTATTTTCAGAAAGGGGAAAACCGGTTTTCGGTTCCGGTTTTTGCATACTCTACACCAGAGTATAAAAAGATTTTTCTTTCTGGTGTATAAATAGCAAACATTAAATATACTACATACCACCATCCAATTTAAGGCCCTCCCAATTAAACCAGTAAAAGAACCAAAATATATATGTATATGTATATAAAAACATACATACATATGTTAATGTATGTATTATGTATATATTTATATATACTTTGTCTACAGCTACATATTGAATTTATACTTGGGAAAGAAAAAATCTGTTGGTGAATCAAAGTACATCCCAATGGTCGAATGTTTTAACAATCACGTCCCTGCAATATCATTATGTACTCAATTCAACTCAAGCTTTTGTTCTTTCATTTTTGGAAATGACTATGCAACAAACTGATGCTATGTATGTATATACACATTTGTGTATAAACATGAAAGTAGTATTTCACAAATAGATAATAAAGATTGTTCGTTCAGTAGTGCTCGTGCGAGAGAAACTGGGGACTTAGATGCTTTTTTGTTATACTATTTAAAGACGTTTCTTCTTGTGTTCATATTTTTTTTCACAGATTTTTTTTTCTTTTTTTCATACTATTACTGTGCATTGTACATAATGTACTGTGACACACATAACAGGATATTTCATACACAAGTATTTACTTTATTTTATAGTGTGAGTCTGTAGTTAAAATGCTTGTGCTTTTCTACATACTCACATTTTTCATCTAGTCCTCATTTTCGTTTCTGTTCCACAGTTTCCCTTTAGTGTTTATTTTGTGCAACACACACACACACACACACACATTTATGTATATCCTTTAATTTGTAAGTAAAGGCTAAAGCATGGAAGTACGAGATACAAATCTGTATCATGGCTAAAAATCATTGAAATCTGTTTAGTTTAAAGCATGGATTCAAATTGTTTGTAGGATGCTGTATGAATGAATGTTATATGTTGCGTTGTGCTGTGTTAATGTTGCAAAAAGGAAAAAACTTAAAATGAAATGTTTAAAAAGGTATGAGAATTTTAATGTGTCTGTATTTACAGTGGTGATTTCTTTTTTTTTGCGAGTAAACTGTAGGGAAAGAACATTGGTTGTTTGGGTGTTTGAAAAATTATTGATTTTGTTAAAGAGTAATTTGTAAGCTTAAGGATTTGGTAAAACTATTGCGAGACTCGAAAGGGGTTTTAACAGGAATTTTTTATGAATGAATGTTGATATTTAGAAAAAGAATTTGTTTTTGGAGATATTAAGAAGTGTTTTAGCTTTAGATTATTTTCATTTGGATGAAAATTTACCGATGTTATTTTTTGCAAGATATATGTAATTTATATAATCTTGAGGCCGCGTAAATATTGTTTCTAAATTTGCTCAGTACTTTCAGGAGATATCATAAAAGTTTAACAAAAAATAAGTTAACATTTTATAAAAACATTTTAAATTTTTTGTTTTTAATAATGCATAAAAAATAAAAATACAGCAACGGGTTTTTTTATTCACTAGTTTGTGGCTAAATGTATTCCAAAAGGATTGAGACCTTTTTTTATTGAAATTTGTGCACAACTTTTGATTTTATGCATAATTCAGTAAGAGAACTGAACTGATAAAAATAAAATTTTCATACAACAGCAATTTCTGACTTTGTGTTTGTTTTTGCTGCTGTTGAATGGAAATTAAAACTTTATCAATTCAGTTCTGTCACTAAATGGTGAATAAATTCAAAATTTGTTTACCACCAATTTCAATGAAAAAGGGCTAATTTCTTTTGGAATATATCTAGCTAAATGCTACTGTAAAAAACCTGGCCCGTTGTTGTATCATTATTTTGTTATAAAGTTTTAAGAACAAAAATGTAAAAAAATTTTATAAGAAATTATTCTTTTGTTCAAACTTTTACGATATCGCCAAAACTACTGTGCAGATTTGGAAATAATGTTTCTATGGCTTAAATATTATTTTGTTGTCGAATTTTGAATTTTTTACTTCACTGAATAGAGCATGGCCTTCTCAAGTTATGCTCATATATAGGGGCTTTTTCCCGGGAATTCCCGGGAATTCCCGGGACGGGAAGTCGCTTATTTTCGTTTCCCGCTTTCCCGGGACATTTATCCGGGAATTCCCGGGATTAAAAATCAATTTATATACATAAAATGTATTGATTTTGGCACCCAAAAATCCTTCTTTTTCTTTAAATTATTGTCGTTCACCATGAAATAATATCTATGTAAGGGGAAAGAAACCAACGAAGGCTCAAAGTGTATATTAAATTATTTGGGATTGAAAAACGAAGAGAAAAAAGTTGTCTCTTTAATTAATTATTTAAAAGAAGAGTTTTTTTAGTAAAAGCAACTGTAAAGCTTTTCAGTATGCACCAAAATGCGCGGTAATTAGATATGCAGAAGATCGTTATGCACGTCTTTTTGATGCATTAGTGACGAAGAAAATGGGAAAATAGATATTACTTCAGATGACAATGATGTTTTACAAAAGAAGACTTTCGAAGAAATTTTATTTATACAACTCCCTCTTAACTATCCGGGCAACTTCTGTCGATGGCGAAGGCTTTTATAAACAACTGAAATTTTGTTACTTAAATAAGAAACCGATTGTGAGATGAAACAATTAATACATTGACTGTCTTAAAAGGCCATTTGCAACAAAGAATATAGAAGTACAAATTTTCTAAGGGCAGAGAATTTTCATTGCATACCAAGGAGTGTAAGGACGGAGTTTACTGTTTACCTTTAAATCGCTCTTTGGATCTCTCTTTAAAATCATTGATGAACGATCAGAAATAAAAGAACTTTGATTTCAGTCCATCAGTGATTTTACTAATGATTTGTATTCTCTATTGTTGCTCGGTCTAAAAATAGTTTTTAAATACGAAGTTTCCTTAAAATTTGAATAAAAATATTGTTCTTTTTTACCTAATTTACTTTGAATCTTTTTGTTTTTCTGATTAGTTAAGTTCAGTGCTTTTTATCACATTTCTTTAGACACTGTTTGTTTGTGAAATACTTTTAAAATAAATCTCAGTTTAAAATAAGGAATGATTGAATGATTAATTTTGCTTATATAAAAATCAATTAATACCGGAATTTAAATTTTTGTTAAATATTTTAGTACGTTCTTCAATTGCCGGGAATTTCTTTTTTATTTCCCGCTATCCCGGGAAACAAAAAAGTCCGGGAATAAAAAGACCCTACTAATATATGTCCTCCAAGTGCCTTAATTTTTGGCATAACGGTATATCTCAAAAACTAGAGCTGCTAAAAATATTATAAATACCTATATATTTAAAATCTGCATAACATATATAGTCGGTAACGGCTAAAAATTTTGCGGAACGGGATGTACTGTAAACATGTGTTATTACTAAATTTATATATTAAAAATTAGTAGCAACATATAATTTAAATGATACTTCTTTGTTAAATGACATAATTTTATATGTATGTATATAGGAATCTTATGTGTATATAACAATAAATAATATAGGCAGAACATCACATAGCACAGTTTTTCCTATTATTTTGCAAAATAACGTTAAAAATTTCGATTATTAAAATCTGAGTATACTTCAGAAAACTGCACATACATGCAGAGAAAATATATGGTTGTGGCATGGTTGCGTCAACAATCTTTGTTTTCCGATATAGATTATGCTTGTGGCAAATAAAATATTATTATTTTAAATGATTGTGAGCTTTAATTAGTTTACGACAAAAAAAGTATGCTTACATTTCATTATGACATTATTGGTCTTCATATTAGTTGCAACATGGTTGATTTTATTGTTGCATGAATATATATAGTACCCCATTTTCTACTGGCCGCTATTTCTCATTGCTTACTGTATTCTACTAGTCAAACCCTTTCATTTGATATCCATATTGAGGTGCTTGTAAACAAATAAATAATTCACCCTTTTGTGGCAGCGGCCATAACACTAAATACTAGGGATGGGCAAAAAATATCGATATATCGAAATTGTTTAAAAAATATATTGACATATATCGTTTAAATTTTTATTTGCAATATATCGATATTTTTTTGTCTATATATCTGTGGCTTGGTGCTAAAAGGCCAATACCAATATTTTGCTGTTTTGAGTTAATCATTCATTGCATTAGGTTTATGCCCACTTTTTTTCATGATATAGTATTTAAACACAGAAACTTAATGAGTGTGCAAACTTGCATAAGAATCGGTTGAGTAGAAGTAGTTAAAAAGGAATGTGTATTTATTTTGTATAGGCCATTTTTCAACGGGACCAATCTGGAAGTAAATCCTTTTATATAAAGAAAATGATGCTGAACCCGGTTTATAAATGGCAGAGTTTCGAAGGAACATATATAAAAAATATGGGATGCGGTTGGCCTTGCGGCCATCCCTGGAACTTCCCGCTAATTACAAACTCAAAGCGCCGAAAAATCTATAAATTTCGGAGTTTATTAAAAATTATTTAAAAAAATTTTTCGACAACGGTATCTCTTGAATCCCTTACAAGATTAAGATCAGATTTGCGGTATTCGACACAGTTTTTTAAGTCAAAAAAGTTAAATGAATGCCGAAAGTCGGTATGACAAAAGACTTTATGAGTTATTAAAATAAAGCGCTTTTTTGAAATTTTGCGTCAACGATATTTTTCGAACGAAGCAATCGATCTTAAGAAAAATTTCAGCATTGACACTGTTTTTTGATTTTAAAAGCTGATTAGATTTTGGATTCGATCATAGTAGTAGTTTCAAATTTATTTGAAACAACCTTTTTTCGAAATCTTTATTTTCGAAAATTCTTAAGTTATGAGAGATTTACACACACCCTCTCACACATAGAATAGACTCCCATGCCGTCAAAACTTCGAGAGCTGATGAGAACTCTATTTTCGAAAATCGGGTTTTGTAATTTCCGGTTATCTTTGATTGCGGGAAATTACAAAAATACACGAGGAATTGATAACGTTATTTTGGAGTCGGTTAAAAATAAAATAAATATTGGTGCACACCTCATTAGGCAACTGTTTACTCGTTAAATTGGTAAAATTTCCCATACATTTGTTGTGACAAAATATTTTAAATAAATTTTACAGCAACAAAATATATGAGAAACATTTTACCATTTAACGAGTAAACAGTTACCGAATATTGCGTGAACTGCACCATTGTATGTAAATTTTTTAATAAATCTTTTATAAATATAAAGGAGAGAAAAACAAAATTGAGTAGGGCGCATAAAAATTCACAATAAATTTTCTAGATTATACAAAATAAAAATTCTTTAAACTTGCACACTTAAACTCAACAAAATATTAAAGAAAAACACAAAGTAGTAAAAATTCCTTTAAAAAAATCGAAGACAAAAACGATAAAAATGTCTGGAAGACATAAAGGCGCTGATTTGGTAACAGAAACAAACATACATGTATAAATACAAACACAAACCCAAGCCATCTTAAGCAAACACATACTAACTAAATGGTTTAAGTGTATTTCAAACAAAAGAGAAAACCATATGGCTGATAAATAGTATAAAGTAAAAAGCAATTTCGTTAACATTCCACTAATACAAAAACAACTATGACCCATACTCACTTGTAACATGGCTAACACATGCACACATATACGACTAAATACTCCCTGCAGACAAAATGGCTAGTATGTGGTTACAAATATACTAGTTGCTTTTTAATTCAGACTAGTTTCATATCTGTCCTTTTTACATATAGGTATCATACTATCGATTTTAACATTAGGTTGTCATAGGAGCCCAACTAGTTTATTTGTATATAGTTATATGCTAATTGAAATACTAGTTATTGTAGACTAGTGCGCTTACTAGTTTATTTATGGTTTTTTAAATATTAAAAAGCATTTGGCTCAACCGGGGTATGAACACATAGTCCACATATTTCAATGCATGTACTCTATCCACTGAGCTACTTTCTACTTATTATATTTAAAGCTAAAACTTTGTTTTATGTACTTACATATCAATTTATAAGAAATATAATTTAAAGTACTCGTATCATTACAACTAGTGATATGACTGTTCCAAAATGTCGTTTTTTGACTAGTATCGTTATTACAACTAGTAATATGACAGTCCTTTTGTGACTAGTATCGTTACAACTCGTAATATGACTGTCTCAAAATGGAACTAGTTATAAATAATCTGCAGGGCTGTTACAACATGACAGTACCTACATAAAAATATTTTTATCATTTCCCTTGTATTAAATTATAGTATACGTATGGATGGATTTAGTACGTATAAATGTATGCACGTACAAACTTTAGTATACATAAGTACGTATGTGTATGGTTCCTTAAATTTTGTTGCCATTTTGGCGTATATTGCAGGAAATCAACCATTTTCACTCAAATCCCGTTAAATAATAAAAACAATGCCTAGAGTGAGAGTACCAGAGAGAGAGAGAGAGAGAGAGAGAGACCCCAAACTTGAGTGAGTTTTATTATTATTACCACTACTTTTGCAATTAAAGAATGGGGTAGTAAGAATGGCTTTATTTGGTTTGTATGGCTGTGAAACTGTCTCCAACATGTATAGAGCTTTAAAATCAAGTTGCTTTGACTAAATTTTTCATTGGTTGGCTGTGATTTTTTTCTTGCATTGCTTTTGCATTTGCTTCTTTATAATACAGAGTTTTGTTGTGCATTTGATATCATTCCAGCGATACATTAAGTATAAGCGAGTGAACGTTCCAATATTATCTCAATGTTTGGCTTTTAAATTTATCGTTTCTCTTTATTGCTGCTTCGACACCACAAAATGTATCGATTATATGATAGTGTGTATATTTGTGTTACAAAATTCCAATAACTTTCCAATGCGCTTACTCTTTTTGGAAATATGTACTCCAGAAGCTTTTTTTGTCCATTGGTTTTGTTAATGTAAAACACAAAACATGGTGGTGCACGTGTATTTGAACGAGTATTTATAGCCCTGCTTTTTTTTGTTGTTGTTCGACAATTATTCTCTTTTGTTGTTTCCATCCAAAAGGGGGTTTTGTTTACTACAATAATAGTTTTGGGGGCAGGGAACATCATGTTTATATTTAATGCCATCATATTTTTTTACTCCTCATCCGCTTTCCTTGTGTCGTCAACACTAAATAGGATTTTTATGGAATTTATGTTAAGTTGTTTTTTGTATGTCATACTGTAGATGTTGAAGTTTATGACGTTTTAGTATTTAGTGTTGTGCTGATTTTCTATTTATTAAATTTGTATGTCTGTATGTGGTTTAGTTTCTTTTTGCCATTTTCTCTTACAGCTTTTGACAGATTTTGTGGCTGGAGTAGGTGCTGGGGTAGCAGTAGCAGTAGTACTGATTTAACATATCAGGGATTTAATGTATTTTTAAATTGGATTTGTTAAGATTTTTTATCGTGTTTGTTTTAGTATTAAATCATTGAGTTGTTTATGTGTGAGTTGATGGGAAGGTGGAATGAAAGGGAATTTTTTGCTCTTTAATGTGTGAAAGGAATCGATTTTTGTCGCATTTAAAAATATATACAGACACACTTTTTTACTATATACGACATACAGATCTTTAAACTTTTGTTTTAAATTATACATCACTTCAAAAAAATGTTGTTAAAGTTTTGGTTTTATTTATATAAGTACATATTTACGTACATGATTATCTCAATAACAAACGCCCACCCAACTCACAACCTATTGTAGAAGTTGTAAGTTCTACAAATTTTGTTGGCAATTTCTATATAAACATTGACTGAATCGCCTATTCCGAAAAAGATTATAAGCAAGTTTTATTTTTGATTTTAAAATTTAAAGAAATATATACTTGGTTTTAAATATTGCAATAATTTGTTATATTTTTTTATTCAGTAGGGGCAATGAAACTTGTACCATACACATATGTATGTATACATACATATATGAATTTTATTAAGGTCACATTAATTTCAGTGGGAAGTTTACAACTAAAATTTTGTAGATTTTTTTAGTTCTCTATTTTCTAGAGCTTAAAATATCGTATCTAAAAATCAATTTACTATATGTATCTGATTTAAAATACATCAATGGGGGCATTATTCATTTTTGGAAAACGAGAAATTTAGTCGGATTCGGTTAACAGAACAGGGCCGTATATATTCACCAAATTTAACTAAATTTAAAATCAATCGGCCCTGTTCTGTAAGCCGAATCCGATTAAATTTCTCGTTTTGTAAAAATAAATAATGTCCCTATTGATGTATCTTAAATCGAATATAGTAAATTAATTTAAGCTCTAACAAATAAAAATCGACAAAAAGTCTGAAAAAAATTTTCTATTAGTAGACTTAATTTTTCTAAATTGAGCGTTTTTAAATCGACACGCTTTACAGAACAGGGAGGATAAAGTTTGACAAAGAAAATTAAGTTATAAATATATTACTCATACGTAACGTGACCAGAAGGTTTTTGTAAAAAGCGGGAGAAGAACCATTGAAAAGCGGGATTTTGATGATTATAATCATAGAAATGGAGTGTGTTTATATAACATTGGCGTTTAGTATTAAGGTCTTAAGTCAGAAACTATAATTTTTTGTAATGTTAAATTTTAAATTATTTAAAATGATTACGATTGAAAGCAGTTTTGCTAGATTTAAGTTTTTGATACCAAACGAAAGAGAAAAAAAATTTAGTACGACCCAATCAAAAATTCAATATTAATTTTTTTACTTAAGACCTTAATACCAAACGCCATAGATATGATATCTTATATATATGTATGTACTTAGGAAATTCATTAAGTAACAGACCTTACAATTAAAAAAAGTGCATTTTTAGAATTTTTTTCAATTCATCACTTTTATTTCCTCCATTAAGATGAAATAAAAATGTTATAAATTTTTTTAAGCCTACATGTCAAAGATAACACGAAACATAAAGTCGTTAAGATCTGACTACACTCTAAAACATTACTTCAAATTTACGATCATATATTGTCTAAATTTGTGTTGAAAATTTCTCCTGGTCTAAAATTACATCGATTTTGTAGTTATTTTATTAAAGAAAAAACTTTTCAAATTAAACATATTTCGTCCAAGTGGAAAAAATGTAACATAAAGTATAATACGGCTATGTCTGAATGGTAGATACGTCAGACTATCAGTCAGGAGGTCGCGGTTCAAACCCGCACGTAGCCAATCGCTATTTTTAGGAAAAACATTTTGTTGAAAAATAATGCGTGTGTAATTTTAGGTCGATAATAATCTGAAAAGTGTTGCCGACTATTATCGACCTAATTTTCAACAAAAGTGTTTTAGAGTGTAATATAAGAAAGTTATAAACCTGTTAAGGCTCGTCTCCGTAGAGCTTTTTTCGTTCATAATGTTTAGAATTTCGATTTCGTCAACGATTACGGTGTATGTGTAAACGAGCCTTAAATGAAAAAAAATCCCAAGGTATCTTTCACACAAAATTATATTAATTTGATTTGTGGTTAAAAGAATATTTTCGGTCAAAATATATTTTGTATTAAAAAAAATCCGTTTTTTTCAATTATTGTCCTGTAAATTTGATATTTTTAGTCGAATCCTAGCAAAAACTTTGCTTACTGGCAGGCAAACATGTATATGAGGATTTATGTCGCAACTACTTACAATTTGACTCGATAACTACTTATTTCTGTTTGAGAAGTACAAAAAATAAGGCGTACCTTTCACAAATGTATTTACATTGTCACATCAATTAACTAGTTATTATTTGGCTTACTTGAAGCTAAAAAATAAGTAGTCAAATAAACAAATTAAAATTAAAAAAAAAGTATACGCATTACGAAGACAAGAAATTTTGCCACTCAGCTATTATTGACTTATAAGTTTAAGCGACAAAAATTAGATTTCATATACATACACATGTTGACTCAAACAATGCCTGTCTACTTATTTTATTAATATGTAGCAACAAATTGTAGCTACTTTCAGATAATGATAAAAATACATACTAAGTGGTAGTTCTAATTTGAAGCATAGTAATAAGATAAATAAGTACGACTCATTACTTTGTAACCCATTAATAAAGTACTACCGATTACAAAAATGACAAATGTTTTTGTTGGGATACTAGCCAAGTTTCTGTTCCAGGATTAATAAGTAAAAGTTAGCCTGATTCGTGCTTGATTCAAGCACGCGGCGGGACTGATTAACGTACGCAGCTAGGATTGATACAAGTACGCGGCGGGATTGATTCAAGTCTGCAGCGCACTTGAATCTACATGTAATACGACGTTTGTCAGCTACTTGTCGGCTATGACCGAGCAATGAAAATAAACAACAACAAAATCAGAACAGTGATTTGTGGCTATCATCAAGCAAACAAACAATAACACAGTACGAACACCGACTGTGTATAAAGTTTATAATCATATTCGTACTTAAAATAAGAATTTTTTTCAATGAATAAAGCCTAAGCAGGCTAAAATTAAGTATTTTGCACTTGAATATTCCGACTTAATCAATCTTCCTGTACTTGATTTTAGAAAAACCGGGATTACCGTACTTTTGACACCGCTTGGGATTAATTTAAGTACGGATGGTTTGATTTTTCTTTTCAGTGTAACAGCCTTGTATTTCCTTAATCATAATTAATTTTATTCGTATTTGGTTTAAGTTTCCACACTCCGCATAGTTTACCAATGCTACGATTTAGCCTAGCAATTAAATATCTCTTAACATTTCTTTTTAAATAACTACTACTTTTTCAATTCATAAAAAGTGTGAATATGCACATTAAATATTTAATATATTTAGTACATTTTTCTTTAAGCTTTACAACTAATCTACCAGATTTTATTTAAGCAAATCTTTCTATTTAATTAAGATATTTGTTGTTTGCTTTTATTGTAAGGCTACAGAAACTTAATCCTTACCTGTATGTATATAAGTATGTTTTTTCATATCACTTTTTTGGTGGAAGCGTTTGCCACAATAGCTGCAGGGGAATGGTCGGGTATCACTGTGTATTAAGAGATGCGTTGACAATGTGCTGGAACGTTTGAAACGTTTGCCACATTGTTTGCATTCAAAAACTTTTTCTACATTATGAACAGCCCTGTAATTACAATAAACAAAAAAAACAGAAACAATTAGAAAACTTTTGTTAGTGCAAAAAATAAAATAGGTGTTCACTACATAGAGAAAGCTATAATTTAACCAGACATTGTCTTTCATACATTAATTAGTATTAAAACGGTTTAAAGTGGTCTTCGTTTAAGCTTTTTTTCTCTATTGTTGTGAATACCCTTAATATTTTAGTGTGGTAATTAAATATGCTCAAAAGCCACCAAACATAGTCTTTATTTAATTAAATACATAAAAGTGTTTTAAGTGTGCGTTTTGTGTGTTTACCAACCTGTGTTGACTTAAACTAACTTCATGACCAAAGGTCTTGTTGCACAATTCACAGGCATAAGGCTTTTTTCCATGATGTGTCCGTCGAGAATGTACTTCAAGGCCATGCGGGGTAGAGAACATTTTTTCGCATTTCATGCATGAATACAGGTCACTGAATTGTGGCAAGCCAGACCATTTAGCGGCCATATGGTGAAAATGTAAATGGGAGGGATGTGGCAGGCCCAAATGAGAATTTGGCGGCAAGCCATTAGTAGCATGACCACTAGCAGCAGCTGCTGCCGCTGCCGCAGCTGCTACACCATTCGGTGTACCACCGTTTTGGGCTGATTGTAGAGGCACCATTAAATTACGCAATCTAAAAAGATCTTCTTGGGAGGCAGGATGATAACTAAAATGAAAATGCAAAAAAGGGTTTGTTTGATTATAACATAAAGTAATTAGAGTTTCAACACAAGACGTTTTAATTAAATTAAAAAAAAAAACATTTTTCTTTTGCTTACCTCGACGCTAGACTAGATTGCTGCTGTTGACCCTGGTGGAAAGCAAAGGCAGCAAAGAAGGGAAAGGCAGGCGATAGAAATGGTCTTTGAAACATGGCTGGCTCATAGTTGGTGGGATAGGCCTGCCTTAAAGCTTCAAAAGGGTCGGTATTATGATGATGTATGTGATTCGCAGATTTTTGAGGATCATCTTTCCTTAACAGCGCTGACACCGAAAACATTTCAGACTTCTTAGGACTTGTTCTACTATGAATTAACAGATCACTGTTATTATTATTACTGCTACTATTTGTTACACTAGAAGGCCTGGACATTTGTCGTCTGTGTATGGGAGAGGCTGGAGGAGAATCTACTTCTAGTTCTACCGAACTGGAACGAGATCTGGAGCGTGATATCAGTGAACGCCTACAATTGCTATCATCATCCAAATCAATTTGTGACGAGGAAGAACGAGACAGGCTGCGGGAACGTGATCTAGACGCTCTTTCGTAGAGACGTTCAGCTTCTAAGGCGTTCAAAGGCTGCTGTAGTCCCTCATTATTTTGGAGTTTCCATTGTAAAATATGGTTTTTACTTAACATGGCTATACTGTTATTATTGGTTTCTTCCAACATCAGCTTATTAGCCGCTGTGGGGGCATGATTGTTAGAAACAGCCACTGCAGCGGCCGCCGCTGCTGCTGCAGCTACGGCGGCCGTGTGAGCCTGTAAATGTTCAGTCTTGACTAGTCGATTGATGCTGAAAGCCAATTCATCTAGAAGAAGGAAAGAAAACTCTTTAAGTAGATCAAGCGAATGATTTTTATAGTAAATTAAGGGTAAAGTAATAAGTCTCTGTGTAAAGTGATATAAAGAGCACTAAAAAACATTAAAAATGCCTCTTGCTTAAAAATAACTTATCCTTATAGACTTCAATTTGCTGAATTCATATACCCTTCTCAAAATGATCAATTAGCTCTAGTTTACGATGCACAGTGGTTCCAATTGCAAAAAAGGGAAATAAATCTGTACCTTTGAAACTTACAATCCGATTACAAAACGATGTTTGCAAAAATCATAGAAAATGATCTAAGCTTTAAGACTGACACAACTTAGACCACCCTGTTGAAATACGCGGTGAGCTATAGGGTGTCAAAGTTGACTTTCTCGGGCATGATTAAATTTGTTGGCCTTATAACTTGTACAAATATTATCTGATTATAGTGAAGACTTGTTGTAAAGCTTATTAGGAGACAAAGAAAATACATTTTGTTTCATTAAGATATCCCTAATATTTTCAGAGATATTTGGCATTGAATTTTGAAATTTTGCTTTTTGGTCGTGACTTTGTTCCTGATTTCATAAATATCTCCGTTAATAGCATAGCGACAATTTTTAAAATTATATTTTATGATTTCAAACAAAATCCTTGATAATATGCGAAAGAAATTTTTAAGTTATTTTAATTCATGTAGCCGTAAAAAAGAGCAAAGTGAAGACTTTCAAATGAGGCTGAAAAATTAATAAATTTTGCCAAAAATATAGTTCAATTGTTGGACGTTTTTCTCAAAAAATTTTCAAAACTAAAATTTTTTTCTTTTCAACATTTCAAAAGGACAGACTTTAAAAATAACTGTAGTAGAAATTTGAAATCGATTAAGGCATGCACGCTACATCTAGCATTGGACGAAAAAAACTCCCATCGAGTTTTTAAAATTTCTTTACAAATTCTATTAGACACATTTCGTTACCTCAAAATACGGATGTCGTATGTAACAAAACTTAACTTTTCAGGAGCCGGTTTTTAATATTTAACATCAAATATCTTTAAAATGGCCTAAAGGATTCACTCCAGTTTTGTAGTGAATATAACCTGAGTATTTTGTTTTCGTCAGCAATAGTCAAATTTACTGTCGTCATACAAGGGGAAAACATTTGTCGTATGTCACGTTTTTTTCTTCTTTGAACATACGACAAAAATCATACTGGAAGGATTTAATCTGCCAAAGTAAAATTGGAAATTTCATGATAAAACCTTAAAAACACTTTATGGAAACCAATGGGCATCTATTAAAAAGGTTTATTATTTAATTTAAAAAATTAATGTATAGAATTTTGGGATGTACAATATAATGCATTGTGCTCATCTGCGAAAATATCAGGCTTAGAAAGAAACTGATAACACCATTAGAAAGAGCGTGCGAATTTTATTATGAATATATAATAGTCCCAAAATAGGAAATTTTGACATACGACATCCGTATTTTGAGGTAGCTATTTGATACAATTAAACCGGTTTTAACTGTTGCCCACCCTGTCAAATATGTAGTCAGAAGAGCAGATTTTCTAAAAATAGTAAAAATTTCGGAAACATTTTATTTACCTGCATGAACATAGTAACAAGTAGAGGGATGCAAAGAGTACTCAAATGTATTCGTAGAACGTACTCGTATGAATTTCGTGTGTGCGTATATGTATGTTCTTAGGTATGTGCTTATCTATATATGCATGAACATGTGTGGACGGACATACATAGTCACCACCAAAGAGACATATAGCCATACATATATACGCACATACATACCAAAAAACATACATCCATACACACGCAAACATACATACGAGTACTTTCGAGTATACTTGTGCAGCCCTCTTATACCAAACTTCATTTTATAATTTTTAATTCTTTACTATTTATTAAAGAACATAGCAATACTCTTATATTTGTAAAATTTCAATGATATATTGAACGGGCTTTTTTTACGAATTCTTGATTTAAAAAAAAAACGGAAAGAAAATGCGAATCTACAATTTTTATGCACGAGGCGTATGAGTAGTATGATGGTATTTACTATCTGTAATATTACTCGTACGTCTATAGCTTTGCGCTAAAAATGCGAAATTCGCATTTTCTTAACGTTTTTTTTTTGTCCGGAACTAAAATTTGTTTTGACTGTGCACACTGTCTTCCACCTATCTTACACCAAAAATAAAGACTGTCATTGATATAATGCTCCAGATATGAGATAATTACGATGTACTTGGTTTGCATAAGAGGTACGCTTCCCTTTGCTGCTATCTACACTCTAAAACATTACTTCCAATTTAGGATCATGTATAAATTTGTGTTGAAAATTTCTTCTTGTCTAAAATTACATCGATTTTGTAGTTATTTTATTAAAGAAAAAACCTTTCAAATTAAATATATTTAGTCCAAGTGGAAAAAATTTTACATAAAGTATAATACGGCTTTGGCTGAATGGTGATACGCCACACTGTCAGTCAAGAGGTCGCGGTTGAAATCTGCACGTAGCCAATCACTTTTTTAGTAAAATCATTTTGTTCAAAAATAATGCTTGTGTAATTTTAGGTCGATAATAATCGGTAAAGTGTTGCCGACTACTATCGACCTAATATTCAAACAAAAGTGTTTTAGAGTGTAGTTTATTTACCGTTTGACTAAGCAAACTTGCCGAAAAGTGGCTTACACCAAGTTGAAATACTAATATACACTAATATACACTCTAAAACACTTATGTTGAAAATTAGTCGTCAAGACTTTACCGATTATTATCGAACTAAAATTACACACGCATAATTTTAGAACCGCGACCTCCTGACTGTTAGTCTGACGTATCTACCATGCAGCCATAGCCGTATTATTCTTTATGTTAAATTTTTTCCACTTGGACTAAATATGTTTAATTTGAAAGTTTTTTCTTTAATAAAATAACTACAAAACCGATGTAATTTTAGACAAGAAGAAGTTTTCAACACAAATTTAGACAATATATGATCCTAAATTTTAATTAATGTTATAGAGTGCAGTAATTCAGATATACATTAACTATTAACTACTCTATACAGAAAGGGAACTTTTCAAAAGCGTTTGCCATTACTTTAGAACCGCATTAAATGCCTGTATTTGTATATCTCCGGCAACAACAATTAAGTCTTTCAAAAAATTAAGGTGTCAGCATTTAGAAAATGAAGCAAATTTTAAGTTAGACTTTCATGGCTATGTTTACATTGTGTTATCGATTTTAATGTTGGCTGAAGTAGTAATATCGTCGGCTTATAAACCTAAGTTCAAGACTGAAAAAATTACAATAAAAATAAAATAATGCAAAGGAACACAAAATAAATAGAAAAATTTAATAAGTAAAATTTAAGTATTAAAAATATTTAATCAAATCTGTTCCCGGATTGAAAAAATGGATTTTAACATAAAAACTCTTAGTGGATAAATGGCAGACTTGATTTAAGGCAGATATTGGTACGACCTTGGATTATGTGAATGGACACGTGTACTGGATACCCTGCTATTGCGCGTTTTTTGGTAGATCAGTGTTGCAAGTTCCTCTGGTATAAATAGAAGCATTGAATTCTTTAAGCTGTATAGCCATTTTATTAGTTATTTTGCTTCGCCTACGCTTCTGCTACAATACCGACGAAGGAGGGTGCTGCGAAGTGCATTCGGATATGTTAGTATTAATCGCTGCCGGTACTGCCAAAGTGATCAGTGCTATGCCTTCATCACTTTAACAGTCCAACAATAACCAGCACAATAACATACCAATGCAGATGAGAAAAATTTATGACGTTGTTGGCTTGCCGGAAACTAGTCTTGAACTCAAGACCTCAGGGTTTGTAGTCAAACGCTCTAACTAATCAGCCAACAGCATCCTCGAAAAATTAAGAAAATAGTTTTATTTTTCGTTCATTTGATTATACCCATTAAACTAATTTTACCTAAAACCTTATTTATTCATTATTTAACAAAAATATTTTTAATAATATTATTTATTTGTAATATTTTAAAAATTTCAATAGTGGGTCCTGCACGGTTTAAAATAACTTCAAGCATACGATCTTTTAGTGACGCATAAAGTGGCTTTAAATAGTCCAATGGCATTTCTTTCCAGCATTCTTTAATGACTTGAACAAGTGACAGCTTGAATTGTTTTCCTCCTTCATATACCTTCCGGTTATGTTTAGATCAGAAGAATAAAGCGGCCAACAAAGGAGAGGAATGTTATGGCCTAAAATAAATTATTTTACAGCTCTGGAGTTATGGATAGGAGCATTATCCTGTTTTAGAATCTATGGACTCGTTGTAAATATTTAATTTAGTTGTGTAAAAGCCGAATTAAGCACAGCTTATCATCATGCTACCGCTTGGAAATTGTAATTCTATGGTTCAATAGCACGTTGCGGTTCAGAAACTACTCTTATTTTCTCAAATCATGGATATAGTATTTATATACATCTAATCCGTCCAGGTTGATCTTCTTCTCATTAGAAAAAACCACAACTTTCCGCTCATTAAGATTACTCCTTTCTTGTACACTCCAAGTCATATGCTCCCTCGCAAATTGCAATCGATTTTGTTTGCGTTTCTCATTCAGCGGAAGCTTATTCTTCAATTTTCGAAACTGCAAGTGTTCACAACTTATGATGGCTCTACCTACTGTTGAGTAGAGGTGGAAAACTATCGATGACACTATAGATAGTATCGATAATTAATTTTATGTATGACTATCGATGTTTTTATTCTGCAATCGATTATTCGAAAACAATCGATATTTTTTTGCCACTATCGATAGTAAATGATCCACCACTAATTTTGTGCTTGACATGTATTTCAACGATCGTCCGTTAGTTAAATTGGATTAATTGAACTCACACATTTTTTCTTATACTGAAATTTTACAAGGATTTTAGTTTTGTTATTTATTGAACTAAGAAATAAAGTCCTTTTTGTTTAAAAACCGGTTTTATTTAGCATTTCTACATACATATTTAGTGCTTTCTCTGAGAAATATAAAACTTTGATAGTATCACGATAGTATCGTCGATATATCGATAGTTTTTCTAACTTTTGATAGTTTTGAATCGATATATCGATATATTTTTTCAAAATATCGAAAATTTTCTATAGTGACACTATCGATGGTTTTCCACCTCTACTGTTGAGGTACTTGCTTGTATGCCAGCTTCCGATCTAATTTTTGATACCGAAAAGAATGCGTTCGACGCAATTCTGCGAACTTTTCTCGTTTTTGCCGGAGTTAAAGCTGTTACAACTCTTCCTTTGCAATTATGGCCTTATATTTGTTTGTCATTCATGTATCTGAGCACGGTTTTGTGGTTTCGTCAGATTTCGTGGCCGATGGCACGACAGGAATAATTTAACGACAAATACACATCGCTTTTAGATCTTTTCCCTTCACTTATAATTTTTTTTTTACCCATGTTTACCAATTTTTAATTAAAAACTAATAAACTTCATTAGCGTATAGCTTAATGTACAAACTACGGTGTCTACAATTTGCAAAAATGCCTTAAAATTCAAAGTGGGTATATTCAAATGAACAACAAACAAATATTTCTCTTTTGTCATTTTTCGAAAAAATTATGCTAAAAGTACAGTCGCCCTTTAATTATAAAATATTTTTGATATGCGTTTGAGGTCAATGAAATACGCTATCCACTGGTAGAAAATTTTATTTAAAAGTTATGCCCTGTATTATGTGGGTCTAATTAATTGAACAGGGTTTTATATAAAGCACGTCTATGGAGGAACCAGTTTAAAGCCGTTTTATTCTTACTTTAGCTCAAGACTATTTTGGCTTAAAGTTCAGCCCAACCCGGCTTTTTAATGCTAAAAGTAAAACTTATACGTTTGACAAGTCCGTTCTTGAATCAAGAAATTTCGTACTTAACGTACTTTTGACATTACTATAGCATGATTTAAGTATAGACAGGCGCGGATACATGGGGGAGCAAAATGAAATACCTCATTCCTATTAAGTTTCTAAAAGAAAGTTAGCAAAATAGTATGTTCCAGTTAAAAGTTCCCCCTCCAAAAGCTCAAGCTGAATCCACGCCTGAGTACGGATGACCTGATTTTTTTTAATATAATAATATTTTTAAATTTCCTATCCTAGACATGTACTACTTCAGTTTTACAATAAAAATTTTAATTTATTGACTTCCCCTTGTATGTCAAGTGAAGATTTGTTTTTAGTTATTGCTAAAAAATTAGTTTTCAAAAGTATTTCCAATGAAATCATTAATCACGTGTAGCTGATTTAAACATCTTTTTTCATCCCCCTTTTTTTTTTGGTAATAATATAGTTGTTTATTTAATGTTAAGACTCTAAAAATCTTTTCATCATGTAGTAAAAAACAGATATTTAATTTTCTGCTACGATCCAGATTTTGAGTGGTAGCGATGCTAGCCTGTCAGTCCAGAGGTCGTGGGTTCGATTCCCGCCGTATACCCTGGATCTTTTCCGCAGACAAGTTAATCGCTTCGTGGGTTGTGTTTGTTTATAAGCAAAAAAAAAAGAATGTTCTATTTAAATTGTTCTTATAATTTATTCTTTACAACATTTCATCTCTTGCATATACACGTTTTACATTAGTTCAAGCTTAGTTAAATTTTTCCTTGATTTTAGCTTACACAGAAAAAAATAGACAAAAATTATGTTCAACAACACCATGTTATTGAAAAAAATATGAATTTCAATAACATTTGTCATTAACTTAAAACAATATTTCGTTGTATGTATTTCTTTCCCATGCCGGTTATTTCTTTTCATACATAAGTACTTAATACAAGTTTTATCTCATAAAAAAATAACTGGAACATGGCTCAGCTCTAGAGAGTATGCTTTACGTCCGGGAAGCCCGGGTTTGTATCCCAGCCACGTCAATAATCTTTTTAATTTATATATTTTTTTCTTTTGAAATAGTTTTGCTATCAATATAGCGGAATTCCTTATCACAGGAAATTTGAATAAATTGAATACCGGGATTTTTATTTTCAAAAACGAAACTTATTTTTTTCTGTGTTAATCTCTTACCGTTTTATTCTGTTTTATTCTAGTCTTGTTTGAGATCTGTTTCAATACTCTTCTTAATTTGTTCAAGTTTTGCTCTAGTTTAGTTATAGTTTAGGTTTTGCTTGGTTCTAGTTCTTAACTAATTTATTTACAGTTCTGGTTTACTTGAAGTTCAATTCGCAATTTCCTTATATGTAGTTCAAAAAATTGCTACCTTTACGCCTCATACTTACTGCTTCCCAAATAATATACGAAAGTGTTTTTTCAACAAACAACAAATAGATATGTGTATCAAATTACATTTGCAACATAAT
Organism: Panzeria rudis; assembly: GCA_956483635.1. Classification (NCBI taxonomy): domain Eukaryota; kingdom Metazoa; phylum Arthropoda; class Insecta; order Diptera; family Tachinidae; genus Panzeria; species Panzeria rudis. Next base: position 34,118,651 of record OY101449.1, on the reverse strand, counting down.
TATTTTTACATTGATATCGTATACGATAATCCCACCTTAAACATATGACCATTAATACCACCACCCTAATCAAACAAATAATAAATGAACAGCTAAAGCCCACAACAAAAATCATTGCAACAAATCAGCTACACACATGCATAAGGACACACTTTATTCAACAAATAATTATTCTAGGCAAAGACATCGATGGCAATGATGATGATGACGATGATGACGATTATATTTTGCAGTCAAAATAGAACCCTAGCAGCCATCGCGTTTGAGTATAAAAAAATTTAGAACATCTGTTCTTGTCCACACCCGGCTAAATGGAGCATGACAAAATATCTTTCAAAATCAACATTCATGATGTGTCTATACAAAACTCATTCACACTTTTCATTTTGACTCTCAGCCAAATAAAAATATCACGCAAAAAGTTAAAATTATTTTAAAAAGGAACGAAGAAGGAGTTGCAAGGAAAGTAAAGGGGTACGTTTTTAATAAATCCTAGTCATCACAATCCATGACGAAAGCTTAGGACAAAGTACAACAATTGTAAATATTGTTGCTGCTGATGTTGTGTGGCATGTTTCTCGAGTTTGTCAATGTTGTGTAAAATTATTTGACAAAGTTTTAATTTGTTATGGAGTTTTACAGGGATATAGAAGAGGGGCAAAGATAATAACATCTAACAGTAATTTAATGGTATATTTTGTCCATATAATAAAGGCCACGTCTTTTTAACAGACTTCAAAAAAGGAGAAGGTTATCATTCGTGTGTATTTTTTTTTTACTTTTTTATGTTTGTACACGCATAACTCTGTCATTTGTGAACCAATTTTCAAAATTATTTTTTTGTTGGAAAGGATTTACCTGCAGTTTGGTCCCATAATGGTCCCCCATGCATAACTCTGTCATTTGTGAAATGTTTTTGAAAATTCTTTTTTTTTTGTTGGAAAGGGTTTATCTGCAGTTTGGTCTCCTAATTTTTTTTTCGAAAATCGGAGGAGGAAATTTGCTCCCCACCATGCATTTGTGAACCAATTTTCAAAATTCTTGTGTTGTTTGAAAGGGTTTGCTAGCAGTTTGGCCCAATACTTTTTTCGAAAATGGGAGGGTGAATTTGCTCCCCCGCCCCTCCCCGATCCATAACTCTGTCATTTCTGAAACGATTTTCAAAATTGTGTTTTTGTTTGAAAGGGGTTGACTGTACTTTTATTCCGTAATTTTTCTCGAAAATCAGTGCGGAAATTTATATGACAGGGCATGAAAGGTTTGGCTCTTTCTACACACAGAAAATTTTCAATATAAAATCGTCAAAAACCAGTTTAATTTAACATTTTTCGGTAGTGATTTTGCTTCATATGCGTTTCGTGTTAATTCAACATGATTTACAGTAATCTTGAAGGAACTATATTTAATTAACTATATTTAATTAATTTGAATTTTTCAACGTTTTTTTCCCCATATTAATATTTTACTTTTCAAGTAAAATATTTTTATATTTTATTAAAATACATTGAAATTGATTATGGAGGGTGTATTATCAATTTCAATGTATTTTAATAAAACTTTAATATTTTAGTTAATATTTTATTAAAATCAGAAATGAAGTTGATACTGAAATAATACGAAAAATCACGTTGAATCAAAGTTATTTCAAGTTGAAACAACGTAAATTTGATATTGGGATAACACTAAGAATCATGTTGAATTATATATATATCAAGCTGAAACAACATTAAAAAAATAAAAATGTTATTGTGGCCTTTGATAATAAAAATAAATATTTTTTTTTGTATATTAAAAATTTTTTAAAAATTCACAAAAAATAAAAAGGGCAAAAAATTACAATTTCTATTACCAGATCATGAAGCTACGTATAGCCCAAATTAATTATGGTAAATATGATGAAATTAGATCAATATGTGACGATCTTATTCATAATAAAATGAAGTCATCTGATTTTTTTAAAACTGCGAATATGTATATACACTGTACAACAAAATCATATATTTCTTTTTTTTTAATTACAATTTTTAACAACTGATGCTGGTAGAGTGTACCAATAACCTATATACTTACATATCGGCGATTTTAAAGTTTTTATCTGGAATTCATGTTAGGGGGAGTTCAATTTTCCACTTTTTTACATAGTTATACTGACTCGGCATAGCAAATCTTGTCAGCCTTAGCCTTAAGATATAAGATGTGGTGTTTTGCATAAAAATGCCGAGCACATCTTATACCTTAAAGGTAGGACTTACAAGATTTCCTATGCCGAGTACTAGTTCTGAATAAGTACACTCACAATATTATGACAGTAACGGAATGTATTTTATTCCAAAAGTATTCCGCGCAATAATTTTTAAATTAATAATGATTTAAAACTCTAAGCAACCTTATTTTTAACTGATTCTAACATTCAATAAAAATACTCAAAGGAGGAGCCAAGACCATGCGTGCGTTTCTTAATTTGTAATATTAAATGCATAAAATTGAGCAAGTTTATGTTGCTTTCGTGCAGTTACTATGCTTTAGCCGAGTGGTTGGTGCGTTGGATTTCAAACCTGGACGAGCTTTGTTCGATTCCCAGTGGAAATTAACATAACATGTAGTGAGTAAAAATATAAATTTAATAAAATAAAAATTAAAGATACGAAATAGTACATAAGCTTTAACATTTAAAAATTAAGCAAAAATCAATTATTTGTACGGAACTTAGGGTTGATTATTTAAAAAAATTTTAATTAAAAAAAAATTTAATAAAATTTGCAGAAACAAGGGAAAACTCTTTTATTTTTACGGAAGCTGTAATTAGTTCTTTTGACACTTAAATTGATCCAAACAAAGAAGGATTCATTCATTTTTAATAGTTTTAAGTCTGTTAACTCTTAAACATTTAAAGTTTAGTAAACTTTTTGTTAAACTTAACTGAGGCTTAATTTATTTCATAATTGAGTTTTAATTTAAATTATACTAGCTAACCCGACAGACGTTGTCCTGTCTAAATAATTTTCCAAGCAACTTTTCCAATTTTTCTTTCCATAAAAACCTTTCTCAGAATATTACATTACACACATTTAAAATAAAATGAGCGAAATCGATCAAGACGTTCTCAAGTTATGCGCTTAGCAACGGATACCATTTCATCTTTATTTATATAGATTATAATTTCAGTTAATTTTAAGTACAGAATATTTTACGTGTACGAAATTAACCCCAAAGCACATTTTGAGTTTTGAATGATTTTTGGCGTTCAAGTTAAATCTGGACCTTGGGTGTTTTTGACTTATAGCGGAATTTTATGAAAACTATTTTTGTAGAACATTTTAGGCCACTATATCGCCACCACAGAAAAAAATATCATCAAACTGCAACTAACAATTTCAATTGTTAATATGTAATTTAAATTCAAACATATATTTTGTTAATACAACAAATTTAGTTGTTGATACGACAAACACAGTAATTTTTTCAACAAACTGAACTAACCAAATTTTTTGTTATGTATTATGAAAACAATGAACAATCATCATTGTTGATAAAACAAATGAATGCACACATATAAATGAAACAGAGCAAATCAAGAATTTTTTTTAAAGAAACTGAACTAACCAAATTTTTTGTTACATATTGTGAAAAAAATTGTTGAAATATCAATTGAATGCACACACGTAGATGAAACAAAGGAAGTCACGTTATGTGTGTATTCATTATTTGTGTATTTAATAACGAATTGCTCTGTAGCTGAGAAGTAAGAACGTTAGTCTATTAGTCCAGAGGTCACCGGTTCGATTCCGCCCAAAGACATTTAATGTTTTTCGCAGACAAGCAAAAAGTCGCTTCGAGCATTGTATAAAAAAATATTGTTAATACAACAACTATGATAGTTAAAATTTGTTTGGAAAATTAACAATTGACATTGTTGATATAACAATAATCTTAATTAAAATAAATTTGAAATCAACAAAAAAATTAAAAAAAATTTTTTCTGAGTTTCCGTTAACTTACAATTTCGTAATTGTATTTACAAAAATCATTGTAGGTTCAAAAACAATTAATTATTTAATTGATATAATAAAAAAAATTAATTGTATTTACAAATTTGTTTTTCTGTGACTAGAGGAGAGTTATTTGCCTCTATTTTAAGGAAAAGACAAAAAGGCCCATACAAAGAAGAGTTAGATGGTTAAAATGTTCTACAAAAACATATCTCGTGGCATTTTACATAAATGTGCTAAACACATTTTATATCTTAACCGTAAGGCTGCCATGAACTCCTACGACCACTCAGTATAACTATATACAAACCGGGCAACTTTGACTCCCCCACCCCTAATATATAAGATATATAACTTTCAAAACGTCGATATATGTATAAATTTTTTGATTCCCTCTGGCAGAATCTGTCGTTAGGACCATGTAATTTTAATTTTGTGTATAAGTTGGCTATACTAGTTATAAAAGGATGTCTTTTAATTGTTTTTTATTTAATAGGTACATATTTATGAATTCTTCTTCTGTCTGATTTAGTTTAAGAATTGTTATATTATTGTTTATTTATCTTAATAATATCTGAAATAAATAAATAATTTATGGAAATTTTTTATTAATCCTTTAACCGATTAATCAAAATTAACCGATTATTAACCAATTAAAACAAAAGCTCTATTAATTATCGAGTGATTAACCGGAATAAAACAGATATCTGATTACCTACCAAGCATTATTAAACCCTATTATGAATGCAAAACTTATCATCAATTTCATCATTTTTGATAATTTTTTATTGTTGTTAAATTTCAACGAAAATCACTTCATTTTAAGTTGTAAACTTGCTTTAATTCAATAAGGAAATCAATTTGCTTTTTCTAATATCCAACATAAGATAAAAATACGTACTGGAAAAATTTACAGTTCACAAAAGCTCATAAAAAAATATACCACAAACAGTCGGCATTTATTGCTTTAAGAAAAAAAAACAAATAAATTAAAAAGAAGGTTAAAAGAACAAATATAAAATCAATAAATATTTATTGCTTTTGTGATTATGTATGAGAGAAAGAGATATAATTCTTAATTGTACTACAGTTTACTTTTAGAGGTAAAAATTTAATTATGACCAGAGCTGGCGTTAAAAGGGAACATGCTAAAATTCTTAACTCGTCGAGCTACATTTTAGTGAAGTTCTAGTTAAGAAAATACACAGTTCTAAAGCAATTCTAGTTTCAGTTTTGCTTCATTTAGGAATTATAAAATTTTATTCTAATCTTTTGTTATTAAATCAATATAAATTAAATTAAACATTTAATTAAATAAATTAGTTTACTAACCAAAGAATTAGTTGAGCATGTGATGGGTTTTAAGGAACTAATTGCAACACTTGCATGCTTTTATCGAAGGCCGCAACACGCCCTTATTATCGCTAAAGTGTATAATCAAACCCACCAATCCTGAAAATTTTGGTATGCACTTTTCCAATAACACAGAAAATATATCCTCAAACTGCTACTAACAATTTCAATTGTTAATATGTAATTTAATTTCAAACATATATTTTGTTAATACAACAAATTTAGTTATTGATACGACAAACACAGAAATTTTTTTCAACAAACTGAACTAACCAAATTTTTTGTTATGTATTGTGAAAAAATTAACAATCATCATTGTTGATATAAGAAATAAATGCACACACGTAGATGAAACAAAGCAAATCACGCTATGTGTGTTGCGTATTAATAACGAGTTGGTCTGTAGCTGAGAGGTAAAAGCGGTAGTCTATTAGTCCAGAGGTCGCCGGTTTGATTCCGCCCAAAGACATTTATTTAGTGTTTTTCGCAGACAAGCAAAAAGTCGGTTCGAGGATTGTGATTGTTTAAAAAAATATTGTTAATATAACAACTATGATAGTTAAAATTTGTCCGGAAAATCAACAATTCGCATTGTTGATATAACAATAATCTTAATTGAAATAAATTTGAAATCAACAAAAAAAAAATTGTTGAAAACTTTTTTCTGAGTTTCCTTTAACTTACAATTTCGTAATTGTATTTACAGAAATCCTTGTAGGCTCAAAATCAATTAATTATTTTATTGATATAACAAAAAAATTATTTGTATATAAAATTTTTTTCCCTGTGAACTAGAATGTCTGCAATACGCATCTGAATTTCTGGGTGATTCCTAGGAGGTGTGGGGAGCTTTGATAATAAATCAAGACGTCTGTTTCTTGCATCACAATGTTGCATGTAGTCTCCGTGTGATCTTGTATGCTTGACTCAAGAAAACTATGATTAATATAAAATTTTTTAGTCCCCTTACTTTTTAAAAGCTACCACATCACTGTCTGTGACTAACCTGGCAAATTAATACCTTTTTTTGCTGCACTTTTTGCACTAAAACGTGCAGCTAATTTGTTGTTTTAAATTGAAAAGATAACTTAAATAATCGTGCAACAGCAACAATGATATTCTACAATTAGATGTTATTTATCAGAAAAGTTGTAAAACTCAGTCTAAACTTTTGATAGCCTTTTGATTTATGATTTGGCGATAAGATTTTGTTGTATTGCTTCTACTCACACAAACAAAAAATATATAAAATAATTGAATTGTATGGCTTTGCTATAAAAAGCAAATAAATAAAATAAATATGTACATTTTGCCATATACGAGTATATTCATATTCCATTTAATTTATTGATTTCTGTTGCGATCAAGTTTTCAGCTCTTGAGTGCAACATTTTCTATATAAGACTTTCAACAAATATTTTGATTGATTACAATGATTACAAAGAGATGCCGGCCACTTTCTCTAACTAGGAAAGCCTTTCTACATATGTATATTGAAAGAATCAATATTTAACAAGATATAAATTAAGTACAGTAATATTTGTAAGGAATTAAAAACACAAAAACTCATACAGACTTTAAGGTTTTATTTCTTTACCTTGTAAACGCTTATCTGCTTTTTCCCTGCTCTAACGGTAAGTCATATCAGTAATTATTATTATTTTTTTTTACTGTTAATAATAAATTAACATTTATTTTGTACTTATCTTATTATTTGGAATGCTTTTAATCTCAAAATCTGTTTTTGACATTTATTAAATCTTAATCTTTAACATTAAATAATAAATGAAGTTTTTATTATTTCAATAAGCTTAGTACTTTAGGAAACAAAATTAAATAAAATCAAAAAATTAAATATAAATCGTAGTATTAATCTATTTCAAATAGCTTGAAAGTGTTATATTATCGCTTTTTTAACAAGCAATAAAATACACAATCGAACTATAAGAAATAGAATTGAAACAGAATTTAACATACATATATGGGAATTTCCATGAAAATGACAACCACGACTGAATAAAATTAAAGCCCTTTTAAAACTTGTTTTAAGATATGTTAAAGAAGAAAAAATAAAATAAAATTTTACTATACTTACTACAATTTTTAAATATAAAAAAAAACATCTTAAACTGAATATCCCTTTGACTAATTTTAAGACATTGCAATAAACTATTTTCGCTTTTCTAGCGACTGAATTCGGTTATTTGTAACATTGCAATTATACTTTAAAGTTAATGTTCTAACATGAAAGAACAAGGTTCGTGAGGAGAGATCAAAGAAAAAGAGTTCGATCCGCTGCATATTTTTTTATTTACTTTGGACGAATAAAAGTTTAAAGCAAGATATTTGTCGCAAGCAAATATTGATCGGCATTTTTTTTCAATTTGGTTTAATAGAAATTTTGTAAGCATTTAAGGTTCGTCACGTACGCTATTGTACTATGTACTATAAATGCAACTAAGTGGAAATAAAAATGGCAAAATATCCATCAAATTTAAAAAATAAAAAAGCTTCATCCGTTTTCTTATCATGATAGTCAGCATGTAAATGATTCTCGAACGGTGTATTCATTAATCTGAAATTTTCAAATTAATTAGTATATACTACTCTGTAGTAGGCTAAGGTGGCGCCGTATAATCAGCGTCCAAGTACATAGTATGCAGTATGAAATGAAATTGAATCTGGATTGTTTTTATTGCTATTATCATTAAAGGCATACTTTTTATTTGTTTTTAAGTTTTTGTTTACATATATTTAGTAAATATTATTTACAAAACATATATTTCATTACTTGGGAATACAATAAGAGAAAAAACTGTCACGTACGTTATTAAATTTTGTTCATTATAAAATCATCCAAAAGTTTTTTTTTTATTTTAAATTTACGGATATTAAAGGAAAAATGGTTGGCTTAGTGCAAGATATTAAAAAAAAAAACTTCACAATTCGCAGACTTTCGCATATTTTTACATGCATCTTAACATCAGTTTCGTTTTATGTCACGTACGATGTGGCCTTATTTTTCTCCACATTTTGGACAAGAGCGCTCCAAATGTCATAATTTTTTTTTTATTAACATGATTATTTCGAACGTATTTGCTTTGTGAATCAAAATTGATTATTAGGCTAAGGCTCGTAACGTTATATTCAGAAAGAATTGATCATGATTAATATTCCAAGGAACAAGGGAAAAATTAACATCAACTTAATTTTTCAACGTACACAGCAGAACAGAGTAGCGCCACTTTTGGAAGCCGCTACACTTCCATCGTCAGTGCTCACGTGTATTTGCTTATCACCACTTGTCAGGTGGCTCTGATGAATGTGATTTTAATTCTTATATATACAACTTTTTCGTGAAAATTGAATACGAGAATTAAATCACTCTCAAGCTGATATTAAAGTGCACTTTCCCAGCGTTGCCATCGGTTTATTTTTCTTCATTCCCATTTTTCTGATTTTTGTTCTACTCAAGACAAACTTTTTTGGTTTGATTTTATACTTTTTTTAATGAACCATAACGACAAAATTTTTTTCAGTTACTAATATTTTTGAAAAATCTATTCCACTTTGTAGGCATACAAATGTTACGTACGCTGATATGGAAATGCCCATATATGTATATTATATCTACATATTTCTTCTATATACCATCTGATGTATAATTACGAAATTAACCCTCAACATATTTTAAGTTTTGAGCTATTTCAGGCATTCAGTCGCAGATACAAGGGGGGAACGGGATACCCCCCCCCCAAAACGACTAAAATTCTATAGAGTTTCTAAAAGAAGTTTTTCAAAATAGTATGTTTCACTTAGAAGTTGGTTCAAACACTTCCGCCACCGTAATGTTGTGGGAAACATGTAGTAGAAAGTGCAATTGGAAAGTAATTTTTTGAACTTGCACAATATGTGGAAACCATCTTTGCACTAAAGACGTGCAATAGTATGTCTGACAGTATTGCTAAAACAGATATAACAGACATATTATACCTGTTACTATAGGTATAAATGATAGAATGACTGTAACTAGTGTAGTACTCAACAGTAGTAGTAACATAGTGTTTTGCAATGGATAAGAAGTTTACATGCCGTTTGTTTTAAAATATCTGTTGTATCACATATATTTTAAAATAATTGTTAGTACAGCAGATAATGTATGTGCGTATGTTTCGTACATATGTACAATACACATTCACATATACTTTGTGAGCAAATTTGTTGCTAGCTTACAATAAGACTTAATGCTTTGTTGATAGGTACAACTTACCGTTGTGCTATTGTTGCTGCTTTTTTTGTTGTTTATTTTGGTGTTCATTGTAAATAGCCGAAAAATGGCCTACAAATTTCGTTTTACAAGACAACTTGCCTGTTTCTACAATAAGTACTTATTGTACGACCATCAGTATCTACTAATATTTGTTTGGGTGAATCATAGGAAAACAAATGTGTTACTCTGAGTCGATCTGTATCAACTAATATCATACCACCTTATAACAGAAACACTATATTACTTATCAATATGCGCTGATAGCAGTTAGGATGCAGAAACTGATATAAACATATATGTATATCTGTTCATGTCTTTACTTCGCACCTTACAAGTTCATTAAATATGTATTTCAAAAAGGCCTTTGTAATACATGTTCGTCAGAACATCAGAACTGTGAAAGTGTTTGAAACACAATAAAAGTCTTCAAGACATATTGTGAAACCTTTTAGTATGTATGTACATTAGGGCAATAACTTTTTCACACTTTTTACGAGTATCAAAAGTTATTAATAAAAAATATGAACATTTTTTGTAGGCATGTAACGATACGCCGTTATGCCGATCCGATACCGATACCGATACCGATACTTAAAAATAAATATCGCCGATACTTTTTTATTATACAAAATTACAGTGTAAGAGATTATTAATATTTAAAATTGATATTAACCCGGTATAAATAATTGGAAGTATTTTTTAAGGAGCTACATTTTCTCTCCTTCCAAAAAATCTATATTAAAAATATGCAGATAACACAGTGCAACAGTCCAAAAAACACACGGACTTGACAGTATAGATTCGATTGTACTACCACGGGGTAGTAAAACCCTATACTTAGCTTGGCGAATTTGGTGACCAATTTCGTTTTATGGACCTCCAAAGCTTTGGAAAATCAGCGGGCCCTAAAAAAAAGGTGTCATCAACTTTTGGCCAACAGAAAATTCAAACTCGGTGATACCGCTTAGCTATATATGGCAATAATGTAGCTAAGAGTTCGCTAAACAGATTTTATTACCATTTTATGCCAAAAAATTGTTTTTTCGTGCACCTTTTTTGAAAAATTAAGGAAAACAATTTTTTTCACTTTTTCCAGAATAACTTACAGGGACTCGTAATTTCTTATTAACAATATTTGGCAAAGTTGTAGCTACGGTAAAGCTTAACAACTTTTGTGAACATGTCAATAAAATCTGAATGTATCGGGGCACCCTAAACAGCCCAGAAAAACTAATTTCTACCTTAAAAGTTTTCGTTTTTTACGAGTTAGGCTATATTTTTATTGCATTTTTTGCTTTCTTTGTTATTGTTCCACTTCTTATGTTGCTGATTTTAGTATTTACTGTTTTTTATTGTTTGTTGTTGTTTTGCCAAATAATGGTAATGAAAAATTTGGAGTCCCTACAAGTTATACTGAAAAAAGTGAATAAAATAATTTTTTTAATTTTTTTTTTAAAAAAAGTACAGGAACATATTATTTTTCTGGGCACAAAATATTAGTGAAACACAACAAAGAAGTATGCACTTGAATATACTATTTTCAAAAAAAATATATTTTTTTAGCATAAAAAAATAGTGAAAAACTAAAATTTTTAAGGTAAAAAGTGGTCTGTGTGAGCTATTAGAGTACCTAGATACGTGCAGATTGTATTGATATGTTCACAAAAGTTGTTCAGCTCTACCGTAAATATAAGTTTGCCAAATATTGTTAGTTAAAAATTACAAGTCCCTGTAAGTTATTCTGGAAAAAGTGAAAAAACATTTTTTTCCTTAATTTTGTCAACAAAAAGGTGACGAAAAAGTGTTTTGGCATGAAATGTTAAAAAAATATGTTAAGCAGACTCTTAGCTACATTATTGCCATATATAGTTAAGCGGTGTTATAAAGTTTGAATTAGCTGTTGGCCAAATACTTATGACACCGTTTTTTGAGGCCCCACTGATTTCCAGAAACTTTGGAGGTCCATAAAAAAATTGGTCACCCAATTCGCCAAACTGAGTAAAGGGTCTTACGACCCCATTGTAGGACAATTGAACCTGTACTGTCCAGTTCATGTGTTTTCCAAAAGTCTTTATTTGTCGCATAGTGTAATTAGTAGAAAAGCAAGAACATAAAAAATTCTCGCCATACTCGCATTAAAAAAATTGTGAAAATGGGTAATTTTTTATCCTTTTTACTTGACGAAAAATCATTATAGAACACCGAAAAAGAAATTTGTCCGATCATCGCTTCCAATTCGGTGATTGGTAATCGAAAAACAGAACTTCTTGCAATAGCAAGGATATGTAAAACTAATTAGAAATAATCCAAATTTGCAATACTTCCGGATCGCGAATTCTACATTTTCATGACTTCTTTGGAGTGTCTTTTTTTGCTGGAATAAGATTTAAAAAACAGCGAATTGAATTTGAATTAATGGTAAAATTAACAAAAAAAAATAATATTTTTACAAAATAATAGTATAAAATATTATTAATTTTTAAAATTGATATTAATAAGATTTAAAAAATAACGAAATGAGTTTAGTTCATGGTAAAATTAACAAAAAATAAATAATTTGCCAGAAAAAACTCTGAAAAAAATTTTTAAAGTATCGTCGTATTGACAGTAAAATATCGCCGATACCGATGTATCGGAAAATCTGAAATATCGCCGATATATCGGTATCGGTATTCGTTACATCCCTAATTTTTTGGATCGTTAAAAAAGTTCACGAAGGGATCGGGTTGAAGTTTGAAAACAACCATTTTTATCTCACGGAAATTTTTAAAAATATACACCTGATATTTTACAATTCATCGCGGTCCAAAATTCGTTGTATGTAAAAACCTGAGTAAAATTCTTTGTGCTTACCTTTTAGAAATTTGCTTCCTGCGTGAAGTTTTTTTTTAGCAAAACGACGGGAGACAGGTGTTTTCATTACTAAAACATTATTGGCCACTCCGTGGTACTATGTCAAAAATTTGGTTATTGCCCTAATGTACATATCTACGTACTTACGAAAGCTTCGCTAACGCTGATCGTCTCTAAAAGTTTCTAAGAATTGATTTTCGTCCTGTCCTTAAAGTAGTGTTTTTTTTTCAAATGCAATGCAATAATTGTTACTTAACCCTTTTCTCATCATTTTATTTAAAAATCAAATAAAATAAGTGAAATCAATTGTAAACCACCACCACAACCGGCCAACATTATTACATTCGGTTTGTTACAAAATCAACAAGATTCAGATAATCTTTGAAATCATACCCTCAATAACACCCTCTTCCTATGGCAAAAAAAAAAAAACATCCCAAACTAAACGCAAAACAAATAGCAACCGGTTGAACAGAAAAAGAGCACAATACACTCGAATCCAAAACAAGTGTAAAAATGCACTTGTACGAATGCTTGTATAATGCAAACTGAACGTATGTTACATTTAGCATCGGCCAGGAGCAAAGCGGAGCGGGAAAAAAGCCAGTTGTTTTAATTTTTATACGCCTTAATTTAACTGATGATAATGATAGTAATGAACCAAAGGATTTGTCATGAATTTAAAACTAATAAAAATTGAAAATGAAGGGAGAAAGGGAAAAACACGGCTAGACAAACTTGGCGAAAATACCCAGAAAATTTCACAAGAGACTGAGCTGTTAATATAAACAAAACACACGCAACACACATCTGCAAAAAAGGACTAACAAAAAACAATAATCATAACAACAAAACGCCCTTGATACGCACATACAGAATATCCCGGCATATCCTAACAAAATTAGACACACATACACTTAAACATAGAGAGAGAGTCATAAATTTATTTTAACGTTGTACTAAACAAGGGGACAAGAGTCTGTACGGCTGTTTATAGAAAAATCCTTAAACTCCTGGCATGTTTATTATTTTGTTAAGAGCCTGCCTTGTAGTTTTGTAAGCGACAACAATCATCTGCTTAAATTCGCCCGGGAGCAATATTTATTTATTTTTTGGTCCAACGTTCAACTTGCCACTTGTTCTTTATTGAAAAGCAGAATGAAAGGAAGGCAGTGTTTACCACCCTCTAAGTACAGATAATTTTCAATTTAGGAAGTAAAAATTTATATATAGCACATTTAAAAGGTAAAATAATTGCAAGAGCATTTTTTGTTTATTTTCTCTCTATCACTTTCTATATCTTTCCACTTATCTGTTGTTTAGTATTTAACAATTATTATCCTTACAAAATCCCCTAAATGTTGGCAAAACATTTAGCAGGATTATAAGAAAGTACAATGTATATGTAAAACGAATGAGGTTGTTTTCTATATTGTAAGTTAATTGCCTTTTTGAAGTTTACTGTTCTTGAGTTTGTCATATTTTATATCGCGTGGTAGTTTCGCACTCTGTAGAAGGTTGTCATTATAAAGTGGAAAATTTTCGAATCGGAAAAATTTTACCATTCTTTGGAACGCAGGGTGTGTTTGAGAAAATCTTTTGATTTTTTTTTTAAATTTCATAAATTACAGCATTTTCGTATTCGTCCATCATAATTCCGAACCGGTCTTTAAAATCATAAAATAACACGGCGGGACAAAATGGACATTTTGGTTTAGTGCAGAGAAAATTATAATTGATAAAACATATTTGGGACATTAAGTTTTCGAGACTACCTTTAGCTTTTTTGGTCAGCTCTAGTTTTCAAAATATCGTGGTTTTTATTTATTTAGTTTTTTAATCGCTTTTTAGTTTCTTCGCTTTCCAAGCTCAGAATTTTTTTGATTCCAAGGTGATAAACTTTTTTTGGCCCACTGTAGTTCCGTTCCTGCTTAAACTAATAAGTCACGTAGTACAAAGCCTGACTCCTTCTCTAAAGATGTGTTACGTTTCAGATAAATCCAACCAGCACTTTAGAAGTTCCAGATTTATTATTATTTATATTGCAAAAGTCCCCACATCAATTTACTAATACTAAAAGTAAAAAGAAATTTACTCCACCAGAGAATTTAAATTTTTTCTATTTTTATTTTTAATGTTATTATGATGGAAAAAGACAGAAAAATTTAGTTATACAATTAAAAAGTTTAGTTTCTGATGTTTGAAATTGAGCTCGAGCCCTCTAAATATCGACATATTTTTTTACTGCTTCATTGTCCGAATGAAAAGTGTTTGTATCAACACAAAATGTGCTTGAAAGAAATTTCTTACTGTTTAAGTAATTTTTCATCAATGTAATGCAGTGTTTCATGCCATTAATGCATTATTTTGCTGCATTAATGAAAGGGGTTAATGAAATGATTTTATTTCCATTACGAAGCATATTCCTTTCAGCGCAAATGTACTGAGATCTCTTATTACACTATGCAATAAAATGAAACTTTTTGCATGACTTTTGAACACCACTATATGTTTTGATATATCCCCTAACTACAAAAACTATATGTTTTGATATATCCCCTAACTACAAAAACAGTAGAAATTTTAAATGCTATAGATACGCTTTTTTTCTACAATTTGGCATTTTTCTAGAGGCTGCTACACCAATTTCATCATAGCTTGGAAACGGGTTATCCAATTTCCTTAGAAAAAATCCCTTAAAATCGGGGAATAAAATAACCTTAAGCCGTATTAACATTGTTTTTGTTTAATAGTAAATGGTTTCGGAATCATTCAGACCGCAATGATGATTGATAAATTTAAAAAAAAAATTTTTTTTAATTTATAAAAAATCGAAACTGGAAAAACTCATAAAGATCATATAGCCACACATTTTACAAATAATTGAAGCTTTATTTCATGAAAATCGATGGATAGATATTGATTTTATTCATAATAAATTGAAAACACTTAATTTTTGCTAAAGTTGCGAATATTTATAATGTACAATAAATTAAATTTTTTTTAAATAACAAGGTTTTTACAACTGATTATGGTAGAATTCACCCAAAAAATATATACGTGTATCAGTGTTTTGAAAGTTTACATCTGGGACTTATTTTAGGGGGAGTTAAATTTCTCCACCTGTAAATCTAAAATCAATAAGACGCAATTGCGGTTTGAAATCATACTAAATTTACAAGAAATAATTTGTCGTTTAAGTGCGTTAGTGTTTATTTGCTTTGTTCATTGCTACAGTTCATTGCTTAGTTGTGTGACTTGTTGTTATTTATTCTTACATGTGTTGGCTACGTAGACGACAAAAAACGAATTACCAGCGAAAATTTGCTGCTGCTGGTTTAAAATTACCATTGTGTCATATTAACTTTAAATGAAAAATTATTAATCAAACCTTAAATCTCTTTGATTTTAACATTTTCACTGTTAAAACAACTTTGCTATAAAAGTTAAGTTTCATTTTAAATCAACATGATTATAATTTTTCTTTCAAATAAATTTTATGTTAAATAATCATTTAAATCATGTTGAATTAAAATGATATTCATTTTACATAAAAAGCGTTACGAAGAAGGAGGGGGGGGGGGGGGGGGGGGGGTTATAAAAACCCCGAAAATAGCGTTACGTAATATGTGAATACGTAATATGTGAATTAGGCTATTTTCGGAGGTTTTGTACCCCCCCTTCGCAACGCTTTTTTTACAAAATTTTCAGTATAAAGTATCTAGTCCGTAACAAATCTTTAACCCCCCTGAAGCGTTACGTAATATGTGAATAGCCCCTAATCAGCTACTCTCGCTTACAAACCTGCTTCGGGTGCTGCAGTAGTTTTTATTGCGCTTCTAGTCTGTGTAAAAAAAATCTGTTTGCTGGGTCATGTCTTATTGCAAAATTTATGACACTTCTCGATAATTTTAATGATTTTTTTCTTCATTGCTGCATTATAATTTTTTGTCTACATATTTTTTTAAGCTTTTATTTTATGATGGATGACAAATATGTAATTAACAGCGTGATTTGTCATTTATGTACTCATATGTGCGATATTTTTTATTTTTTATTCATTAAGTATGAGATTTCATCACTTTGTTAAGTAATTTTTTCAGTTCAGCAGTAACAATTTCTAATGATTCTTAATGCTTTCTTTCTATCTTTATTTATTTTTGGTTTTAATTAATTTGTATTACTGCAACAATTTTAACTAATTTATTTTGATTTCGAGATAGACAACTGGCGTCTCGACTATAATAAAAACTTAGATAAATGGACAGAATGACATTTTAATGCCAGATTTATTGTTTGCTTTTAAAATTAAACAAAGAGAATCTGTAATTTATTTTAGGGGAAAAATTCACGATTTTTTTAATGATATTTGTTAATTTCTAAAGATTTTTATCAATATAAAAAATAAAACTTAAAAAAATGTATATAATAATTCATTAATTTGTTCAGCTTCTTAAAAAAATTCAGAAATATTTTACGCTTTACTTTTTATTTGTTACAAATCAAACCAAATAACGTATCGATTTTCTTACAATAAAAAATCATTAATTTATTTCAACCAATACTAATCTCTTTATTTAACTCTCTTGACTCAAATCACATTATTATGCATAAAAGTACTATTCAAATCACATTTATACTAAATGTAAGCCCTCTTGTCTTAATTTTTTGTGTCTCAATTATTTCTATTGCAAATAAAATCGAACAGATTGTCATCAAATTATGCGTATAGTTACGCTTAATATTGTTCATCATTTCAAATAAACCTTCGTTGCCTCCTCTTTCTGTTTTTGTGTCTATAATTTTCATCGATTCATAACAGTTTCTAGCATATAATTATTAGGGCGGTTTATAATTTGGCACAACATTGAATGAATAAATGAGTTGTGAATGAGTATCAGTATAAAAAGGCACGTCTTCTACTCTGAGTCTCTTGGGGTGTATTTATAATCTGTCTTATTGCATAAACTTTATATCCTCCCCTGGCAATGTTCTCACTAATTTGGGTGATAATTTACACAAAATAAATCATTAGATTTTCAGCTACAACATACAATTATTATTTGGGAGTTTTATTTCTACAGCTACAACAAGAAGTAAGTTTTTAATATGTTTAAAGGTTAATAATTGAAAATTATAGCTGCGCATAGGCCATTAATTACTTAGGCTGAGGTAGTAGCTGAGGATATAACTTTTATGTAATTCAATTTGGTTCCTGTGTTATATTTTGCTAAAAGGGAGAAACTCGAAATGGAATGATAATCTCCAAAAATATTGGTTCAGTGCTTTTCACATATCATATCGGTGGTCTAATGTTGACAATTGATCTATAAAAGTTTTCCAGTAAGGAAATAATATTATAATTTTGTTGGAAACATTAACAGCCAACAAATGAAAATTCGCTAATAAATTAATAAATACTATCAGCTTATTCCAGTTGTTCAGTTTTTACAGCGGTAGCTTACTTAGTTCTCTAGGGAGAGTGTACACAACACTGAACCAAAAATTCAAGGAACAAGTTCATTGTTTCAACGAATTGTTCATTATTTATAACCTAATGTACTAGTACTTTAGATAAAAAAACTGGTTCATTAATTTTGTTAAAGAATACCAACAATGAATGCGTTCACGGAACCGTTTTACACTGAACTTTAATGAATATATTCATTAAAACAATGTATGCGTACATTGAACCAACGTATTTTTGCAAAAAATTGATGAATCTAGTTCGAAGAATGTTATTCGTTGAAATTATGTAAATTAATTTCAGCAGTATAACATAAAACATTAAAAACACAATTTCAAAAAAAGCTTCGATATCTCTTTTCTATATTCCATCGATATACATATTTACATGTAATGCTGAAAAGTAATAAAAAAATACTTGCGTGTCATGAATAATACAATTAAAATCGCTTAAATTACATAAAATTGTTACTTAATTCGCACCTGTTTCATTCTCTTATGATTTACTAACCATCTTATCTTTATTTGTTAAAATGTTCTTCTATACTAAATGTGTCGATCAGCGCCTTAGCATTGCTCAAAAATTATATATGTATTACTTTTATGTTTTCTTTTACGCTTTTCACAATAAAACGGGTTTCATAAATATTTTTTTTTACACTTTTATGATCGATAATCTAATTGTTTTTTTTTTATTTAGGGTGCTCTTCCTAGCATTTTAAGTATATTTTTACGTACATATTTCAAATCACGTCAAACTATATTTATGTAATAGTGTTTGTTATCGTTTAAAATTGCAGTGAAAACATTATGGAAGGAAAAAAATAATTTCCAAGAAAATGTATAGATAAAAAATGTTTTAGCGGACAAGCGCGGATCCAGCTTAAGCTTTTTGGGCAGGAGGGAACTTTAAAATGCAACGTATCACTTTGAAAAATTGCTTTTAGAAAGTCAATACAAATGAGGTATATTTTATTCGTTTGGGGAGGGGGTGATATCCTCTCCGGCCAATAAGCCACTGTTCTCTGAACAAATATACACACAGAAAAATTTCAATGCAAAATCGTCGAAAATCAGGTTAAGTTAACATTTTTCGGTAGTGATTTTGCTTCACAGGCGTTTCATGTTAATTGAACATCATTTGCAATAGTCTTGAAGGAACAATTATCCTTTTGCATTAACTATATTTCATGTTGATTTAATATTCCAGTACAGTTAAATAAAAATGAAGTTGATACTGAAATAATACGAAAAATCATGTTAAATTAAAGTTATTTCGAGTTGAAACATTGTGAATATGATATTGGAACAAAACGAAGCATCATGTTGAATCAAAGTTATTTCAAGTTAAAACAAAGTTAATTTGATATTGAAACAACACTAAGAATCATGTTGAATTATAGCTATATCAAGATGAAATAACATGACTTAAATGTAGCCTAGGCATCAGCAAACTTCGTCTTGGAGTTGGCTGCCCCAACCAAGATTTGAACTCATGCCACTTGCATGATAGTCCGCGCGGTAGCCACTGCAGCCACAACATCTTCAAACTTTACTTTAGCTAAACACTAAATAAATACCCGCCGTCTTATGACAATATGCCAAATAAATTTCATAAAGGTTTAATTTGGATTTTATTTTTCATTTTGCCTTATAGGTACTTTTATTGTTATCCAATGGATTTCTAATTGTATAAAGGTGTAGAAAAATAAAATAGATTCATATCGAATAAAAAATTATTTGCTGGGTTTTGTATAATTTTCAAAGCCTACTTTGATTATTTTTGAAAATAATTTACATATTTGTGAGTTCTCAAATGGCTTTTGAAAGTCTGTACATAAAATAATGGTTTTGTAACTGTTCAAAATTGTGTTTGAAGTCTACTGACGATTTGGTAAAGCACCAATTAAATGCTGCATATTGACAATGCTTAAACACCAGCAAATAAATTTCATTTAAAATAAAAATCAATTTTATTTTACATTTCCCGACGTTTCGTGAATGTTTTGTTCACTTTTTCTAGAGATTCGTCTATTTATTATTTAACATATTAAAACATCAAAATTATTAATTTAATAAGTAATAGAAAATAAATTTACAATAATTACTTACATATAAAATTATTATTTTACATAACTGAAAATTAAAAAGTTAAAAACTTTCTTTTTATAAATTAAAAGTTATAAATTAAAAATTGTTTCTTTTAAATAAAGCAGAAATATTTTACACAAACTTTGAATAGATGTTTACGATGACAACCCTGCAGTTAGCGCTTAAATTGTCATTATCTTCCTTTTTGAACAATGAACAACTTTTGCATCTAAAATTAATATGAAACAATGGTATTTTAAGCCAGTAGCAGTAAATTTTGGCTATTAATTCGTTATTTTAACTAATTATAGATCAATAATAAAAATTTACAGGTTAAAAAAGTAGACAGAGTATGATTTTATTCATCTTTAAATGGTCCAAAACATGTGCTTTTTAAAGTAACTTGTGGTCGGTGGACACAAATTAGTTTTATATTAAATTAGTTTACTGTAAAAATAGTTTTCAAGATATTTGCAAAAAAACTGTAACTTTGGTTTTTTTAGTTATTGCCGAAAATCTAGAAGAAGGTAGACGCATAAAACTCATGAACAGTTCTAAAGTGCATAGATTGTGTTGTCCGGATTGAAATCTAGCGAGTTATATTAAACTTTTTTTTTCAAAATTAATAACATTTGACTAGATCCACCTACCTACACGTTCTTCGACTCGCTGCGGGGTGAGACTAACAGAAATCGAATTTTTTAAAGTAAGGGCTTCCCTTATGTATTTAACAACTGTAGTTCTTTCACAATAATTTAAATTAGTATGACAGACAACCTCTTCATAAGTTATGATAAAATCAGTGGAGCGAGCAACCTCTTCAAAAACCCCACATATAAAAGAAAAATCAACAAAAAAAAAATGTATCCATATAATTTAAAATTTCGACTGTTTTCGTAGTTAGGGGACTATAACACATTAAAAAAAATATCGTGGTACTTCCCGGCATTTTTCTTGTTGCGTAGTGTTATTACATCTGTTTCACAGTGAAAATGTATAGCCTGTCCCAAGATATCGAACAAACAAATATGGTGAAGTGTTTTACTAAAAAAAACTGATTTCCGTAAGAAACAAATGTAAATAAAATAGATAATTGGAACAAATTCGCTGTTCAATATCGTGGTACATGCTGCTAAATGATTTCAAATTTAATAAGAGTCTAAAAAATTTTTATGATTTATTTAAACTAAATCAAAATATATTTTTCTATTACATAAATATTGAATTTCCGTAAGTTATAGAGAACGCTTTTCAACAAATGTGACAGTTGTGTCAACATACTTTTTTCCCAACTTTAACTAATTCACACCTTTTTTATCTTTTGAAAAACAGAGACCAACAAAATTCTTGACGTGCTCAATGATTTGTTTCAACTGGAGTAGTTTAAGGTGCTAAAATGTTAAGTTTAGTTGTTGTAAATGATTATTATTTTCTTTTTTTTTTTGGTTTCTGAATGATTGATTTATGATTGTGTTATTTTATTATTATTTTAAAATTTTATTCTTTATAACCCTTTTCCTAATCTGAGTTATAAACTAACAAAAAGCAGTAAAAGGTTTATGACATTCTACAACTTAATTATTTATTAAAAAAATTAATTGGTTTGATGGGTTGTAACGAGAAAAATTTATAATTATTATAATAATAATAATAATAATAATAATAATAATAATAATAATAATAATAATAATAATAAACTAAAATGTCAAACCAAAAAATTTTTAAGATTTACTTAAATCTCGGAACACCAACAGAGAGGAATTTGGCTTCCATAATATTATTGGTGCGGACGTACAATTAACGTTAGTACGGTTACATATTTTGACCCAAGCACAAATGATAACAGGTGTACCCGGTCATCACTGTTCTTGAGATCAAATAGTATTTCAATAAAGTTTTCATAACAATATAAAACACATGGCTTAAGGTACGGTCATACTTTGCAAAAATTTGCCGAAAAAAAGGTGACCAACAAGCAAGCTAAAACTTTATTTCCTTTAATATCTACATATTTTTAAATATGGGTTCGCATTTATTAAAAATAATATAAAAATAGTTTTTTGCAGCATAATTAACTTCATTTTGTGATATAAAAATCACACTAACCCTTAGCAAAAGTAGTGGTTACGTTTTTTTGGGCAAATACTTGCCAAGTGTGAACGTACCTCCTTTGTCTCTGCTCCGCTCTCTCTCCAAACAAGGGATGGCTTCAGTGGGCAGCCCGTTCATTATATCGTTGTGTTGGTCTCCGTTTCAGCTAACACAACGGGACCTATAAGAACCCAATTGGGTTGGCTTCAACCTTTTAAACTGGCATTCTGTGCAACCTAACCTAACCTAGGAAGCTGTTGACTGAGTTGGTTAGGTCGTTTGACTACAAACCCTGAGGTCTTGAGTTCAAGATTGGATGAAAGCATAGCACTGATCACTTTGGCAGTACCGGCAGTGATTAATACTAACATATCCTAATGCAGTTCACAGCACTCTCCTTCGTCGCTATTGTAGCAGAACCATCGGCGAAACAAAAGAACTAATAAAACGGTTAGACAGCTTAGACAAATTAAGGCCCCTACTTGACACCAGAGGAGCTGCAACACTGCTCTACAAAAACGCGCAGTAGCAGAGTTGTAAATTGATTAAGCTTTCTATCTCTCTCTCACTTCACCACCTGTTCTCTCTACAGTATCCCTTTCCCAAAGAAGGTAACGCATTAATTAATTAACTGGTACGCATTAATTGCCTGATTGTGCTACTTCTCTTTTTTTTAGGTAAGGCCTCTCTTTTAAAAAAAGTAAGGCTTATTTATAACGTTATTTCAAATTCAGTTACATATTTGAAAAACAAGTCGTTGAAAAGTTAAAATTTTAAAAAGTTTGCTGCATGGTATGCTTTTTGTAATAAACTGATACACATGTTTACAACATGTAAAAAAAATTGGAAAATTAATTAAAGTAATGCTTTTGATTTTTTGCACAAAAGGTTTTGTACAGTGGGTAACAAAAGTGCATCATGAACTAATTTTTGTACAATAAAAATAATATTAAGTGAGACTTTGATATTAACAAGTTATTATTCAAAGGTGTAGTTTATTTAGGGAGACTTCACTTGCTTAACCCTTCATTTACAATATTCGGCTAATGATTAAATGCGTTACTCCCTGTCGACTTATCGCTAAAAGGACTTTTGGAAGTATTTGCAAAATTAACAGACTGAATTTCTACATCGACTGATTATTCGAGCGACTAACCGATTAAAACAAAAACCCAGATTAATTGAGTACTCTAGGAAGGAAACAACATCCTTTAAACGAGAATTTTTGTCGAGAAAACATTAAATGCATTTTTTTATAAATTAACTTAAAATATATCTAAAATTTTCTTAAAATAGATTTCAAATGTGTCTTAAAATAGATTGCAAATGAAAATTATGAATACATTAAGGCTTTTAAAATGTTCCTTTCAATAAAAAAAAACTGTACCTATTCACTGTTTTTTAAAGAAAATTTGACCGCGTGTTGTTTGACCACAGTGTATCTTATATTTGTGCCTGTGATTGTTCTCACACATACATGTGCATGAATAATTTTTACTGAAAAAACTCTGATAACAAAATTTTTATTCATTATTCCGTTTGTATAAAATGAACACAAATCTCCCATGTGGACAAAAAAAAAACGACATTCGAAAGGATTTTGTCGGGATTGTAAAAATCCATGGTTTATGTGGAAAATATTTCTTTATATCTAGATGTACAAAGAAACACACACAAAATATAATATACATACGAATACATGATAAAAATAAAAGCGCAAAAAAGATTTACATTTTCATACGCCAACGAAAAAAAGTTGGTATATAAAGCTTATAGCACATACACTGCATACAAGTGACTACATCTGATATTAAAGGTCCACATATTTTGCTGAAGTATATAAAAATGGTTGTGTGTGTGTAGGTTTAAAGGACACTTTGATTGCAGAGAATATGATAAGAGAAACATAGCTAAAATCTACAAACATTAAAGCTTAAAAGCAATCTTGGTAGATATGTTGAGCTTCAACTTAAGATTGGAAAGATACATACAAATATGTATCTTAAACGCAAATTCATTAATTAAGAACTATGAAGAAACTCCAAGACAACGTAACAAATATATTAAACTTCATACTTCAGTGGTTACCTGTTACCCTATTCAAGTCATTTGAAGCATAGATTCTATATAGCCAGACAATCATGTTTAACGGACATGAAAATGTAAATATATCACTGTTATACTACTCTTAAAACACATAAAAAACCGCACAATATTCAATTTCATATGTTTTTTTGGTAGCCATTTCATTCATTTCTTCTTTTGTTCATTTCGCTGTAAGGATTTACAAATACAAAGTATAAATTATTTTATTGTTGGTTTCTCTTGTACAACAAATGGTGTTGAAATATTTGTAACGTCCACTTTTGCTAATATTGGCCATATCCACCAGGAAGGGCAACTTCAATACAATTGTGATTATTTATTTAATTGTTTGTGGATTTGCTAAAATTGAAGACAAAATTAAATACAATTCCAAAATGGTATTACAAATCCCTGATTTTTTACTCCCGAATAGGAGTAATTAGAAGTAAAATTCCTTAATTTGAAATACCAAAAATGTTTCTCTTTACTGACGATATCTCTACCGTATTACAGCCAGAAATAAAAGTTATAACCGAAGCAGCGATGTACTGCAACGGTATACTGCGCGATCGGATGCGTATTGAAAAAGCTAAGTTTTTCCCAAGCAGGGGTTACTGTAGCAGCTGATCAGACAAAAAAGTAAACATTTTCTCTGCGATTACCCGGCTCTGCAGGAATACAGGGTTAGACATCTATGTAATCATTCTCTACTCTTGGCGCGATGCACTACTGACTACCATGATAGTTTTTTCAAAACTCTCTGGATAATTGTAAGAATGTAGGTCGTAAATAATCTTCTGGGCATAAGAGTGTACCTTAAGGTTTCCTGCTGTACTAGCTATACATATATGAAAGCTGACGAAATAACTTCACCCGAACAAGTGAGATATTGATCCCTCTTTCTATATTGTTTCAACGAAAACTATAATAATTATAGCTGCATCGAAGCTATGGTCAAAATATGAAGAAAATAATGAAATAAATGGCTGTAATATTCTTTCGTACACAGATAAATTTAATGCAAAAATTTGTAAATTTAGACTTACTGCATGTTTTTGTACAAAAAAATTTTTTTTGTTGGGACTTTATGTATATTGAATAATATTAACACAGACAAACAGATTCAAGAGGATAAAGCTAGCAAAGAGGTGATAACTTCTAAACGGCTATGCCAACTTTCTTCAAACATAGCTAAGAACACTCTCGATCAAATCACCTTTCAAACAAAGAAAAATAAATGAAAATCGGTCTAGCCGTTTAGACTCTACGAGGGAACAGACAGACACACAGATACACACTACAAACTTATAACACACGCCTTTTCTGGTCGGGGGCTAAAAAACCAATAAAAAATATAAAAATCTGTTTTCGTTTTCAAATAAAAAAAATCCCAAACGAAATTTTTTAGCTTATTTACAAAAACTGGTAGTTAATTTACAAATTCGTTTTTCTGAAAAAAAAATTTTTAAAAATTTTTCTCTAAAAATAAAACTAAAAAAATAGGTTTATGAACATAAAGCATATCCAAAGAAATTTTTTTCAAATTTTCAAAGAAGTTATCTTTCTAGTTTACAAAAAAAATTATTTTTAAGTTAAAGTCCAATGCAATTTTAAAATCTCTATTTTCCAGGCCTGATATTTATACTCTCACACTGTGTTACGATGGCCGTTTCAACAATCGCAGAAATCCAAAACGAAAGCAATCATGTAGCCTTATTTTAGTCCGATAGACATGCCTTTTATTTTAATGCCTGTTTGTGTGGAGTCTAAATTAGGGATGTAACGAATACCGATACCGATACCGACATATCGGCGATACTTCAGATTTTCCGATACATCGGTATCGGCGATATTTTACTGTCGACACGACGATACTTTTAAAATTTTTTTCCGAGTTTTTTTTAACAAATAATTTATTTTTGTTCAATTTTGCCATGAATTAAATTCACTTCGTTATTTTTTAAATCTTATTAATATCAATTTAAAAAATTAATAAAGTTTATGCTGTTATTTTGTAAAACAAATTATTTATTTTTTTGTTAATTTTACCATAAATTCAAATTCAAGTCGTTGTTTTTTAAATCTTATTCCAGCAAAAAAAGACACTCCAAAGAAGTCATGAAAATGTAGGATTCGCGATCCGGAAGTATTGCAAATTTGGATAATTTCTAATTAGTTTTAAATATCCTTGCCACTGCAAGAATTTCTGTTTTTCGATTACCAATCACCGAATTGGAAACGATGCTTTTCGGTGTTCTATAATGGTTTTTCCTCAAGGAAAAAGGATAAAAAATTACCCATTTTCACAATTTTTTTATGCGAATTTAAACTAAAAACTTTATTTTCATGTAAATTTAAGTGAATAAATATAAACTTTTAGAAGACTTTTAATAATTAAGCTATTAAGTTATTTAGAAGAATATTTAAAAAATCGATTTTTTAAAAAGCACGGCGAGTATTTTTTAAAATTACAAAGGAATTAAAAATTTTTTCTTGCTTTTCTACTAATTATCTGCATATTTTTAATATAGATTTTTTTGAAGCAAAGAAAATGTAGCTCCTTAAAAATTACATCCAATTTTTTATACTGGGTTAAAATCTATTTTATATATTCTCTCTTACAATGTAATTTTGTATAATAAAAAATTGCACTTGAGTTTTGTTGATGTAAACTTGAACTCAATTTCAATATTCGTATCGGTATCGAAATCGGTATCGGCGATATTTATTTTTAAATATCGGTATCGGTATCGGATCGGCAAAACGGCATATCGTTACATCCCTAGTCTAAATACTCCTGGCAGCCATTTGTTCCCATATAAAGTAAGCAAAAATTAAAATATCTTAAACAAGTTGCAATCGGTAAATTAAAAAAGAGGGTAATAAATCAGTAGCTTTGAAATTTGCTATCCGATTACAAAAAGCTTTATTTAAAAATCATAGAGGAGGACATAAGCTTTATGAATGTTGAAACTTGGACCACCTTGTTGAAACACTAATACCATATTTACACCACGCAACTTTGTTGCATGCAACTCTCTTTTTTCAGTGAGAAAGACAGAGAAGATATACAAAATGTATACATTTCTATTTCAACACTCTCACTTAAAATGAAAATTGCATGTAAGAAAGTTGCATAGTGTAAATATGGTAATAGTGTCAAACTTGACTACCTCGTGCATGGAAAACTTTGTTGGCCTCATAACTTTTACAAATATTATCCGATTTTAATGAATTTGAACATGTGTTGCCATATTGTACCGCGCTTCATATTGTTTTTTACCTGGTCCTACTTCAGGCACCATCATAATAAAACATTAGCAAGCAAGAAACCCCTTGATTGCCACACCATAAATAGCTTTTGCTTTGCCCAGACCGGCTGGCGGATGTCAGTGGAGGTACGACCAGCTATTTATGGGACAGGGCTGCACAACAAAATTTAGATTAACTCCAAAAAAAAAATTAAGTTCAAAACGACAGCAAACGGTCGAATGAAACAAATATCTGAACACCTACTTATATACAACAACAATATCTTGACTACGGAGACGGAAATATGTCCCTAATTACTAACAATTGATGAAAGTTTATTAAACTGAATATCGCAAAAAAAAAATTTCGTAGAAAAATTCTCTATATTCGTACAATGCTGGATGTAGCGTGCATGCTTTAATCGATTTTAAATTTCTAATGTAGTCATTTTTTAAGTCTATTCGTTTGAAATATGGAAAAAAAATGTTTAGCTCTGAAAATTTTTTGAGAAAAACGTCCAACAATTAAGCTCTATTTTTGTCAAAATATACCCATTTCAAAGTCTTGATTTTAGTTTTTTCACGGCTACATGAAATGAGATAACATAAAAATTTCGACTGCATATTATAGAGGATGTTATTAAAAACATAAAATTTATTTATTTTTTTGGCTATGCTATTTCCGCAGATATTCACTAAATCGGCAACAGAGCCGAGGCCAAGAGCCAAAATTTTAAGGTTCAACGCAAAATATCTCTAAAATTATATAAATATAAATAATAAATAGTTAAAAATATAAAAGGTATCTTATCTCAATAAAATCGAATTTTGTATGTAAAAAATATAAGGATAACAGCGTTTTTCATGGCCGAGGTAGTCAACTTTGACACCCTGTAGGTTACCGTGTGTTTCAACAGGTGGTGCAAATTTCAAAATTTTTTAAGCTTATGTCCTCGTTCATGATTTTTGCCATACATGGGCATACTGCATTATCAGTTCCAGTAATCAGTAAATTTTTACGGCTTACTGGAAAAAATTGCAATAAGCAATAAATTTTTACTGGTTACAGAAAGAATTTGCAGTAACCAGTAAATTTTTACTGCTTACTGAACAAATTTGCAGTAACCAGTAAATTTTTACTGCTTATGGAGATACGGGGTAGGTGTGTTCTAAGAAATTGTTGACGCTAGAAAACTAATGGGAGTTGGTCATACATTTGACTTGTCTAGGCCAAATTCGGTTATTTCAATAAACCACACTATTTGTATGGAAGCCCCCTAAGGGTTGCTGATAGGGGCAAGTATGTTTTGAGAAAATGCTGGGAACGAAAAACTAATGGACGTCGTTCATACATATATATAACCCCTTATTGGGACTCCTAGGCAGTTATGGAACTTTTTCGTCTATATATTTCTAGTCTCCATTATAAATTTTGTATAGGAACCTGCTTAAGGAATAGAGATAGCGGGTAGGTATGTTCAGATAAAATCTTGGGAAGGAAAACTTATGGGGCCGGTCTTACATTTTATCCATCTAGGAGTAACTCTGTGGCAATTATGAAGTTTTTTTATCTTGTTCAAATAGTGCCATCTGCTTAATTCAATGTTCGAATCAATGAAAATTCAATTTGTAAAAAGTGCTATATAATCGCGAATATCAGGAATTGAAAAAAATTAATATGCATAGGATATAGACGTCGTTTTTAAAGAACGTTATAAAATAAAGTTTAGTTATTACTCTTAGAGTAAACGAAAAAAACAGTTTTTTCTCTCTTCTGTAAAGTTGTGATTTTGCAGATAGCACTATTTCAATAAAAGCCCTCGATATATTATATTGATTTCATATTTACATTGCAGAAAGAAAAGTAGTAACGAAATTAAGAGAAAAATAGTAAGTTTTTACTGGTACTGAAATAAATTGCAGTAACCAGTAATACAGACTTCTGAAACAAATGTATGATTTTTACATACATCGTTTTGTAATCGGATTGCAAGGTTCAAAGTAGTGGTCTGAAACTATCGATAGTCTACGCCATCGATAGCATGCGATAGTTTTTCAAAAACCATCGATAACTATCTATAGTTTTCGATAGTCTTAAAACCACAATTCGGCTATACATATATATGTTGTACTTGGTATATTTGTAAAAAAAATATATTTCTTAAAAACTCAGTAAATTTATTAATAAAAGTTATAAAAAAATAAAAATTCATACATATATTTACATTAGGCCACATATGTACATATATGTGCAAGTATTATTTTTACCACTCCACGAAATACGAAGTGAGCAAAAAATAAATTTCTAAAGTATAGACCGACCCAAGAATACCCTAAAAAGACATACAGCTTAGCTTACCTATAAGTCTTAAACTAAAAGTTTTTACCAATTAAGTTGAATAAACTTTTTTCTGGTAGTAAAATGAGAAACATTTTCTTCATATAAGCTTTTAGCCGACGATTGGCCGTTAGCAGGTTTTAGGACGGATGAATTTTGATCTCCTAAATGCAAACGGACTGGTTTTAGACTTCAGTAGCTTATTTTTTGTGCACTTCATATTTTTTGACCTCAGAGCGGAAAAAATAACAATTTTTGACATGCCACTACAGTTTTTTACAGGATTTCCCGGGAACTCCGCAAAATTTTCAATCCCAATTTCCCGGAAAATTAGTGCGGGAATTCCCGGGAATTTTCACCTTAATGTATTGAACCTCAATAAACAGGATTTACAAAAAATATACTTCTAAGAAGTTGTTGTCTCTGAATTTTCCAACATCCTTCACCTTACCCACTTTTTTAAATCTCATATATAACGAAATAAACAGCAATATCGAAAAAAAAACATATAGCAATTAATATTTCCAAAAGCTTACACTAATTTACTAGTTTTGGTAAATTTTGTCGTTCCCTAGAACTGAAAGTTGTTTTTGCTGTTCCCGTAATTTTGTGTTTAGTGGGATTAATTCTTGGTTACTCTAATTTTACCAAATTTTACCCAAAAGATACGCTATCGAACCTAATAATTAAAAAAACAAAAACTATCATCAACTATCGATAGTATTGAAAACTTTCGATAGTGATTCGATAGTCAAAAACTATCGATAGTATCGATAGTACCATCGATTGTTTCAGACCACTAGTTCAAAGATACAGATATATGACCTTTATTTTCAATTGGAGCCACTGTGCCGTGATTACAATTATTGTCCCTTTTTGGCGGTGCCAAAGCAAAGTTTATGGAATAAAAGAAATTCTGTCTTGCTTACAATTTCATTTAAAACAAAAAAAAAATTCTCAAATATTGTTTTTCTTTTAAATGGGGAAAAACCTTTTGCCACATGTAGGCCCCATTATGTGTATTGGGAAAATTTGTAGTCGGGAAGTTAGTCAATTCTTGAACCAGTCTCGTAGTACGTTCAATATACATACAAGTAAATAAATGTATGCTTTGTATTTCATTTTCTCTGATCCATAAGCACATGGGGTTTTTTGTTGTTTTTCCATAAAGCTTTTCACTAAAATGTTAACATGGATTTATTTTCCGACACTTTGTTTTTGCTGCTACATATTTTTTTGCTTCCATTTTTGTTGTTTTATTTTTCATTCTGTTTTTCATTTACAATTGAAATCCAGCAAAAGTTTTATATTTTGATATTTGATACTGACATACGAATACACAAATTTATGTTGAATGATGTTTGAGGAATAAAAATCACTTTTTCGTTGTGCTCTTTGGCGTTTTTGGCTTAAACCTGATATGTGATTACTTTTGTAATAATTTTTGGTTCGTTGTAATTTTTTTTTCTTTCTGTTGATGGGTAGAAGGACGGGTGTGTAGGTGGTTGGTGAAGTTTAATGAAAGTTGAATAATTCTTTATATATAAAATTTTGATTTGAAGTGACAAGTATTGCGTTTTTGTTCTTTTGGAACGAGAGAATATCGAAAAATTGTAATTATATCAATTGTATAGCAAGCTAAAACGAAAATTAAATTTAGGTTTTTATAAATCTTTATAAATTTATTAAATATGTACATACATCTTAAATATCATTAGCAATTTGTACAGAAATAGAGAATTGGATATGCTTAAAAATCTTGAGCTTTATTTGCAAAAAAGAGTTTGTTTTTGGTCATTGCTGTTAAGCAAAATATTTTCGATAACTATCAAGACTAGATGAAATATTCCATAAGCATTTATTTTGATATCAAATATTTTTATACTATTTTTATAGCTTTTTAACTTTCCGCTATCAAAAATATTAAGTTACTGATTTCAACCCAATTTTCGAAAATCGAGTTTCATCGATTTCGGCGTTTTTAGGTCATGGGAATTTATTGTGATCTACCAAACCGATTCAGTTTGGTAGACTTTGGGAACTTTCGAAAAAATTTTTATTTTTTTTCAAATATTGTAAGCTAAAACCGATCGAATCCTATATATAGTTAGCTCTTAAGTTAAAAAAATAACGTCGAGTGCTACAAAGTAGATTAAAATCGATCAATTCGTACGAGAGATATCGTTGACGAAGAATTTCGAAAAATCACGCTTTGTTTCAATAACTCCAGAAGTTTTTTCCATATCGATTTTCAAGATTCATTTACTTTGTTGAAATTAAAAACTGCGTCGAATGCAAATTTGAGGTAAATCGGTCAAATGGTTTCATAGATGTCGTGGTTGAAAAATATCTAAAAAAAGTCGTTCTTAAATTATTTTCTAACGCTAGAGGTTGAAATTTGCTGAAAATTCCGAGTATGGCCTGCCAGGTTTATTTATTTTGTTTATTTATTTGCTAATGACAAGCTCAACCGTATCCCATATTTTTTTAATATAATATTTTCCCCCACATAAAGAGTGATTGAAAAAATCCAAATGGTGTTTCAATACTTGACGACTTTCAATTTTGAAATTTCTAACACTAAAAATTTTTTGAACTCTAGACTTTATCCAAAGTCTCTCTAGCACGTAAGACCATAGTGCACGGCAATATAATGAGCAAATAAAATATATTTTCAGGCTTAATGCCATACGTGGTTATTGCTGAAAGCCATTGGCATGGAAAGGCCATTATGGGGGCTAAGTTTACCATCATAGAATTGGTACTGCATTATTTTATTGCATTTTCTATAGTTTAGACCAAAAATTGAGTTTGGCAACTCTCCTCCACCAACTTCCTGCCAGAAAATTTTCTAAATCTACTGCTGCCGTAAGCGATTGTTCTTTGAGATAGCGAAAAAATGTTGTTCCCATGTTGCATAGAATTTGCTTTCTAAAACAGTTTTCAAAGAAAGTTTTGCTTAGATATTAAAGAAACTATGGTTCAAAAACTGAAAAAAATCAGGAAATAGTCTTGTAAGTTGAATATGTATATAATTTTAAATGTACAAGAAATGCAATGACATTTTACACAAGTTTTATATTAGCTTTTAATGTAGATTATTATACACAAAAAATCATTGAAATCTCTCACTATTTACAAAAGTTACAGCTCCCGAAATATTTTAGATCTACCCTGTGCTAGAACAGGATGCCTCCAAATAGAATATTTGAAAGGCTTATGAATTCTTCTATGCATATTAATTTGATTTATGCAAATTGCTTCTGCAGTTTAAAAGTTATGGATTTATTATATATTTTTTTATTTCGCGCCACTGTGCATCATCATATTTTACTGCACCAACTACAAATTTTATTAAATCATAACTTTCCTTCATGTCGCTTCTATTGCTATTGGAATAGAATTCCTAGAATTGTCGTAACAAAAGAGTGAATCTTATACAATTTGCTTGGATGAATCTAAATATAAAGCTATGACAATCCTCAGAGTTATATTCATAACTGTCATTACGCCTTAATATTGTTGCAATAAAGGGCTATTAAAATATTACGTAACGATATTTTCGGACTATCGCTTATAACTAGGGATGTAACGATACACCGTTTTGCCGATCCGATACCGATACTTAAAAATAAATATCGCCGATACCGATTCCGATACCGATACGAATATTAAAATTGAGTTCAAGTTTAGATTAACAAAAACTCAAGTGCAATTTTTTTATTATACAAAATTACAGTGTAAGAGATTATTAATATTTAAAATTGATATTAACCCAGTATAAAAAATTGGAAGTATTTTTTAAGGAGCTACATTTTCTTTGCTTCCAAAAAATCTATATTAAAAATATGCAGATAACACAGTGCAACAGCCCAAAAAATACACGAAATTGACAGTATAGATTCGATTGTACTACCACTGAGTAGTAAAACCCTATACTTAGCTTGGCGAATTTGGTGACCAATTGCGTTTTATGGACCTCCAAAGTTTTGGAAAATCAGCGGGCCCTAGAAAAAAGGTGTCATCAACTTTTGGCCAACATAAAATTCAAACTTGGTGATACCGCTTAACTATATACATGTGACAATAATGTAGCTAAGAGTTCGGTAAACAGATTTTATTACCATTTTATGCCAAAAAATTATTTTTTCGTGCACTTTTTTTTAAATTAAGGAAAAAAATTTTTTCACCTTTTCCAGAATAACTTACAGGGACTCGTAATTTTTTATTAACAATATTTGGTAAAGTTGTAGCTAAGGTAAAGCTGAACAACTTTTGTGAACATGTCAATACAATCTGAATGTATCTGGGCACCCTAAACAATCCAGAAAAACTAATTTCTACCTTAAAAATGTTAGTTTTTTACAAGTTAGGCTATTTTTATTGCATTTTTTTGCTTTCTTTGTTATTGTTCCACTTCTTATGTTGCTGATTTTAGTATTTGACTATTTTTTTATTGTTTGTTGTTGTTTTGCCAAATAATGGTAATGAAAAATTTGGAGTTATACTGAAAAAAGTGAATAAAATAATTTTCTTACATATTTTTTTTTTTCAAAAAAGTACAGGAACATATTATTTTTCTGGCCACAAAATATTAGTGAAATACAACAGAGAAGTATGTACTTGAATATACTATTTAAAAAAAAATATTTTTTTTTAGCATAAAAAAATAGTGAAAAACTAAAATTTTTACGGTAAAAAGTGGTCTGTGTGAGCTATTAGAGTGCCTAGATACGTGCAGATTGTATTGATATGTTCACAAAAGTTGTTCAGTTCTACCGTAACTATAAGTTTGCCAAATATTGTTAGTTAAAAATTACAAGTCCCTGTAAGTTATTCTGAAAAAAGTGAAAAAACTATTTTTTCCTTAATTTTGTCAACAAAAAGTTCACGAAAAAAATTTTTTGCCATGAAATGTTAAAAAAAATCTGTTAAACAGACTCTTAGCTACATTATTATCATATATAGTTAAGCGGTATTATAAAGTTTGAATTAGCTGTTGGCCAAATACTGATGACACCGTCTTTTGAGGCCCCACTGATTTTCAGAAACTTTGGAGGCCATAAAAAAAATTGGTCACCAAATTCGCCAAACTGAGTAAAGGGTTTTACTACCCCATTGTAGGACAATCGAACCTTTACTGTCCAGTTCTTGTGTTTTTCCAAAAGTTCATGGTAAAATTAACAAAAAGTAAATAGTTTGTCAGAAAAAAACTCTGAAAAAACTTTTAAAAGTGTCGTCGTATCGACAGTAAAATATCGCCGATACCGATGTATCGGAAAATCTGAAGTATCGCCGATATATCGGTATCGGTATCGGTATTCGTTACATCCCTACTTATAACAATATTTTCATTATAAACTATCTAATCCGTCACAAATCTCTAGAACGATCGATTTAATTTTTCTAATTCATTTTATTAGGCTAACTAGGATGAGCGAAACACAAAAAATAAAAATATTAAGTTTTATTTCGGATATTGTGAAGATAACAGTTTTTCGTTATATACATAATTCTCTTTAAAGCAGCCCGTTTGGCCAACTCGTCGTAGAGGACATTTGATGAAAGACTACTTAAAGAAATTTCGACATTTTTCATGCACGATAGTTGTCGATTACAGTTTCTTTTAAGGCAATCTAAAAGAAACCGCACTTGAAGAATGAGTAAAAATGGATAAAAGTTCTGTTACAATGTCTATTAAAACTTCTTGTATTAAATACTCTCTGAGCAACAAATTCCTCAAATTGTTATTGTAGCACACGTGTAAAAAAGAAACAAACGAAAAAATTTAATGGGGACATTTCTGAGGATGCTGTCATCTACATGGTCATCAATGAAAAAATTATTGACAGTGTCGCTCTTGTTGTAATGTATGAACTTAGCGGCCATTTGTTCGAAAATGTCCTCACTGATCTGTTTGAGCTGTCACCAACAGGTTATCGACGCTTTAACACTGTCATGCATCGGTCTTGCAAGATGTCTGAAAGACATGTCCAAACGGGAGTGGTGACTAAACATACACTATCTTATTCTGTGCTTGTGTATGTGCTTCGCGGCTAAATAGATATCCGGTTGGCCAATTCGTCGTAGAGCACATTTTCATCAACCAATACTTAAGGAAATTTCGCCGTGCATGACACGATATTTGTCGATTATAGTTTTTTTTAAGACAATCTAACATAAAAAGGACTCAAATAATGCGTAAAAGAAAAACTACGCAACTGGTCCTGCCAACTAGCCAAATGAATTGCTTGTGGACATTGTCGCTCAGTCTGTCACCAGTTTGAATCATTTTGATACATTCCTGCTTGCTAAAATTGAGCGAAATTGAGCTGATGAAAAGTTCACAATGTCTATTAAAACTTCTTGTATTAAATACTCTCTGAGCGACAAATTCCACAAATTGTTATTGTAGAGCACATGTACAAAAGAAACAAGCGAAAAAATGTAATGGGGATATTTCTGAGGATGTTGTCACTTATATGGTCATTAATGAAAATATGGGTGACAGTGTCGCTCATGTTGTCATGTATGAACTTGGCGGCCATTTGTTCGAAAATGTCCTTACTGATCTGTTTGAGTTGTCACCAACATGCATCGGTCTTGCAAGATGTCTGAAAGACATGGCCAACCGGGTAGGCTGTGAGTCTCACACACAGTGCACGTGGCTTGATGGTAAAAAACAACCTATGCAAGAGTGCATGGGAAATTTAGAGAATGGCCGCCACTGCTTTAAAGCGCCATCCAGAATCTTAAAAATCTTGTAAGTTGTGCATGACACCAAACATTTGTAAAGCAATGCAATAAAAATATGTAAGGGATTTGATAGACTCCCGGTCCTAAATCCGGGCATGGCTGTTGTGCATGAGTAACAAAATTCCTTCGAAATATTCTCTTAATTGACTTTTTCCATATATTACTTGGCCTTTTTTTATTTCAATGTTTTAACTACTTTTTCAAAATTTGAAAATTTATAGCGAAATGTTTATTTTTAAAATATGTTATATGTTAATCTCATAACTTCTTGAGTTCTATGCTGAAAACGGCGAAAAACTTTTTTAAAAGCTTATGTAAGAAATTAAAATATTTTGTCCAAACTTAAAGGGTTTTCCATAAAGCGGCAAAATGTTGCTGTCATAAATCCAGTTAAATTTGCTAGCCAAACTATGAAAGTTAATAAAGGAGTTCAATTGAAATTTTCTCAAAATATTTGTGAAATTTCATTAGAATTGTGAAATATTTCATTAGATTTGTGAAAAAAAGTCCAACGAAATTGGTCTATGGGGCTGAGGGATGTAGATCTATTGGGGCAATTGAATAAATGTACACTGTCTTGCGGCCTATGGAGACAATCTGGGCATAGATTTAAAGTGCCAGGGACTATAAGTTCTTGGTAGCAGTTGAGTATCTTGCTCCAGTCGGCTCTTAGTTGTGCCAGGGTTGAGCGATATTGTCTACATAGAAAAAAATAGATATGAATTATGTTTAAACTACTAGTTAAAAATACTAGTTTCAATATCGTTTGTCATTAACTTAATACAATATTTATCAATAGCGCACATTTTAAAAATCACGCAATTAAAAGCATTTGATAAAAAAAGTTATTGAAAAATTGCAAATATTTAATAAAAAAATACCCGTTAAATCAAATACATATGTACTTATTTCGATTTATACATTGATATGCTTTCCAGGGGTAAGTACCTTAAAACAAGGTCTATTTCATTAAAAAATAACTGGGATATGGCTCAACTGTAGAGAGCATACTTTACGTCCGAAGAGTCCGGGTTCGTATCCCACCTATATC
This sequence comes from Panzeria rudis, assembly GCA_956483635.1. Classification (NCBI taxonomy): domain Eukaryota; kingdom Metazoa; phylum Arthropoda; class Insecta; order Diptera; family Tachinidae; genus Panzeria; species Panzeria rudis. The sequence continues at coordinate 34,081,057 of OY101449.1, read as the reverse complement.
AACATCTATTTTTTAATTTATATATTCTTAAAGTAAATTTTAAATACGTTTTTTATCAAAATTCTTTCAAGTTTTATTAAAAAACTTACTTAAATTTGAAACTAATTTTTTACAATTTTTAATATAGCGAAATTCTTTATCACAGGAAATTTGGAAAAAAAATTAATTGAATACCGGGATGTTTGTTATCAAAAACGAAACTTATTTTTTCTGTGTAGGCAGTTGCCACTAACTGACCGAAATTGGGGCTGGGTTTTTGCATCTATAGTTATTAAGAGTTTCGGTGAGCGTTTGTTGATACAATTCTTTCAGGATGTTCGCAATGGACATTCCGTCGGGTGGAATGACGTTTCTAATGTCCTCGCGGTAGTGCCTAAAATGCATTAGGATGCGCCTCGGCATCGGCAGGTGACATACATGCTATTAGGAACTGCTTTGTAAGCTAACCTAACAGGTAGCACTAATGTAATGATTGCATTGTAATGATTGCATTACTCGCTATCGCTGAGGAACAGGGTCCATATTGGGGCAGCGTAATTTTAAAGGAAGCGACCGATGGCTTTACATGTCGCTACAATTACCTCTTTATTCATGCCCCTGGAGGTACCTGAAAGAGCTTTAGGATCTTGTTCCGGGATTCCCCTTTTTTGTTGATGTATGTGGCGTGCGACACGAAGTGAAAGAGGATGTCATATATGTGACTTTTTGTTGTTTATTTCAATGTTCGTGTTGTGTAAATGTAAATAGCTTACAAACTTCGCATAACCAGCGAAAATGTTCTGCTGCTAATGTAAAATAACCATTGTTTCATATTAATTTTAAACGAAAAATTATTAATCTAACCTTAAATCTCTTGGATTTAATATTTTTCACTGCTAAAATAATATAGTTATAGGTAAACTTTAGACTTCATTTTAAATCAACATAACTATAACTTTAATTTCAAAGAAAATTTTATGTCAAATATCAATTAAATCATATTGATTTAAAATTAAATTCATATTAATTATTGTGGTATTTATTTACTGCAATATTTATAAAAATTATGTTATGTTTATTAAAGGTTTATTTGACAACTATTGTATAGAAAGTTGTCAAATAAGCTCTTAATAAAAATAAAATATTTGTTATACATAAGGCCCTTACTGTATGTCTACAGTAAAGTTTGAAGCTGTTGTGGCTGCAGTGGTTAGCCCGTTAACTACCAAGCAAGTGGCCCGAGTTCAGATCTTGGTTCGGGGAGACAACTATGAGAATACACATCACGTAAGTAAAATAATTAATAAAATAGCTTAATATAGCTTAATAATATATATATTCATGTTGTTTCAACTTGAAATAACTTTGATTCAACATGATTCTTCGTGTTTTTCAATATAAAATTCACATTGTTTCAACTTCTAATAACTTTGATTCAAAATGATTCTGCGAGGTATATCAGTATCAAATTCACGTTGTTTCAACTTGAATCGCTTTCATTCAACATGCTTCGTCGTATTATTTCAGTATTAAAGATGTTTTTTGAAGGTTATTGTACAATCATGTACAAATAACATGAAACACCTATGCAGCAAAATCACTGCCGAAAATTTTAATGTTTTCGACGTTTTTAATATGCAATTTTTTTAAATGAAACTTTTCTGTGTGTAGCTAATTTTAAGGCTTGTTACATCCGCTATTTTGTTTTACATATTTATTTTTTACAAAGTTCCGTAATTTTTGCGATTTTATATGTTTTAGGAAATGTAGCTAACTTAATTTCGGCCTTCCGAAAATAAGGTGCCTTTCATCAGGATCATCACATATTAAAAATAGTTGAATACATTTGCGGCCCTTTTCACAATGTACGATTAAGAGTTAACGTAAACTTTAACGCGATGTTCGGCATACAAATCTCGCCGTTAAAACCGACGTTAGCTTTTAATCATACATTGTGAAAAGGGCCGTTAAAGTAAACATAAGCAAATAAAATTACTTTTGCATTCGAAGTTTCAAGTAAAGCTGAGAAATAATATGCTACGAAAACTGCATAAAACTTTTAAAGAAATTTTTTTGCATTTCTTAATAAAAAATTATATTTATTCGTTGTTTTGACATTTAAATGTATATACAGTTGTGGGCCCTACATAGGGTTCATGGCGCATTGCGTACCCATACTCAAAATATTACATTAAGCCACTTTTCTTGATGTAGAAGTCAGTTCTTTTCCGATTTTAGACATGATGCTTATATTTTTAATGTATTTTATTTATTTTTATTTTAAGCAAAATTAAAAAAAACATTTTCATTAAAAAGTAAAATAATGAATTCGTTGTTATTTAATTTTGCAAAAATTTCGAGTTTTTGAACACGCTTTTCCATAGATTTTATCATAATTCGTGATCGGACAATGCGATTTTGTCAAGAAAATAAGTTAACCGATTCTAACATTATGTATTTTTTCTACATGTGCAACGATTTTAGAGTTCTGCACAGCGCAATGATAAAACAAGTGTTGCTGCAAAATTGTTAAAAAAATATTTATTAAACATTAAAAAACTTATACATTCAAAAAATATGTTTGTATCTTATTGATTTTGCCGGAAAAATAGTTATGCTTTATTTTTTTATTACTTTATATATAAAAACAGAAAAATAATAATTTTGCACCAAAACTTGTTTTCATCATCACTGTTAAACCATAAGTTTAGAAAAAATTAAGAAATGTTATTGTGCATGCAATAATCATTTATCCATCGATTTAAATTAAATAAAGCTTGTTTCATTTTAGTTAAATGAACGTTTTTTTAATGTTTTCAGTTTTTCAATTAAGTTTTTGAAATTTATAATGGATAAAAATGTTTCAGTTTTGCATCAAAAAACATTTTTCAGTATTTGGTCTGAATAACTCCAAAATCATAAAGTAAATAAAATCACATCAGTGTTGCTTAAAGGTAATTAAAACTCACATTTCTTCCTGAGTGGAAAAAATTGTAGTACAAAATTAAGAAACAGATCCATAGAACTTAATATTTCGACCAGAAATATTACACTAAAAATGCTCCAACAAAACGCTTCGTTAATTTTTTTTGTAGGGTGCTGGTATAGTTTTAATTAAATATTGGCAGAATTTTAAATTTTTCTTTCGCTGTGCCGTCGGATTACATTATTTTATAAAATTTATTTGTTAAAAAAAATCACATATATGTACATACCTATGCACTTAGGTATAAATAATTTTTTAAATACTTGCCATTTTATTGTTATTCTATAGTAAAAAAAATTGTAGACTCCAACAGAAAAATTTTAAATTCTAATTAGAATTTTTTATATCACTTACCGTCGGTATTTTTCTTCTTTGGCAGCACTGCCTTGAATGCCGATATAGGTTGATAGTCCTGTTGCTGCTGTTGTTGCTGCTGATGATGACTATCAGTGGCTGTTGTTTGTGAATGTTGCTGCACCCGATGTTGCAGCAATTGTGTGGGCGAGGGTATGGTAGCGGCCATTGTGGTTAAAACACTTATATCGCGTAATTGTATGGCAGGTTGTGCGGAACTGACATAGGGTCCCGGAAAATCGGAAGCAATGGCAGGCTTAAAATTGCCCAAACTATAGTCTAAAGGTAAATGAGTAGATGTGGATGTATTACAAGTAGTAGTATTTGTTGTTGTTGATGTAGAAAAATTATTAACAGGAGTTTGTGAGATGTTTATAGAAGATGTGGGAGTTAGAGCAGGTTTAATATCCATTGTAATTTAGAATTCTTTTGGAAAGATTTGAAAAACTTATTTCTTCAACTCAATTTTATCACAATATTAGATTTTGTTGTTATATGTATATTTTCTTAATATTTTAACAACATCACTAGTTATTACTTTTAGTTTTTTTTTTGTTTTATACCTATTGACGGAATGTATTTTGATTTATTTGCACACGCGTCGGTATTTTATATATTGCAATCTTTTTTTTAAGTTTTTTTTTCAATCTTAAGGAAAATCTTTTGTTTTTTTAAGAGCTTTTTGCTTATTGTTGGTTTGGCATCTTGTTGCGGACTAACTGTAAAATTAATCACTGCTCTAGTGGCCACCATCTGCAACACTGCCACAAACAAAATGAATCTGATTTTCGACTGAGACTGAAACACTTGACTACCAGACTCGATTTGCGTTTTTGTTTTCCAGATTGTGTTAACGGTCACAATCTTTATTGTTGAGTAGCAGCAACAGCAGCAGCAGTGATACCCCACTAGATGATGATTATGATGGGGAGAGTGTATGTATGTAATTTATGTACGTTCCTTTTTTTAAGAGATTGACGGAGGGTAGTAAATTTTTGTTTTTGGATTGTGTGTACAGATGTGTGTTTTTTTTTTACTGAGAACCCACCCAATGCAAATCCGTATATTCCAATTGTTGCGATTTCTCATTTAGAGATTGGAAAATTAAATCAAGTTAGTTTGTCCAGTGTAGGGCGCCTTTAATAACGAACAAAAGCTTTAAAATGATTTATAACAGCAGTAGAAAGAATGTTTTCTTTGTGTGTAAGAATAAGAGAGTGGTTTAGAACGAATGAAAAAATTAAAATAAAGCGCACGAGTAACCGACTTAAACACATAATTATTGATTTTTTAAATCAATGCGAATTTTTATCTCAGCTTTTTATTTCTTGAGGTTTCTTATTTTGCTCATTGCCGCACTACAGTTTGTACGTTCAACCGTCCGCGTCTTACATTAGACTGCGATGGCACTTATTTGTTTTACACTTGAAAAAATATAAGTGTGTATGGCCGTATGCCTTCTACACACACTCACTTATGTCTCATTCCAAGTAGAATTCATATCAAATCGCAGATAATTGTGGTGCCATAACAACCACCGAAAACCGGATTTATACACAAAAGCATAAAAAAACACAATAACAACTCATTCCTTTATAGCACCCACAATAGTGTATTATTTCCCCAATATGTGAGAAAGAGATAGATTAGCAAGTTGTTGTACATAAAAATCAAAGAGTACGGTTAGCAGTGATACCGTTACTCTTATAAGAATAAAATGCAACTACAAGTATGTTGTACTCATATAACAATTGGAAAAGTCAATATGGTGGTTTTCCAATTTGAATCAGTTTTAGTGCTTCAACTTCTCAAAACCACCACCACCTTTGGCCTTTATGTACATACTCACTGCTCTTCATTGAAGTGCTTTACTGAGACTACAAACTGAGATTTCATGATTCCATGATTTACTTCCAATTGGAATATTGAGGAACATTATGGCAAAGAAACATAAACATATAAGCCCGTTAGTCACTATCACCATTATTAAACACTATATTTATCTCGTTCTCTCTTAATGGCGTGCCACCCCAGTAATTTTAACAAATGCCTGTTGCTTTTACAGCTCCACCCCAATGCCATTTATAAACAAGTTTATCAGACATTCCTTTATATAGCATAAGTATGTGTGTATGTACATGCATACTTTATGTGCGGAAAACAATTAACTTGTTTTAATACAAAGACTTAACAAAAGATTCTTTGGATTTTTGTAGTAGACCTTAACAAGTTTTGTTCTTAGCTTAACCATATCGTAATTATTGTAAATACTCTTGTAGTTGACTTAAAGACTTAACTTTGATTGACCATTAAAATGATTTTGTTGAAATTTTTCCTGCCCCTCCTCATGTTCGCTAAAACAAAACTTAATTCTATGGAGCATTTTAACTGCGTCTATAGTGTAGGCTCTATACATACTTACATACATATTTAAAGTGTAGTATGCAGTTCTGCCTGAATTTCAGGCTGTCATAAGAAGTATGTGCAAAAAAAAAAAAACAAACTGAAATTCAAGTTCTAAACATTTTCAGGTAACTTTCCGATTGGTGGTACGCAGCTGAAAAAAAAGTCAACACGCATTTTGTCTAATACAGGGATGTGATATCAATTAGTGGAGATTTTTTCCGTCAACTGAAACAAAAATTAATGTTCAGACAATTGTTTGCTCACGGAATTTTTGACATTTTGTTTTTGTGTAGTGTTGTGAATAATTTTTTATGTTTTGCTCGTTAAAATTAATAAATTTAAGTGAATTTGCGTGATTGAAAACAAATTTCTCTACGCAACTATTTTTCCGTGTAGAAATAAATGCAAAATTTCGAACCTGAAATTCAGGCAGAACTGCATACTACGCTTAATGTGGGTAAATCCAGTCGTCCTAATGTGTGTTTTCAAATAATTATGGCTTTTCTTATCCACTATTTAACATTTGCATTAACTTCATTGCTATTTATTACCATTTTGATAAGATTATTTATTTAAGGTAGGTACTTTATCAGATCAACCAAATTTTCCTGAATTATTATTGGCTGTATGATAAAAACTGCGGCATTCTTTGTGATTTGCTCAAACTTATTTATTTATAAAAAACGATTTATGGAAATTTATGATCAGTAATTCAGAGATAAAAAGAAACACGTTTATTAAAACAGAAGAAAGCTGCTACACAGAGAAAACAGATTCGTTGCGATAACCGAATTCATTGCCAATCGAATTTTGTCGGTTCCATGTACTATTGTCTGATTCCACTATAGTAAACGAATTAGATCAGTTGAAAGAACTATTGAAATAATTTGCTTCTACATATTGTGAATAAACAATGCGACATGTTAAGTCTTGATTATATGTATTTTATTCGAGTCACAAACCACTTATATAAGTCCATTTTTACAATAGGTACATTATGAAATTATATTTTCTGCTACTCTGCTGAAAATCACCCATTCATCTTCGGAGTCACTTTTCCACCTTTACAGTAGTTTGGTATTTCGTCTTTGCTTCCATTTTCTATAAATTAGCCACTATGGCTTGGAGTTAGCATGCAAAAATTAATTAAAATCCGCCAAGAATAAAATATGTTATGGCATTTAGCAAAAACAGTTATAATCATATTATCATTTCTAATTAAATCTCACCAGTTCAACATCATAAAGGAACTAAACCACGGCACTAGCGATCTTCTTATAGCAATCATATGCAGACATTGCCGATACCATCGGGGTTTTCGGTCGTCAAACCTTTAAAATAGAGTTGGGTAGATCATGAACGAACTAGTTGAATTGAACTACTCACACAAGTGAACGAAGTGAGCTTGTCATATCATTAAGCTCTTTTCAGCTCCCTAGTTCATATTTCTTTTACGCTCATGATTATTTTTCGTTCACGTTTCCTTTTAGTTCATATTTCTTTTTCACTCACTTTCATAATAATCAGATTACATTTTGTAATCAAGGCGCATCCATACCAGTAAACTTGCTAGTACAACGAGTACGAAATCAACAAAAACCACACGTACTTTATTTTTGTAAAATCATTGCACGATGTCAGAGCACAAAGGAAATAAAGAAATTTTGATATTAGCACAAACAAAAAGTTATTAACTGTGCAGTCGACTTTACCTGTTATGGATGTGATTGGTCTGTAAACATATTTGTACTAAGCAGCTGAACTATTGAACTAACTGAACTAAAAGAGCGTCGTAGTTCATTAAAGTGAGCTGAGCTGAAAAGAGCGCTCACTCAAAAGAGCTGAAAAGCGCAACTCTACTTCAAAAACTTTAGTTGACACAGGAAAATTTAATGAAATACCTCCTGCTTCTTATCCAAAAAATACCAGAGGTAACTCATGTTTTGTCAATACAAGAAGCTACACAAATAAATGTTTTAAAAACTATTTGAAGAAAAGCATTTTTTTTTAAATTATTTATTTGAGACTTGTCCAATTTTTATAAAATAGTATATTTGGTAGTTAAATTTTTTTATGATATCATTTGGGAGAACCAACTACTCAATACACTTGTAGTTCTTTTAATGTCATGCACTAATATTTAATATTGAAACATATGTACTTTAATTGGTTCACTATGTCGAATGTAAAAAAATAATTTTTTACAATTATGTATTGATTACGGTAATAAATATTACAGATATGTAAAAAATATTTTCACATAATGCAATTATAATGCATTATATGCAATTTTATATGCATTATACACAATTTTAGCAGATTAACTTGATATTTCATTATTGTCACTATTTTCCGATCAATCTGCTTTCTCAGTGTATTTAAAAAAATAACCACTAGTTTTCTTGTGTTGTAGCTACCTACACAGAAAAAAATAAGTTTCGTTTTTGATAACAAAAATCCCGGTATTCAATAATTTTTTTTCAAATTTCCTGTGATAAAGAATTCCCCTATATTGATAACAAAATTATTTCAAAATAAAAATATATATATAAATTAAAAAAAATGTTGACATGGCTGGAATACGAACCCGGGCTTTCCGGTCGTAAAGCATACACTCTCTAGCTGAGCCATATCCCACTTATTTTTTTATGGCATACTACTTGTTTTAAGTACTTATGTATAAAAAGAAAAGAAATAACCGGCATGGAAAAGAAATACTTACAACGAAATATTTTATTATGTTAAAGATAAATGTTATTGAAATTCATATTTTTTTTTAATAACATGGTTTTATTGAATATAATTCTTGTCTATTTTTTTCTGTGTACGTCAGAAACAGTTTTGTGAAGTAATTTTTTTAATACTAGGAATGCATCGATATGCATTTCTCAAAACAGAAATATCGAAATAACGATACGATTAGTGAATTTAAATTAAAGGCGGGCTGGCCATTTTAGCACTTTAAGTGCTAGATTTAGAACTTTTAGTGCTAGATTTAGCACTTTGTTTCCTTAGGTAGCATTAAAAGTTTCCAAAAAAGTGCTAAGTGCTAGTTTATATATATTTTTTTTATAAATTACTTGGCATTTAAAAAAATTTATTACATATATGAGATATTTTCCCAATATTATTTAAAAAACGATTTTATTTGTTGTGGGTTAAGCATGTCTCTATGCCTGCATTTCATTGGTGCTTTATCAAATCATCAGTAGGCTTCAACCACATTTTTGAAAAGTTTCAAACCTCTTACCTTATGCACAAACTTTCAAAAATCATTTCAGAAATATAAAGGCATGAGCGTAATAGGCTTACAAACTTAAACAAAACACAACAAACAAATTATATTCGATACCTATGAATCTATTTTATTTTTCTACAACCTTTATAGGTACAATTAGTCTTCCATTGAACAGTGGAAATTATTTCCGAGTGCCGCATCAAAAATTTTTTCTTTAATATTGAATAATGATATAGAATCGATATCAGTGGCAATCTAAGACTTCAGGCTATACTACCATGTAAAATTTTTTCAATCGTTGCACGAACGTATGCGGAATAAAATATGGGCTGATTTTCAAATCATCGCTACAAAACAGTATAAAACTAAAATAAAATATGAAAAAAATAACGGTAGTATTCCAGTAATTTTTTGACTAGAGATCAGTTTAATAAATTAATATTAGTTGCAACAATGTCATTAAAGCTGTTTTTAGACTATTATACAAGCTGTTCGACTTCTGCACGAAATGCTACCCTGATATTATGTGTTGTTATTGCTTTTTTTAAACTTTCCGTAAACTCATTAGATCAGGGGGTCAATTCCTGTTCTGCGAAACGGTGAAATGAAAAGATTTTTCACATTTTCATAGTATTTTTGATTCTCGTTTAATGAAACAATGAAAAGTAATGTCAATATTTTTTCATATGAAAAACATTGGAAAGAAACAACAAATTTTCACAATTACACATCACTGTGATTCTTGTTTTGTGTAGCAGTGAAAATAACTGTCAAAAATTTTTCATACGAAAATTTATTTTACACAGAAAATTTATAAGTAAAAATTAACTTTTGGAGAGTAGTAAGGGCAAACTTACAAGGAAATAAATGTTTGTGTTTTTATAATTCATTTATTTATTAACTAAGAGATGATTTTGATCTTCCAAATGATAAATAATGATTTAAATATAAAATACACAAGAAGGATTTTATTTATTTATCATTTGGAAGTTATATTTCCACACACAGACAGACACATGTACACAATTCACACTGCAAACGCTATAATTCACTACATTATTTTAAATTTTAATCGTTTTATTTTAAATAATTCAAAACTATTAATAAAACATATTTTTTCTCATAAAAACCAATACATATAATAATAGTACACACAAATGTCGCTATTGAATTTCTTTGTAAATATTTCATTTTGATTTTGACACTTGATAACATAGTACCAGCGTTGTCAACTTGGTGTTTTTCGTACAGTTTTTAGTAATTTGTCAACATTTCGACGCGAAAAATGCTCAAGTTAGTGCTCAGTAGTTTTTTATATAATTTTTGGGGTTTTTATTTGGGAAGGTTGCAATAAACACAAAATTCACAAATACGTTCATTTACATAAAAAATATTTTTTTCAAGTGTAACATTCGTGACTATTTTTTAGATTATCTCCTAAACTATAAGGAATGTGAAAATTTTGTTAAAAGCTTTCTTTTATATAATAATATTATCTACGACTCCACTAAACACACTTTTGTTGTAAATTGTACAATTAAAAATTTATAGCTATTATGAAAAAATACAGCGTGCATCACGCCGAGTGCTTTGATAAAAAAACCATAATATTTTTTGGCTGCAAATAAGTTATTTTACAATGGATGGATTACCGAATTCGAAAAGTGGACACACCAAGTTTGTTTTTCACCGTTTGTTGACTCGACTAAGAATACATTAAAGAAAAGTTTTGTGTTTCTTTAAGCTAGTTCAACAACCAAGTCGATTTGACGACTGTAATAAGGTTTATTGGTAATGTTTCATGCTTTTTTGCAAAATATACAAATAAAAGGAAATATTATTTCGATCGCTCTGGTGCTAGCGAGTGCAATTTAAGCAGCATGTACTTGATTATCGTATGACGTAATTCCAAAAAGAAAATTTTCGAGCAATTTTACTCGATCACGTATGTGGTAATTCGGCGCCTGATTGTAGCGTTCGTCACGTAGGATTCGCCCGTATGTGTATTTTTATCCGCTGAATTCAGAAATGACCATAAAAGTTTTCGATAAGCTCTAGTTTCAAATATATACTTTTATATTTTCGTATATTACAACAATTTTCTTCTTTTTATTTATGTTATTACTCCATTATATCGCCCATGCACTTCAAAAGTTGTACAATTCAAGGAGTGCGTTTTTAGAGTCAACAGTACAATATTAATTGTCATATTGCTTTTCATATTGCATAAAAATCATACAAATATGTATCTTGTATACTAAACTCTTGAGGAGAGAATGCATTTATATTTTTCCATGAAAGTGTGAGTAAATTAAAAACTAATACTCGTTTTCTGGAAAATCAGTATTTTTGAGTTCTGTCACTTTTCAAGTTCATGTGCGATATGTCCTTTAATACATCAAAAATTGTGTATTTTACTTTATGAAATGATAAAATACATATTATTTTTAAATAAATGAGAAATTTTTAATTTAGTACGTTTTATCCAGAATTGAGCGTTCTTATCGCGTTTTAGTGCTTTTTGAAATTTAAAAGTTGGCAACGCTGCATAGTACCAAAGTTTTCACAGGTACGTATGGAATGAAACATTTTTCCATAATTCAAACGAGAATCAGAAAATGTGTAATTGTGAAAAGATAGAGTGAAAAGTGACGATGAAAACGAATATGAAAAGTTTTTTTTTTCATTTCACATTAACACAGAACCAGAAGTGATTTGTAAATTTTTTGAAAAATATCACTGATGATGAGAGGAGGCTCAGTGGAGGGTCATGAATGCAGTCCAAACTATTATTTTAAGCTTCATAACAGTAGAACACTGGCAGATATAACTAACATTACGAATACAATGATTCCCGAAAAGGTTTTATTATGGCTGGCGATAAGTGAGCGTGACATCAGCGAGTCGGGTTTTGCTCTACCCGCTCAAATTTTTCTTGACAAAAGTCTTCCAGTACTTTAAAAATTTTTCGATAAGTATCATCAGAATGAAAAAATCCATATTTCGGTCGGACCTGGAGTCGTAACACTATGCAAGAGCCACATAGTCTACTTTGGCAAATTTAGGTATATAATCTGTACCTAAGGAGTAAATCCCCCAAAAGTTCCTTTCCATAGAAAAAAATTTCTATGGAAAGGGATACCTACAAGCAAAAAAAAAAAAAAACTTAGAGTTGTTTATTTGAACATATCGCACCTGTTCATCAAAAGTAACAGAACTTAAAAATTTTGGTATTGTATTATTTTATTGAAATATTATTGAGTTTCTTTTACAACGGTATATTTGTTTATAACAATAATTCCATTATATTGGCGCAATTAGTTTTTTGCCTCTACTGAAAACTTGTAAATTTTGAGTTGTGTTACTTTTGATGAACAGGTGCGATATGTATATTAACTTCAAGTTTGTAATTTGTTTCAAGTTTGAATTAAAGTTTTTGTTGTTGTTAATGTGTCAGTCCATATTTTGGAACTTTAGAAGTAATTCTTTATTCTAAAGATTATTTGAAATTTAATAAAACCAATTGTTTTCTCATAACTCATAATTAACTCATAACTCATAATTAAACGCAATTTAGCATAAATTATAAATTCCGAAATTCAATTATATTCCACAGTATTGAAGCTTGTAATTTCATTTTTACGTTAAGCGTTTATGTTTATAAGTCACATGATATTACTGGTGATTATTGTTTTTTGTTTTCTTATTAATAAAAAATTAATAAAAACCACGAAAAATGTATAGTATCTTTCCGATTTTTCGAAATTGAGTGTCGAAAATGCAGATTTTTCCCCCCAAAAAGTGCAGATTTGTCATCAAAATCATCTGGCAGCCCTGCAAAAACCAGGTGACGTCGCTTTATTATGAACAAAATCAATATTTATACATTGATTTCCATTTTTAACATTTTTAATGTTTTATACATTAAAAAATCCTATTTTGCATACAAATTTTATATTTTGCACCATTATGTTCTAAATAATTGTAATAAAATTGGACTACACCTTCTTTAGTTTGTGGTGATAGATAAAGAGGTATTGACTAATATTATCTATGCGAATCATCAAACTTTAAGTAGTTTGTCATCGATTTGTAGTTGCATATTTTTACGTATTTTGGTGGTAAGTGCATATTTTTGCATATTTTGGCAATATATGATTGTTTTTGGAGTTATAAAATTTTTTTAATGCATATTTCTCAATTTGTGAAAAAAAAATTTTAATAGGCCGATTATCAGCAGGGTTGCCAGTTGCTGAAAATTCTACTACTGATGGCAACTGGCAACTGAGAGATGTCAATTTCAGTTGTTATTTAGTGCATTGCTGGCAACCATTAATTTCCAGTTGCCGACTAGCAACGCAGCTAAAGTTCGGTTGCATTAAGTGATAGACCAAATTATGCTTATATTATGTTTTTCCTCTAATAATATCCCAGTAAAAAACGACGCTCCAAAGAAGTCATGAAAATGTAGAGTTTGCGATCCGGAAGTAGTGCATATTTGGATAATTTCTAATGATTTTCACATAGTCTTGTCATTGCAAGAAGTTATGTTTTTCGATTCCTAATCACCGAATTGGAAGTGAAGTTAAGAAATATTGCCTTTTTGGCGTTCTATATTAATATTTTTCTCTAGGAAAAAGAGTACAAAGTTACACATTTTCGCAACTTGTTTCTTTTTATACGAATTTAAACGCAAAACGGTGTTTTTATGTAAATTTCAGTAAATAACTGTTAATTTTTAGACGAAAATTAGTTCATAAATTACTTTAAAAAAATCGAATTTTTAAAAAGCATGGTGGGTATTTTTTAGAACTATAAAGGAATTACATATTTTTGTTTGACTAAAATAAATTTTGACTTGCTTTTCTACTAATTAACTGCATTTTTTGAATATCGATTCTTTGGAAGCAATGAAAATGTAGTTCCTCAAAGAGGACTTCCAATTTTTGTTTACTGGGATGTAATAAAAACTTAAAAAATATTTTCATATTATTTTAGTTTTAGTACTTTTTTCGTAGGTTTTTTTTGAGGTTTTATTTATTTATTGTATATTCAATAAAATTTAACAAACAATAAGTAATCAAATCTTAACTCAAATATTTTAAATTGTTAAGTCCAGCCAATGCCAGACAAAAATATTAGTTTCAGCGGTTGGTTCTGTGGTTGTCTACGTCTCTCGTGTTCGTCTGAGAGCAGGAGTGTCCCTCCTTCTCAGCCGGGTGTGGCCTCTAAAGTTAATGATTTGGCTGCAACTCAAGTATTTTTTTATGTATCTTGTCACGTGTTTATGCTGACTTTAGACGACATGTATTTTACATCTGACTTGTCAAATTTCCCACTGCAGAAGTGATACATGCCGTGTGAAACATATAAAACATTGTCTGATGACATTTACAGAAGCAAAGTCAGATGAAAAATTTTCAATTAGAGCGTGTTCTATTTCCATCTGACATCAGCTGTATTAAATTATCAAAAGTGTGGTTTGGCTGAAAAAACATTAAAAAGCAAAGAGCGCTTTATATATTTACAAAAATTTTGCAAAAACTAAGCTGTTGTGAACACTCAGAGGTTATGTCAGATGTAATTGCACATATACGTGTAAAAGCAAATATTATAAACCGTCTGTAAATTGACAATTTTGACAAACATGCGAAGTTACATATGTCTCACACACCTAACAAGCCATATGTAAAAAACATGTCGTCTAAAGTCAGCATTAGAAAACACTGTCGTAGCCAGCGACACATCTAAGTCGTTATGAATTTGCTTCTTTCTGACATACCATGGGGCTGCTGTAATCGTACGGAGTATTTTATTTTGTCGCCTTTGAATTTTTTCTACATTTGATGCCGAGGCAGTGCCCCATAGCTGGATACCGTAGGACGATATTGGTTTTAGAATGGAGTTGTATAGAAGAAGTTTACAATCTAGGCTTAGAGTATAGTTCCCTCCAATGAGCCAATTCATTTGAACTGCTTTTTATTTCATTTGGCTCACCTTCGCATTTATGTGGGACTTCCATGTTAGACGACGATCAAGATGAACACCGAGATATTTTACTTCAGTGTGTTGAGGTATAGTTTGGTTATTTATTTGTATAGGTGAGCAGGTTTCACTGCACAATGTAAAAGTAATGTGTAAGCATTATTGTTCCTTAATTTTTATCCGCCATTGTTTTAGCCATTGTTCCAAATGGGGTATATAATCTTGCAGTTTGCGGGAAGCTTCTTGATGGCTTTTGTGAACATTTAGAAAAGCTGTATCATCAGCGAATGTTGATATGTGTAATTTACTGCTAAACGGCAATTCAGAGGCATATATCTGATATAATACAGGACCGAGGATGATGCCTTAAGGAGCTGCTACTTCAATCGGTTGCGGAGGGCTTAGAAAATTACCTTCTTTAACAACGAATTTTCGCTCAGTTAAGTAGCTTTCTAAAAGTTTAAGGATGTTTTCGGGTAGGTTTTGCTTTAGTTTATGTATTAAACCTTCGTGCCATACTTTATCAAATGCCTGAGAAACATCGATGAAGAACATCTTTTCTTCGAAGGTTTTTCTAACCACATTCACGAGTCTATGTGTTTGTTCAGTCGTGCTATGTTGTCTCCTAAGACCGAATTGGTGGTCTAGAATGCATCCAGTACGATTCAGTATGGTTGTTAGCTTACTCATAAGTAGCTTTTCAAATAGTTTTGACATGTTAGACAATAGGCTTATAGGCCTATAGGATTCCACCTTCGTATGATCGTTGCCTGGCTTGGGTATCATGGTAATCAGGGAAACCTTCCATTCTGCGGGATAGCATTTGAGGCGCAAAATACTGTTAAAATAAATATAATTATCCGTTTTGCAGTATAGGGAAGCTCTAAGAGCATTTTATTGCTTATTTTATCAGCGCCTGGAGCTTTTTCGAATTTAAGCCCGCAATACAGTGTTCAATCTCACGAATATTGAACCTCAAAGTAACATCTGGTATAGCGAGGACTGGTGGCAGCTCAACTATTGTATCAGACGTATTTGGAGTAAATACTTTCTGTAAGTGGTTTACAAACATAGTACCCTTTTCAGCGTCAGCTCTTGCCCAGTCCCCATACGAAGCTCGCAATGGAGGCTTATATATCACTGGTATTTTGAGGCATCGAGCTGCTCGCCATAGTGAATAGTCTGTTTGAGATGTTGCGTCGAGCCCATTTATAAATTTTTGCAGAGAACCGGGTTTTTGATATTCTAGTAGAGTTTTGAGCTGTTTAGTACATTCCTTCAGCCTAGATTTTAGCTGAGGGGATCTGTAGCGTTGCCATAATCTGTGAAGTCTTCTTTTTTCTGATAAAAGCCGTTATACATCTGCTGAATAAATTTTATTATATGCATCTCACCTGAAGATTTATAGTAGTAGCATTTAGAGCAGCTTGCTTAAGGTTTCCCTCAAACATTCTAATAGAGTCATCTATGTCAGCAGGAGTTTTTAATGGAATATTTTCTGTGCAATTAGCACTAAAATATTTTTTGTATTTCAACTAATTTATACGTGTGGTTGTCACCGTTAACTCACAAGTGGGTGAAGAAGTTGTATGTGAATATATAGTGACAATAGTTGGTGAGTGATCTGAAGACAAATCTAAAGATGCTTCGGCTTGGATCATTTCGCTGGGCGCTCTTATTTTTTGCGTATTTTTGCGCATACTTTTCATTTTTAGGTGCATTTGTTAAGTGTTTAAAATCAATTTTAAGTTGCATAAAAGTCCGAGCACTGGTTATGACGAAATATGTGAAGAAGCATCTTGAAAACTCCCCAATTTTAGATTTTTTTAACGTATCTATAGAATTTTAAATTTCGGCTGATTTTTTAGTCAGGGGATCATAACATATCAAAAAATATAGTGCTTATGAAAGGCCATGACAAAAGTTTCATTTTGTATCATAGCGTTATTAGCGAGCCCGAAGAAGATTACCTCCTTCCTGTCCATTCTAAGTTGTAATCATTCTAAAGAGAAGCCAAGAGATACCTAAGATGGCACAATGACGTGAAAAATACTGTACTTTTCAAATTAGTTCTGTCGCATCTGAGAAAATATTTTCTACTACACAGGCTTGCTAAAGAAATAGAGGAAAAAGGATAATTTTTTTATTTCCGAAACATTTACATTTTTGTGTAGTATTATTTAAAAAAAATGCTCTCTCAATTTTTGAAATTCAAAACACGTTTATTTGCACTTTAATAAATCACATTGATTTCAACAAAGAAATCTAAATTTGTCAAAAAAATACAACACATGATTCAGTTTTAACAAAACTATGAAAGTAAAAGAAGGGGAGACACCCCAATGCAATCCAACTCCGACACTCTTTGACCCACTAAAATAGATTTGCAACTAAATGACTACAATAATTAAGAACAAACTATTAAGAAATAATGTATTTAATAAAAGGCTGAGAAAAGTACTAAATAAGTCCCCTGCACTTGTTTAACAAAAAAAAAAAATAGAAAAAAAATCTCACAATTTATAATCGAAAATATGTTGTTTTATGAATTTGACAACTTAATAGTTTAAAACCATCATCTAATATTTTGAGAATGTCATAGAATTTGATGTAAATATGTGTCACAGATTTAATACACACTCACTCACACCCATTCTTATTGTGGCGACACATCACGCACTCACATTGACTTCGTTATAAGGCATTCAGTCACCCTAGTCTTAATAATGAGTAGGGAGGGTACTATAGAATATATCCCTTTTAATATTTTTGTTCAATATTTTGTAATTTTAAATATAATAAAATGAGTCGTCGAGCATTAAATCTAGCGCGTAATTATTTAAATCGTTGTCATATGTGAAACCAGCCAGAGATGTAAAAGATTTAGTTTTGCCCTAAATTAAATAATAAATCTTGAATTACTAAAAATACAGTTAAAGTTATGACAAAATAAACACAAATTTAATATTTTATCCCAAAGTTTTGGTAGATATAGATTAAGTGGTCATACTAGAACCATAAACTATAAAAAAATTTTAAAAATAACTCCTCATTTTTGGTCATAAAATTTATCTTTTGACAAACCTCGGAAAACCCTAATTTTTCAAGAATAATGGGAACTTTATAAATTGGAATTATTTCATAAAAACCGAAATATGCCGTGATATTTTGGTAATCAATTTGTTTCCAAATTTTCGAAAATAAATTCGAATTATTGAAAGTAGTGAAAAATTTGCTTAAAACTTATTTTTCATTAAATTTAAAATATAAGATATTTGTAGTTTTTGATCCACAGGACATAAGAGATAAAATCCTTGTATGTAGGAAATTTTTCGACGCTTTAAACAGACACATATACTGCTTAAGCCTTTTTCGGCTTTTCTATAGAAATATTCAGGGTCTTGGCAGGAATCGAAGCTTTGATCTTCTATATATGGAAACCAAGTTTTTCGCTGAAATGTTAACAGTTAACAATAGGCTATTAATTTTTTAATGGCTCATGTTGGCTGGCACTTCCCATATGAGAGCAGGCGAGGATACAAGGGGGAAGCGGGGACTTTCAAATTGCCGATACAAATATGGTGGCTTTTACCAGAATCAGCTATTAGAATATTGTTCTTTAAAATAAAATCGATTTTGTTGTAAAGTGTAAATATTCGAAATTTTTGTAAAAATCAAGTAATTGCACTTTATTATGAATAAAATCAATATTTATCCATCGATTTTTATGTAATAAAGCTTATTTTATTTGTAATATAAGTGGCTTTATGATTTGTTAATAAAAATGGTACGTTTTTGCCATATCCGATTTTTCGAAAATTTCTAAAAATGAAATTTTTAAAATTTTGCAAAAAGCGAAACATATTCCTCATCATTGCGGTCTGAATTATTCCGAAACTATTGAGTTTGTAAAAAAATAATATTTAAGCAGCTTAAAGGTAGTTTTGTTTGCTTCAAGTTTTTTCTAGTTTTTGTAATAAAATTGGACAGCCTTTTCCAAGCTATGATAAAATCGGTGAGCACCGTCTCCGAAATTCAACTTTTTGCAAAAATCAGGTAATTTCACTTTATTGTGAAAAAAATCAATATTTATTCATAGATTTTTGTGAGATAAAGCTTATCTTATTTTTGGTATATGTAGCTTTATAGTCAATGAAGACAAATTTTAGCATCTTGCAATTTTTGATTAATATTATTTTCTAAAAAAAATATTTCAATTATGCATACAAAAATATATTTTTCATTATTCCGATCTGAATAATTCCGAAACCATTGAGTATTTTAAAAAATAATGTTAAAACGGCTTAAACGTAGTTTTATTTAAAGTTTTCTAGTGGTTTTTTTTAATAAAATTGGAAAACTCCTTTATAAGTTATGATAAAAATCTGTCGAGCAGTCTCTTCAAAAATCCCAAATTTTAGAAAAAAAAAATTTATAATAAAATTTATCCATAGAATTTAAAATATCGACTGTTTTTGTTCTTAGGGGACCATAACGCATCAAAAAAATATAGTGGCAGTCTTTGGCATTTTTCTTGTTGGATAGTGTAACTAATTTAAGAAACCAAATTTAATAATTCTTGCAAAAAAAACCGACTACAAAATAGGCGTGGAACCATGACCCACCCCATATTTTATCAGCATGTACTTTTACGAGAACTAATTGTGTGTGCGAAGTCTCATAAGAATCGGATAAGTAGAAGTAGTTAAAATGACTATTTTCTCTTCATGGGCGTGGCACTGCCCACTTTTCTAAAAATATTGTTGCATATTAACGATAACTAAACATCTATGCAAAGTTTCATAAGAATCGGATAAGTAGAAGTAGTTAAAATGCTTATTTAATTTTCATGGGTGTGGCACTGCCCATTTTTTTATCCTGATGTAGTATTTAAACAGAAGCTTATTGTGTGTGCAAAGTTTCATAAGAATCGGTTGAGTAGAAGTAGTTGAAAACTAATGTGTGTTTACTTTGTCTGGGCGTGACCACGCCCACTTTTCAACGGGACCAATCTGGAAGTACATCCTTTTGAATAAAGAAAAAAAATCCGCAATTGGTTTGAAAGCGACAAAAATCAAGTTGAATTTTTCCCTTGTTCCTTGGAATATTAATCATGCCCAATTCTTTCTGAATATAACGTTACGAACCTTATCCTAATAATCAAGTTGGATTCACAAAGCAAATACGTTCGAAATAATCATATTAATAAACAATTAGCTACTGGCTTGAGCTTTTCACATGTTTACATGTTCATATATACTTAAGTATAAAATCAAACCAAAAAAGTTTGTCTTTAGTAGAAAAAAAATCAGAAAAATAGGAATGAAGTAAATTAAACCGATGGCGACGCTGGGAAAGTGCACTTTAATATCAGCTTGAGAGTGATTTAATTCTCGTATTCAATTTTCACGAAAAAGTTGTATATATAAGAATTAAAATCACATTTAACAGAGCCACCTGACAAGTGGTGATAAGCAAATACACGTGAGCACTGACGATGGAAGTGTAGCGGCTTCCGAAAGTGGCGCTACTCTGTTCTGCTGTGTACGTTGAAAAATTAAGTTGATGTTAATTTTTCCCTTGTTCCTTGGAATATTAATCATGCCCAATTCTTTCTGAATATAACGTTACGAACCTTATCCTAATAATCAATTTGGATTCACAAAGCAAATACGTTCGAAATAATCATATTAATATAAAATTTTAAAGTTTTCTTTTCATCGCAAAGAGGATATGGTGTAGCTAAGCACACGCGTGTTAGCTAGTAATATATAAATTGTAGCAAGTGTGATTGAATGCGAATATTGCGCACTACAGATCTGCATGCTTTTTTTTAATGTTGTTGTAATAAAATGTTCTAGTTTTTATATAAACATACAAGTTGAAGGAAAACATGGAACAACTTGAAATTTAATAAATGATCTATAACTATTTTTTTTTAGCAATTATGTGTTTAATACAGTCCTTTAACTCTCTGATTAATTGTAATATAGTTTGTAAATATGTACGCAACGGGAAAAAATGTCAAAAAAATTTATATTTGAAACAAGTGCAGCCCAAGACTGATGCGAGAAATTGTGGTTGTGGCAGTTTTGAAAGCTGTGATTAAGTTTCCAAAACAAAAGCAGAAAATTTGAGCAAAACTCTGTTCATGGGGTTTAACATTTTTTGAGGATTTATGATCATGTTGAAATGTAAACATGTTCTTATTACCAGTCAGCCTTCCTGACAGGCCATGAATAATAAGAAAATTTAAAAAAAATATGTACTACAATAATGTATTACTGGATGAGTAAATGAATTTAAAAAAAATGTAAACACATTTGAACAAAAATGTCCGTTTATTTTTAATAGCTTTAAATATACATTTTCAAAAATTCAAAAAAAAACCAGAATGAAAAAGCCAACAACCAAAACATATGTGTCATAATGATGCTTACACCAATTCCTCATCATAATTTCTTCGCACGAATTAAGCCATAGACCCTATATACAGACTGCCAGGCGGTTCCATAACGAAACACTTTGTGATTTTATTGTCAATTATTATTATGTTTTATCCAATATAGTTGACTTGGAAGGTCATTTTTTTTCAGTATTCATTTAAACAATTATTTAATGTTTGTTTTATAATTATCCAAATTTTTATGATATTTTGTGTTTTTATCTATGAAAAGCATGAATGAATGGTTGAAGATGATGATTCAACAGCTTAAAATGATTATTTCATAGTTTTGTCAATTATTGTTTTTTTTTGCTTTTTGAAGAAGTGCGCATTCTAATTTTAAATTATTTTATTTGGGTTACTACTTGATCTCTGGGCGATTAACTAGAGTATGAGTGTGGTTGTATTAAAAAAATGTGTTTCAAATGATGTGAGTAATTTATTAAGAACAATTTATTTTATTAATCCGGATTAAACTAGAAATGTTGCCAAATTATAGAGGTTTATAGAGCGAATATTTTTTGTGACAAAGTGAAGGCGTTCCCATATTGGAAAGTATCAGAGTTACTAAATATAAAAGACGAGTTTTTAGTTCATAGGTCAATATTCCCTTAAAAATATTAGCATTGAATACTATGTCTTATGACGTATGAGTAGGAAAATGCAGCACTCGCTCTGGAAACTCGCTTAGCATGAATTCAATATTTGCTGGCCAAAATTACGACAAAGAACGTAGCCCCAAGCCGGCCATACTAAGATTGTGAGTGACGGTTAGCACCACAATAGTATTCTCTGCGGCACCTAATTGGCTGAATTCGCTTACAGGAAAAGACACCTGAAGGATAATAATTTTAATTTGTCGACTTAGAGTCCTTGCGAACAATACGTACCTACCATATACGATCAGTCATCATTGGTGATTGCGGCAATTATACCAAAAGACATTGTAGTTGACGGGACGCGGCGAATATATAGCAGAAGTTAAGCAGATCCAACAAGAAGAAGCAACTTTCAAGGAGAGAAAAATCATCTTCAATAGAATTGTTACTACAATAGTGTGAAGCTGTAATATCAAGGGCAGACAGACCTTTAAATTGTTTCCAGTAGTGTATTGGTGGGTAGAGATCTATGAAAGCCTAAATCTTTATTAGTCATGGGTGATCCAGGAAATATTTGATGACGACAGTTATGTATACGAAATTCGACCACTTGATCCGCAACCTGTGCACCTGTGGCTGAGTGGTAGCGATGCTAACCTATCAGTTCAGAGGTCGTGGGTTCGATTCCCGTCATAGGCCCTGGGTGTTTTCCGCAGACAAGCTTATCGCTTCGCGGGTAGTGTTTGTTTATTTAGAAAAAAACCGGGTTTGTTAGTAACCGCGTTTGTTTGTAACCGGTTTTATAACCAGTTTTTATACACAAAAACTATATTGTGCATATCTAGAGAAAAATACCTTTCAAATCATATATGTTTCATCAATATTGGTGGACAAAGAGATATTTAAAAGTGTACGTCAAAAAATTGTGTGGTCTATTTCTATATAATACTAGGATCCCGCCCACTTTATCCGTAACAGGTTTTGCTTATAACCGGTTTTGGAACCACTTGTTATAGGCAACAAACTATATTGTGCATATCTAGAAAAAAAAATATCTTTCAAATCATATATGTGTCATCAATATTGGTGAACAATAAGATACTTAAAAGTGTACGACAAGAAATTGTGTGGCCTATTTATATATAAGATTATTATTATGGGCATGATAGAGAAGGACGTAGAACACGTTATATATCACAATCCACGGTTCAAAAGCACACCCATAGATTGGCCATAATATTATTATGAATGTACTAAACTTTGGGCTTTGGGCGCAATAAATCTTATATTTTATCTAATTTTTATATCTGGGGGATTCAAGCGGTGTACTATCAAGTTATATCTATTGTCATAATGTCCTAATATTTTACAATATTTTAAGAACGTTGCTGTTGTGCTTCAAACAAAAAAGTCCTAAAACAATATGACTTTGTGTAGTGTGTTTATCGTTTGTCATAACTACACAGTACACAGAGAAAACAGATTCGTTGGGGCAACCGAATTTGTTGCCAATCGAATTTTGTCGGTTCCATGTACTATCGTACAATTCTATTACAGTAACTGAAAGAATTCGATTCATGGTACTGAATATATTGAAACAAAATACTTG
Source organism: Panzeria rudis (assembly GCA_956483635.1). Lineage (NCBI taxonomy): Eukaryota > Metazoa > Arthropoda > Insecta > Diptera > Tachinidae > Panzeria > Panzeria rudis. The sequence continues at coordinate 34,057,456 of OY101449.1, read as the reverse complement.
TTTCTACTTATTGTGAATAAAACTCAAAAATTGTTGTACACAGAAAAAACTATAATTCGTATTCTATTACTAAATTCATAAATTCAAATATTTATTTTACGGAAGTGGGACCTATCACAAAATTCGTAAAATTAAACACTAAAATTCGTAAATATTTAATAAGAAAAAAAATCGAATTTTTTTTCTATCAAAATTTTCTATTGGAATATTTAAAAACCAAAGAAAAAAATAATAAAATTTAAAAACAAATTCAAACACATGTGTGTTCAAATAAAAACCTATGATAAGTTTTTCTGTGTACACAATTGTAAATTTATTCAAGTAAACACACAAACCAAACAAAGTCTACAATAAAAAATCACATACATATATTCATACACATTCATACAAATAAACTAAACACTTTTACAATGCAACAGTTTTGATGTTTTTCTTAATATCCTTAAGTGCATATTTTTTGGTGATCTTGAAAATATTTTGCGGTTATATGTATTTAATACATTCCAAAGAAGCACATTTGCGATAAACAGCCATAGGTTTTATTTCTTTCAAGAATTTTGACTCAGAAAAATTAATTCTAAAAATTATAACACATTTAAATGAATAATTTTACTTTAAGCAAGCAGTTAAGATAAAATTAAATATTCCTACCTCTCCAATATTTAGATTTCCTGTGAATCGCTTACCTCCTTTGCAATTTATTTGTTCCAAAACTTAATTTTTGTTAGAAATTTAAATTTAAATTTTACGTTGTCAAAATATATATGAAAAAAATAATTCTTTTGGCGCAATAGAATTTTGGTATCATTGTAATCAATTATTTAATTGTGTTATTTTAAACCTTAAATTTAAAATAAAACCAAAAATTTTTCGATTGCTACATTCCACATATTGGAAATAAGAACTTTTTAGCATGGTTTGGATTTGGTTGCACCTAGCAAAATAATTTCTGAATGCCAAGTTGGTTGATCCAATTGAATTTATGGTACTAGGAATCTCTAATTACAAACAGGAATAGATTTTAAATGTGATTATAAAAAAATCTATTGTTTATTCAAATCTTTAATAAGGGAAATATCACTTCTGTCCATAATATCAAATAATCACAATGGTAACAGATTTTCAACCAATCTATTCTTTCTGTGTATAAATCTGAGCCGAACGGCCGAAACTCTTAAGTCGAGCTGGGGTTAATATTTACAGGCCGCTGCCCTTGATACATGCATATGTATGTAATATGCATGTTATTATGCATTAAAATTGTTCACAGCTTTATAACTTGACATTTAATTGCATTTTTATAACTTTTAAATAGGTAAAAATAAAAAATTTAGTCATAATAAAATATGCAAGTGAAAAAATTTTGTTTGTAATCTTTAGCTGACTGGCAGCCATCGAACGTTTTGTCACTAACAGCCGTCCGGAAAATTAGTCGGCTCAGTCACCGGCAATAGCTGGTTTCGTTTGCGTTTCTGTATTTGAACAATTTTACATTCTATAAGCTAAGAAAATATCTTTTTACTTTTATTAAAAATTAAGCGCTTAAAAAATATTCAGGTAGAATGTTATTTACTTTATTAACAAGATGAACTACATTAACAACAAACTAGCTATTACTCGTATTTTAATTTTTTCACTAGTTCTTGACATTTTGATTTCAAGCATTTATAATTGTTTTATTTATTTATTTTTTTCCAGCTGAATTAGCACACTAAATTATGATAGGTTGCTCCCAGCAGTCATATTTTTCGTATTATTATTTTAAAAGTAATGACTTTATGACTACCTTTTGAATACCCCTATTATTTTTATAAATTGTCTGCAGAAGATCAGGTATTTAGTGGGCTTCTATAAATTTTTAATCCTGTTGGAACGACATCATGTTAGATTAGCTTACTTTCCAAGGAACTCGTGAAAGCAAAGTACCCGATGATTGGACGAAAAAATCAAATGGGGCAAACCATATTCCCTTTATCAAGTTGTTTAACTCAGTTGAGAAGTGGGCGTTATAGGAAAGTAATGCTTTTAACCTTTCAAGATATCCGTGATAGTTTTGTTCTAAATTATAAAGAATACAAAAAAAGGATATCTTCACTACCTGGCTGGCGATTCTAGTTGCTATTATTATAACGCACAGTGGTATCTTTTCATACATTTGTCGGCAAAAACTAGAAAGAGTTATCGTAGAGCGATAAGATTTAGCAAGTTCGTTTATATTGGCAAGGCTATTTCCCAAATTGGTTTTTTCTTTGGTGTCGGTCCCTAAATGTTTAGTTTTTGTCTTAAAAATAAATATCCAATTGAAAAAAACTCGACATTTTCAAACTAAACCGTGCCGAAATCATCTAAGATTTCCCATATAAAAATACACGGGAATTTCGGACTTTTTGCATTTTTATACATATAAAACAATATTCTCTGCTATAGCGAAAAATTGTATAATATGATGTACAATTTTTCGCAAATTCAAATAAACAATGCATTTTTTATAGTTTAATTACATTTAAGAGCCGTAAAAGTCGATGTATTGGCGACGGCTCGAATTTTCAAAGACGACGGCGGTGGTTATAGCTAGTTTTATGATACCATGCTTTTAATTTGTTGCTTGTCAAATATGTATCTGTTGTTGTTGAAATGAGAATCACCCACATAAATTTTTTTAACCCTCTGCCAGAATCAGTCTTATAACCATGGTATTTTTTGTATTCTAAAGTGTTATCATATAGTATTTGATATTGTATATAGTGTTTGGAAGAAGACCGCCCGGACAAAGTCCTTGCTTTATAGTCGAACATTTACTTCAGAATCTGATCTATAGCAAAGAGGCACCGGATTAAAATTCCAAGATTTCATAGGAAATTGTGTAGAGCAAATAGTCGTCTGGGCTTCACAATGGAATTAAAAGACTTTGAGTCTGCCTACTCGCTATATGCGGGCTGCCAGTTTAACTCTACTTAACCTTATGAATATTGGTCAAAGGAAAAAGGCGTGAACAACCTTACAATGTACATAAAGTACTTCACAAAGGATGTATGTATCAAAAAAAAAAAAAACAGACGAGTTTACTTATATCGACTACTAACTACAATAAATTTGCTTTAGACTTAGCTCTCCACTAGGCTTGGGCTTAAGTGGAATAAATATGAAATGCACACAAATAAATTAAAAATAAAAGACATAAATTATAAGGAAATTATTATCGATGGTGCAAATGAAACATGGTTTTTTCACTTCGATGTTATGTACATACATTTGAAGAGGTTGAATTATGGCGGCGGCATAACTACAAATTAAAAGGGCCCATACAAACGTATTGACTTATGATGGATGGCAATCAAAAGTGAAAATAAAATCAATATATAGAAAGGAAACTTAATTTATAACTAAAAACGCACATACATTGTATAAGTATTTATTTATGTACTATTTATACAAATGTTGTGGAACAACTGCAACTGTAGAAGTGAAAGTAGCCAACGCAAAACCTAATAATAGTTTATTTAGTTAACTTATCAGCATTTTGTAAAACATTTATATATATTAACCGATTAAAGAAAATCCAATACATTCATCAATGCCTCGATTTGCACTATTGAGCACCAATTTTACTCCTATGTTGCTCTTTAGTTCCTTTATATATCGACGATTTTTTTTAGCAACGTAGTAGCTATGGTGTAAATCGAGGGATAGCTGAGTTAGAAGTGTTGTTGCTTAACTTGTAGCGGAATGTATCGAATACTTACAAACAGCTAAGAAAAACGATGATTACGAGCAATTGATTATCATCGATTGCTTGTAAATATTGGTTGGGTTTACCCAAGATAAATAAAACAAACCTACTAATAACACTATGCAACAAGAAACACAATTGTTTCATTTTAACATAACTTGATTTTATTTTGATATATACCAAAAAAATCTAGTTTATCATCTTTAAGCTATTACTGATAACTCACCAGTAGGCTTCTATCCATTAAGTCTGGCACGTTTTTAAACTCGTGTGTTTATATAAAAATTTTCATAGACGAAATGAGAATTACAAAAATATATACATAAAAAATAAAAATCAACAAACAACTAATGTTCGATATGAATAATTTTTTTTTGCTTACAGCCTTCATACTAGTGAAGGCAAACTATCGATAGAAGCCACAATCGACATATATCGATAGTCAATAATTAAATATCGATACTGTCGATATTACTATCGGTTTAGATCAAAAGTTCGAACAGAAATTTCAAACAGGATCATTTTATATTATTAAAAAAAGAAACAACAACAGCACAAAATGAACAGCTAAAAATGCTTAAGTATATAAATATATTTATATGAAGATAAACTAAAAAAAATTAAAAACTTTTAATCAAGAAGGAACTGATATATTTTGTATGGATAGAATATTTTTAACGATACAGTGATGTTAGGTTCGTTATAGGCGAATTTCGTTATAACCAAAATAAACAATATTTCTTCCCAGAAATATAAAACAGTTTTGAAAGAGTGCATTTAAAAAACAGTACGTTATAAGCGATAATTCGCTACAACTGTAGTTCGATATAGCCGTACTGATTTCTATGAAATATTAATGCAAAACTGTTGGAATCGGAGAATTAGTTTATGGTACGTGATCATTTGTTGTAACCGAACTCCACTGCCTTTGAACATTGAGGCTGTCACTTAATATTGCACTGGGTTAAAAGCTCCTGTCAGAAGGCATTGAACTAGCAGGAATTGTGAGATATCTTAGTTCCACGTTTGATAAGCCTTTAAACCAGGAACCGGCAAAAAATATCACATGGGGTTTTTTAATCTCACACGTAATAAAACTAATCAGTGTGGCATGAACATTCAAATAAGCAGGTTGTGTTATCGCTTGTTTCTTGCTTTTGCTTTATATACACTAACAAAAACTTTGTAAGAGCGAGAGTTCCCGGTTGGCCAGCTTGTCGTAGAGGAAATTTTCATTAACGACTACTTAAGGAAATTTCGACATTTGTCATGCACGATATTTGTCGTTTACAGTTTCTTTTAAGACAATCTAATAGAAACCGTACTCAAAGAATGGGCAAAAGAAAAGTACTTAACTGGCCATGCCATCTGGTTGGTGGATATTGTCCGCCAGCTAGTCTTGCAACTTTCAACTTACAATTTTGTATAATTTCGTTATAACAAAAAACACTACTCTTCATATACCAAGAAATGAACCTCTTGTGGACATTGTCGCTCAGTCTGTCACCAATTTCAATCATTTTGATACATTCCTTCTTGCTAAAATTGAGCGAAATTGATCTGATGAAAAGTTCTGTTACACAATGCCTAACTTCTTCTAATAAATACTCTCTGAGCGACAAATTCCTCAACTTGTTATTATAGAACACGTGTAAAAATGAAACAAGCGAAAAAATGTAATGGGGACATTTCTGAGGATGTTGTCATTTACATGGTCATTAATGAAAAGATGGGTGACAGTGTCGCTCTTGTTGTCATGTATGAACTTAGCGGCCATTTGTTCGAAAAGGTCTTTACTGATGTGTTTGAGCTGTCACTAACAGGTCATCGACGCTTTAACATTTTCGTGCATCTGTCTTGCAAGATGTCTGAAAGACGTGGCCGCCCAACCGGGTTGCTAAATAAAACCCATACAAGCAAAATGTATTAGTATGTATGTGTTTGCCGAAATAGGAACATGGCGAATAGACCAAGCGACGCGCCTTAAAAATCTGTATTTAATATTAATAAAAATTCGAAATTTTCTTAAGTCGACTTAAGTTCTTTTGTCAAAAGTCCACAGATATAAACTTCGTGGTGTCAGAAATGAATAATATAAAAATTATAAACGAAATTATAACGTTTTTATACCCTTTTAAGAGCATAAAACACATTTTTAGGGCATATTTCCGGTTTGCCTGATTATCACCTTCTTTCTTCCTCCTGCTGCTTAATGCTGTGATGAAAGAAACAAATATTCAAGCTCCTCTCGGCATTCGATTGCATAATTCGGAATACCTAAATGATATAGGCGCAGGGTTAGCTGATATCGAAAAAAAAATTGAAAACACTAACCGAAAATGTAAAAAAGTAGGTCTAAGAATAAACTTCGATAAAACAAAGCTTATGCGAATTGGTACCCAAGCAACAACGCCGCTTATAATCGACGGTAAGATAATTAAGGACGTTGAACTATTCAATTACTCCGGATGTAAAATAAATAAAGATGATGGATCCACGGAAGACATATTCGATCGCATTAACAAAGCGCGGGTAGCATTTCTTAATGTACACAACATTTTTCGGTCATTTAGTTTATTGTAATTTTAATTATAAAAAATTTAAAAAAAAATAACAAAAAAAAGCAATTTCAATAGATTTTAAAATTACATCTGTTTTTCTAAATAAAGGAACAAAACTCATAAAAAATATATATTTGTTTCATTTTGTTGCATAGTGTAATCGAACCAGTAGTGCGGCAGCTACTAACAACAGGGCAATAGAATCTTGCGCATATCATCTGTATTTATGTGCATGTGTATAAAGTTCACACTGTAAACGTAAGAATTTTTTTCTTAATGAATGGATATATCGAGTTGTAAATCATTAAAGTATCGACAACAAACAACATAATACTGCTGGATCATAAAACGTTTTGCCGGCACAATATTCAAAGTTAATTAAAAGGGAAAGTGATCAAGCTAACGTTCGTATTAATTTGATTAAATCCTTGAAAAGAAAAATTCATAATCGCTAAAAAAAGATATCCAGCAAATGGATAGATTTTCTATTGAAAATCTTTCATTTAACAACAGAAAGTTACTATGAATTATGCATATAAATCGTCGTTGTCGATAACATGATAAGTAATAGAAAACTTGTTAACATCCAAAGGATTGGCTTGTTATCCATTAGTTGAGTTCCAATTAATTTTCTCATAGAAAATTTTATTGTACATAAGTACCACAAAAACACTTATTACCTATAAATACTTTTGCTGGACTATCTTATAATCGATTATTAGATATCCTATAGAAAACGTTTCAGCAACCAGATTTCCTTAAAAAAATTGTTGTCGCTGATTAGGTTTCTTTAAAAAATCTTGGTTTTGTAATGTGGATAAATCACAAATTGAATGGAAGTAGATATATCACTTTAAGGCAAGTTGTCAGATTTGTTGACTATTAGACGATAGTCAAATTGAAACAACGTGGTTGCGAAACGCCTTCCTTCATTCTTGTTTTCTTATCGTTGATAATTTTCAATACTTGGATTATAAACTTGGATTATATACTAAATTGTGTAGTTATTGAAGCCACAAACCATTTAAAAAATTACAATGAAAGCATTGAATCATTTAGTATTCCTGTTACAAACGCTCCACTAGAAGAAAATACTACTTTAGTCTTTTGTACCAGGGATGAAATACTTTGGTTATATGCCTCCGAATGGAATATATGAAAATTAGGATTACAGTCAAATTAGAGTAATTCCATTTAGCCGGGTGTGACCATTTACACACATTTTTTATTATAAATCAAAAATGTAAAATTTTTTAGTTAAAAAACTTTGCGGCTCGCAAGGACATTAAGCTTAGGGTAGTTGAATAACGGTTAGACACTGATAGAACACGATTTCTGCTCAGAATCGTCGTCAGAAAGATGCGACGGGTGTGACCTTACAAATTTTAGTTTTAAAGAATTACGACTTTCAGTATAAATTCTGTAAAATTTTGACTATAAGGTACAAAATAATTTTGGTATAGATATCTGTTCAAACTGTTTTTAATTGTATTATGTATTTACTGTTTGACAAAAAATTATTTTTCTTATAAAAAAAACTATGTTTAAAATGAGATGGGTGTGACCGAAGGGTGTAACCTAGTTCGAAAATTTAATAAATTCGAAGATATAAAGCTTTTTATTGATTTAATTAATATAAATAATATAAATATAAACTCATAAGCAAATAATAACTACACTGAAAAAATTCCATGCAACATATGCACGAAAACGGTCGTACAAACTACAAAATATTTCGTAATTTCACACCACGAAATTCTTTCGTAAAATATACGAAATGAACGAAAATAATCAAAAAATAAAAGTAAAAAAAAGTATGGCTCAACCGGGGAACGAACTCGCAATCTTCGTATTTCAAGTCATGTACTCTACCCACTGAGCCACTTTCTACTTATTTTATAAGAGCTAAAAACTAGTTTTATTTACTTACATCTGAAAAATACGTCAATTAATAAAAAATTATTTTAATTTATTTTTTTATTTCAAATATAACTTTTAGCAAGGGAAAATGTTTACGAAAGGTATTCGTTACTTTCGTAAATTAAAAAAAAAATATTGCCTAAATGTTTTTTCGTAATATATACGAAAGTTTCGTATATTTTACGAAAAAAGTCACCACGAAAGTTTTTTTCGTAAAATGTTGCATTGATTATTTTCAGTGTAGGGATGTAACGATACGCCGTTTTGCCGATCCGATATCGATATTTAAAAATAAATATCGCTGATACCTATTCCGATACGAATATTGAAATTGAGTTCAAGTTTAGAATAACAAAACTCAAGACGGGTAATTTTTTATTATACAAAATTACAGTGTAAAAGATTATTAATATTTAAAATTAATATTAACCCAGTATAAAAAATTGCAAGTAATTTTTAAGGAACTACATTTTCATTGCTTCCAAGGTATTTATATAAAAAATATGCAGATAATTAGTAGAAAAGCAAGTAAAAATTTGTAATTCTTTTATAATCTTAAAAAATACTCGCCATGCTTTTTAAGAAATCGGTTTTTAAAGGACATTTATAAACTAATATTCTTCTAAATAGCTTAATAGCTTAATTACACGCTGTTACAAAATGTAATTTTTTTTACTCGTGAGAAACGACTTAGTGAGGCTTGTAGGTCTAGTTGAGTAGATCAATTTGCCATTTTAAAAAATTGCACCCTCAAAAAGGGAAGTTATCGATAAAAAACGATTTTTTTGGGACTTCACGAACAAAAACAATTTTCACAGTGTCGAATAAAGGAGGACTTAAGCTTTCCGTGCATATTTAAAAGATTTTGTTTTGGTACTTATATTTCATGGAAACATCGTCAAAATAAAAATTATGGATAATTATTAATTTTTAAGATTGATATTAATAAGATTTAAAAAATAACGAAATGAATTTTGTTCCTGATAAAATTAAAAAAATAAATAATTTGTTAAAAAAAACTCTGAAAAAAATTGTTAAGTATCGTCGTATCGACAGTAAAATATCGCTGATACCGATGTATTGGAAAATCTGAAGTATCGCCGATATATCGGTATCGGCTACATCCCTAATAAATACACATTAAATTATTTTCTATCCGTTCTATTATAGACATCAGAATACTCTAGCTGAATATTTCTTTATATTCAATAAAAAGCAAAAATATATATTCTTTTCAGATATAACAATTTTTATTAATAATGAGAAAAGGAATAAAAGAAAATCTGAAATATATATTAAACATATAAATATTAAATTGATTGATTAAAAAATATTAAATAGTGTTTTTTTTATTTTTTCTATAATTATCATTCTCTAAAACACATCAACTGAGAGATTTTTATTAAAAATGAGAAAATTATTTTTTCCTTGCATAGGGCCGAGCCGTTTGACGTGGAATTACTCATTAGCGATATAGTCCACAATTTGCGTGCAACTAAAGGTTGTGACTATAAGCGAAAAGTACTGTAATTTACTTTGAATCTTTTTACTTTTTTGATTTATTAAGTTTTTTGCTTTTTTATCTCATTTCTTTAGACACTTTTTGTTTGTGAAATAGGTTTAAAATAAAGCTCAGTTTGAAATCAAGAATGATTGATCCATTCATTTTGCTCATATAAAAATCAATGGATTACGGATATCAACATTATTTTTCAATTCCCGGGAGCCCGCAAATTTTTTCTTTATTTCCCACTCTCCCGGGAAACAAAAAAGTCAGGGAATGAAAAACCCTACTTACTACATTTTATAAATATGTCAAATAAACTCCGTCCCCCATATTCATAAATATATAAAATGTATTTGAAATCTATTTTAAGAAAATTTTGTATGAAAAATTTTACATAAAATACATTTCAAACCCATTTTAAATTCTATGAATATAGGGGCGTATATTTATCAAATAATGTGTACTTTTAATTTCCCGTTTTCCCGGGAAAATCGCAAAAATTTCCCGGAAATATTAGCTAGACTTTTCCCGGGAATTTCCGAATCTCAAACCCTATTGATTGAAGAAACGTTTTGCTGATATTTTAGTGTATGTTGTTAATGCAATTTTAATAATTACACTGAGTAATGAAGCGTAATAAAAAGGCGAAGCCCTTAGAGCCTATTTCACCAACGCTATTTAAATAACAATTCATATTTACATAAATGTCGATTTTCATTTATGTTTCTATGAAAAACTGGATGTGTCTAGGCTGGAACTAAAGTGGTCTAAGTAAGATTTTTGGCTAAGTCCACTTATGAGCATTTTCGAACATAAAGATGATAAACCAATCCAGGCAAAAGTGGTCTATATGTTATTACGTGACCCAAATATGGTTATCGTTACTCTCTCTAACACTTTAAAATTTATTGCTTTTTTCACTTTTGTCAACTTCTAAAGTTGTCTTTTTTTCCGCTTATATTTATTTATTGTATCTTCAATAAAATTGAACTAACAATACGTAATCAAATCTTAACTCTAAAATTTTAATTTTTAAGTCCAGCCAGTGCCAGACAAAAATATTTGTTTCAGCTGTTAGTTGTTTGGTTATTTACGTCTCTCGTGTTCGGCTGAGAGCAAGAGTGTGCATTTTAAATATAATAAGTTGTCTAACTCATATTTAAATTGTTACTTAGACCACTATAGTTCCAGGCTAGCCATGTGTAAAATAAGAGAAGCAAATGCAAATATTCTAAATCCGTTATAAATGCAACCACGTTTTTTGAAAAATTCATAGCTTCTTAATGCATGCATTACGGACATGATATTTTGTATGAAGAGAATAAAAACAATATTTTCGTCCTTCGTTTTTAACACATAATGGACACTCTTACGCCAAAAAACGTTTTTATAATCTATTATTTATAATCTATTAGATTATAAATATACAAATGGACACTCTTACGCCAAAACACGTTTTTATAATCTATTATTTATAATCTATTAGATTATAAATATATAAATGGACACTCTTACGCCAAAAAACGTTTTTATAATCTATTATTTATAATCTATTAGATTATAAATATATAAATCATGCTAATCAGTTTTCATTTTATGCGTTTATTTTAAGAAATATTTTATTATACTTTCAACGGACACGAAAAAAGTATTTGAAACGACAATCAGCCTTACATATAAAAAAGTTCTTTTGGAGCATAATGCAAATGTACACTTATCTGAAAGGTATCTGCACAGACGTGAATAGACGGAAAAAAAATAATTGATTTTCCTAATATAGTTGGATCTGGGCACTTCCTAATACGACCTATTTTAAAACGAAAATTTGATTAAGTCCACATGTTCTTAAATCCCAAATCTGGGACTTTAAAACAATTGCCACTTCTGAAAAGACTTCTGTGTACGTAGCTATTTGGCAAAGTGTTATCCAAGGTCCATGGATCAAGTGTGGACGCAATAGGTAAAATTATTGAAAATTTAATTTTTTTGATTTCTTGGAAATTTTTTAAGAGTTCTTAATTTCTCACAAGAAAATTTTCATGGTATTTAGTATATAAATTCCTATATAACTGCAAAATTTCATTCGAAAATATCAATAATCAATGATTTTATAGTATTAAGAAAAAAATTAATATAACAAAATGTTTTCCCTTGTGTTACAAAAAATCTTTCAAAAACGCTTTCAGTTGTAAAAATCTCAATATATTATTGAAAACTACACATTTTTTCTACATTTTGATATATGATATGTCTACCTTTCTCTTTTATACATGTCAAATGTATGGACTTATGAGTAAAAACCCGTACGGAAAAAGCTTTACTTTCTCAGATAGAGATAACGAAGAATGTAGCGGATACTTAATATTTATTATTAATTATGTGACATATTGGAATAAAAGGGTTTTCCATATGTACTAACATTTTGTTAATGCTATAAAATCGTTGATTATTGATATTTTCGAATGAAATTTAAGTTATATTCGAATTTATGTACCCCGCAAGAATAAAGTACGATATGTTTCTTGGAGTCTCAGAATTCTTAAGAAAGTTCCAAGAAATCAAAAAAAATTTTTTTTCAACAATTTAACACTTTGGCAAATACATACGAACGAACAACCCTTATGTGTAGAAGTGGAAATTGTTTTTCAATTGTTTTGGGAATTTAGAACATTTAGGATTTAGAAAATCAAATTTTCGATTTAAAATATAAATGAGGTCATATTAGGATGTGAACAGGTCCAACTATATTAGAAAATTCAATTATTTTTTTGTCATCGATTCTCGTCTGTGCAGATACCTTTCAGATAAGTATACATTTGCTATATATATGTTCAAAAAAAAACTTTTTTTTAGCAAACATTTTCGAATATTCAAAATTTTTCAAATTTCAAATTAAAAATTTAATAATTTAAAACTCAGACGGCGGACTGTCATGAAATTTTTTTTAAACTCTTTTAAATTTTGTTCCCTAACTAACGAAGAAAAAATTTCATAAGACGGCTGATATTTGGATCCGATATCTGGAAAATACTGGATCAAAGTTTTAAAAAAATGAGAAAAATCAATTTTGATATGAGGATAACTCACTAGCTATAAGAGATGAGTATATAACCAAACATATGTCTTTTAGATCTTATATGGCAGTTATGGAGTTTTTTGTTGTAAATTTTTCCCTTTTTACCCCCACTTTAAAATTATCAGCTGACGGTCTTTGCACCGCTATACAGCGAGCAACAATATATATTTATTTATACTTCCATATAAGCTCTCATCAGGCAAATTTTTAGTTAGGAGGGAATGCGTGAACAAAATTTTTTTCTCGTGTTTTGAAGGTTGCCCGCGCTCATCCCCCAATGGAACCGCAGCTGATTTCCACGAGGCTTCATGATACTACTCCTTTGAACGTCTCACCAACTATCGGCCAAGAAGAAATAATTGACCAAATTTGTCGCTGGCTCCTCGACTACTATTTGTTACACTTATGTTTCTTTAAGAAGATTTTGTCAACGAAATTAATAATGTCAAAATTCATATTCTAAGAAAATTTAAGTTTCAAAATCAGCAATAAGTCGGACTTTGTAGTAATTCGTGCATTCACTCAAAGTTTTTTTTTAGTAATTGAACTATCTTCTCTAAGTATCTAATGCTTTTGCCTTTTTATGCTCTTTATTTCAAATGATAAGATAAGCTGATAAATAAACGAAGAAAAAAGAGAAATTGTGCGTGCACTCTGCAGCATATTCTGCAATTAAAGTTGTGATTAGGATAAATTTTGTTGTACTCTATAATACCAATAAACTGTCACTAAATCAACATTGTGTAAAATAAAAGGTTATAAATAATGTTTTACAACTTTTACTATTTAGTAAAAATTTGTTGTTTTGCGGCTTGCATGGTGGTGCTTGCTATCTCTTTACAAACTATTGAAGTGTGGATAGCTACCCTGAAGGAAGCCAGGGGACAAGTGTCTCCAAGTCACCACTTTTGTCGACAAGTTTGGTGACTTTTTGGTCACATTATCAACGAATCGTTTACACTTTTTATTTTACCTTTAATGGAAAAAGGATTTTTTGACCGCTACAAAACTATTTTTTGCTGCACGAAAAAATAATACTTTTACTAAAATTCTAATTTAATTGTCTTATCATAGTTGTTGACTAGATTCATTAAAATGCACTAATGAATATCTGGTGACAATGTCTCAATGTGGTCCCATAAGAACCACCTAGTCCATAGTAAGTAAATAGTTCTGATGTAACTAGTGGAATCTCAATGACAAGCACATGTTAAATGTCGTCTATAGCACAGAACATTGTTTGGGGTGCAATTAGTCAGTAGTACTGGTGACAAAGTCATTAGTGAATCAGTACTGTTTTACTATCGACATTTCTTTCAGGGTAGCCATAGATTGCCTGCCTATAGGAAGTAGAAGAAAACGTATACATCGTGTGCTATGTGTAAAAACTATTTTACAAAAACCTTCAACGCTCCTGCTACAAGTAGATATAAATAAATACAGCAGAATTTTCTTTTTTGTAGTTTTATAGTGCGAGAATACTTATCAAAACTACATAAATAAATTTTTGGTTTTGATAAGGTATGATTGTTTACCGATAGCCATGTTTTATTAAGGGCTATTAAAATTCTGATTGAAAATGCATGTCAAAAATTTCATTTTATGACACCCATTATAAAACTTTAGTTATAACCTTCCAAAGAAAAAATGTGTATATTCACATACAAATTTTACCAGTAAAATCAAGTACTGTGTGGTTAACTAACCGTAAAAGAAGTATAAATGTAAATATAAAATTTATTTTTAACAGTCATATTTTAAACGTTTTGATAACCAGCAAAACATTAAAATAATATTTATTAAACATATGATAGATATACTAAATTTACGCAGTGAAGTATTTCATAAAATTTTATTAATTAAAATTTTTATTTGCTTATTGCAAATGTGGAGAGGCAAATATTAAATACAAGAAAGTTCCATGCAACAAATTTCATGAAATATTTCATCGTCTAAACTTAGTCATATTTTTAACAAATTCAACTACAAAAAGACAAAACCAGTTAAACATATATAAGAGCACATTGGTTTGGAGATAGAAAAAAAGAGAACAATTGAATTATTGGAATAAATAATAAGAAATTTGGAGTTTCGAAATTAGCCAAAAATGATTTAACTGGTAATTAAATATTTATAAGACATTAAAATAACTCTCGTATTCTATTTACTACTCAATAGTATGCACTTTAAAAAGTGGTTATAAAGAGCAAAGAACGGTGATGAGGTTGTGTAACGGCCTCGAAATTATTACCATTCTCCTAGTCTGTTTATATATATTCATATTCCACTCTTAATAATTTGAGTTTACATAAGTTCAAATATTGAAATTAAGGTAAAATAATAACTTTCAAAGAAATTACGAATATATTTAACAACACTGCGTACGACTTGGGAACTTTTGTTTGCGACAGCAAAGGTACCTAATGGGTAAACCTAGGTTACCTCTGAAATAATGAGATATTTAAGATTTCGAATTTAATGTTTTTGACAATTTTCAATACAATAAATATAGTTGAAATTAAAGATTTATTTTTAGTAAAATATGATTTTTTTAATCAATAATATAAAAAACCATATGTGGGTGATTCACATTTTAAACGTACATTTTGTGTTTATTTCCGTTTTTTACCAATGCACTATAGTTCAGACGAGCACTTTCTTTGGGGAAAACTATTTTAGGGCGAAGCTCTTTACCGCTTCTTATGAAATTTTTTATTAACATTCCCTTTCTGTGATAGCGAAATATAGTGATGAAAAAGTGGGCAGTGCTACGCCTATTCAAAGTAAAAATTTTTATAAAACTACTTCTACTTAGCCGAATCTTATAAAACTTGACACACACATTAAGCTCCGCTATAAGTGCAATATTGTTAATAGAAAAGTGGGCAGTGCCACGCCCATTCAAAGCAAATATATTTTTAAACTACATCTACTTAACCGAATCTAATGAAACTTGGCACATACATTAAGCTCCAGCATAAATGCAATTTTATGGTTAGAAAAATGGGCAGTGCCACGCCCATTCAATGGAAGTATTATATTTTAGCTAGTTCTACTTAGCCGAATCTTATGAAACTCGACAAAAACATTAAGATCTCCTTAAAGTCCAATAGTATTACAAGAAAACTGGCCAGTGCCATTCTTACTATTATTTTTTTCCTTCGGTAATAAATTTATCCAATTTCCTATAACAAGAACAATATATAGTAGGCCTATAACTTTTTAAAAAATTTCGCAAATAAGAAAAATGGCGTAGCATAGTCAGGTAGAGCATAAAAAAGTAAAACAACCATAGTGTTTTTTATTACGAAATAATAAATTTCGCGCCAAACGCAATTACTTTTTTTATCACAAATTTTGAAAAATACCGAATTTTTATGCACGTTTTTCTTCACATAACTATTTGATGATACAAGTGCTAATTGTTCCAAAACACTTTAGTGTATCAGTTGCGTATGAGCCCAAATATTTTTCACAAAACGCAACAGAAATATGTAAGATATTTATAGACTTTTCGTATGCGGTGAGGATAATATTTTTCCGCCCCTGGATCCAGGCTTAGCTGTTATAAAGCCAAATTACTCAGAATTTCTCTCATGATAGAATTTTCTATATATTACTTGAAAACCTTTTATTTCGATGTTTTAATTATTCCTTGAAACATGTTTGAAAATTATTAGCAGAACAACTATTTCTTAAATAGTTTTAATTTCTCGAAAATCGCACAAAACGAAAAATGAATTAAAGTCCCAATACTCCAATTCAGTAACTTCTGGAAGTCTTATGGTGGAAAATGTTAGCAAATTTTTTAAAAGCTTATGTACATTAAAAAAACAGCGATTTTATAGGTTATGTGAATATCAAGAAAATTTTTTGTATTCTGTTTTTCGCTTAAGTTAATCTTTTCTATGATAATATTTTTTTTAAATTTGTGTACCTGTTTGGATAATAACTGCAGGTAAAAAAAGCTTCAAAAAATTTTATTTTCCAATTACACTAATAACTTTTTAGAAAAAGTATATTTTTGATGGCTTATAATTACACGTTTAATTAATGTTAACTAAAACAAAATACATTTTCAGTTGGTCTGAAGTGTGGCCTACTCGACTGCAATAACAAATGCATCAAAAGAGAAAAGAGAAAAAATAGTTTTGGCCAAAGAAAGTAGTCGTCTGAACCATAGTGCAATGTATCTAAATGAAATATGAGAAGATAGTATTTGTATTATAGCTTATAGTTTTCGCCTCATTCAATGGGTCCTGAAATAAAATTATATTTTTCGATTTTTCCATGCACTACACGTTTATGAACTTGGAGCTTGCATATTAACGAAAAATGCAATCACTTATTGCAGTAATAGATATGCTTAATCCACTGCAAATAAAAACTTAAAACAAATTATTATCCAAAATTCTCGAAATCTTCCAAGCCGACAACTTTTAATTCTTTAACCTAATTATTACTCGGAATATACCAGCAGATTGCTTTGGAAAATTTAAGCTGTCTTCAAAATGTTGTTGGGTTACTTGTTTTCAGTTTAAATTTTATCATTTTATTAGTTTGTTTAATTTTATTATAGTTCATTTGCTTTATAGGAAAATATGAAAATTTACTATAACAATCAAATGTTTTTATAATACACGTATTTTTGAAACAAATGAAGTTTATTTTATAGTCTCATAAACATCAATTAGTACTCGCGTTTATGTCTTAATTCTTTCAATCAACTAGTGAGATAGACCAATCTTCTTGGCACATATTTTATTTGGGAGGGAACTGTTGTCCTGTGTGTGGTTATTTTAACATTCTGTTATAGATTTTAAAATAGATTATTTTTTTGAATTCGTCTTTTTTTCATTTAAAGGTCATAAATATTTAATATATCAATTGAATGTCCCTTTAGAGGTTTAATCTTTCTAAAGCGGTAGTAAAAAATTATTTGTTTACATCAAAGTACTGTTTATAGGGGTTTCTCTTGTACACGAGTGCTCAAAACAAGGAGTGTAATATTTTTAAAGATCATGTATGTATGTGAATTTCTTTATGCAGTCATCATAACCAATGTTACCGTTGGTGCTACTAAACTTCCAATTTGCCACTTTTTCGACTGCTTCGATACTATTTTGCTGCTTTTACCAAATGCACCCAAATATGATACTTTTTGTAACTCTTGCCACTTTTTTCATACTTTTTAGGGTTCCGTGCACCAAAAGTGTAAGGCAACCCTATTGTTTTCGCTACGCTGTCCGTCTGTCTGTCTATCCGTCTGTCTGTTTGTCTATCTGTCACGGGTTGTTTTTTCGGGAATCGTAAGAGCCATGGAGCTGAAATTTTCACAGAATATGTAAAACTTCGGCCGCCATAACAACAAATATATGGCAGTTAAAAATTAAGGGGTGTTCTAAAGAGAGGAACGAAACATGTTGAAATACTAATGTAATATACAGACACTTATATATAGACATTTTAAATTTTCAAAGTTACGCGCTGTTACAGTGAAAATACTCGTGAAAAAGGACTTAGTGAGGCTTTTAGGTCCAGTTGAGTAGATCAATTTGTCGTTTTAAAACATTGCAATACGCCATCAAAATCACGGACAACAACAGCTTTTACTGCGTAGTTTAAAAAATTCCAAAATTAAAAAATATTAAAACGAAAAATCGGCAAAATGAAAAAAAGCGCTTAATGAAAAAAGCACCAAAATTAAAAAAATCGCTGTAACGCAAGAAATCACTAAAACTAAAAAGATAACCAAAAAACTAAAAAAAACCCAAAAACTAAAAAAGGTCTTTAAAAGGAAAACAAGCACTAAAACCTAAAAAAATCGCTATCCTAAATATATCATAAAACACGGAAAACATCATCAAAAAATGGGAAAAATCACTAAAATGAAAAAAAGGTCCAAAATACAAAAAAAAAGCGCCAAAACTAAAAAAATCGCCAAAAAAAAAACCCCAAAACGAAGAAAAGGGTCAAAAGCAAAAAAAAAAAATAAATAAATTGCTAAAAACCGAAAAAACGCCAAAACTGAAAAAAGTGCTACCGCTTAAATAAATCGCTAAAACTAAAAATATCGCCAAAAAAGCGAAAAAAACGTTTAAAAAAACGCCAAAAACCAAAAAAAAAAAAACGAAAAAAGTGCCAAAGCGAAAAAAATCGCCAAAAATATATATAAAATAAAAAACAAAAATTAAACAAAAAGCAAAAAGAACAAATTGTCTTTCATTTTGACAATTTGTTCTTTTTGCCAAAACGAAAAGATATATATGTGTATTCGTACGAATCCCTTCGTGTGCGAGTCACAGTCGCACTTTACTGAATTTTTACTAAATGAAGAGATACTTTAGAAAATTTTCCTTACGCAGTTGTGTTTTTTTTTTTGCAAAATCAATCTT
Source organism: Panzeria rudis (assembly GCA_956483635.1). Lineage (NCBI taxonomy): Eukaryota > Metazoa > Arthropoda > Insecta > Diptera > Tachinidae > Panzeria > Panzeria rudis. The sequence goes on along the minus strand of OY101449.1, from coordinate 34,038,267 downwards.
TTGAAATGATTTACATCAGACTGCATTACAAGCAAAATGTATAAAATTTCTAATACATTCTTTAGGTTATTAGGATATACTTAACTCGGGAAAAGTAAAGAAAAAGCGTTAATTTCGGCCATTTCCAGAGAACGGTACTTTTGTGTTTTTTCGATGTATACTTCCCAGAGTTGATTGAAGTGATCTATATATTGTTTGAAATGCTTCCAAATTATGCGTCGAGTAGTGGATCGGATAAAAAAAAGACTGATGAAAATTTTATAAAATTTGTATTGTTTTTCACCAAGTGTTCGGAAGCTGTTTTGTACAACAAATAATAACAGAATCCATAGCTATACATTTTTATTGAATGTCTACTCGAGTAAAAGAAATTTAAGCCATAATGGACCGAAATTAGATAAAAACTAAAAATGCTATAGGAGCATTCCACTGTCACGTGCAGACAAATTCAACTATTTTTAACGCATATATTATATATAAATCTTCATTGATAAAGCAGATAACTAATCACTTTTCTATTATCTGATAGACTAAATACTAGCCTTTAACCCTACATAGATACTTTTTAAATAGTTCATCAAACATTGAAGAAAAAAAGTTGATATAGTCCGTCACGTGTGGGACAGTTTCAGTCAATCTACATTCGAAATTCTTGATTTGAGTGAAAAATCCTGCGAAACTATTACACATGAGGAAAAAGTACTTAAGAAGCAAATTATAAATAATAATAAAGCTTGCTGCTGGCGAAAAAATTTAATAAAACACATATTTATAATGAAAAATACGTTTTTATATTTTATCACGTATAGACAAATCGCGTCAGGTACAGGATATAATTGAACTTACATCTATAAAATAAAGAAGAATCAAGAATCTGAAATCCGCGACTTTTTCTTTAGTTTTAGTAAAGTGGAAAATTGAAATTCCAGTTATCGCTTTGGTATTTTCTTACGTTAATGTAGACACAGTTTTTCGAAAATTTCCTAGCATGGCTTATAAATCATACTGGTTTTTGAAACTAATTGATACTACTTGTTGTTACTCTAAAAAAATTAACAGTAATTGAAACAAATGTGATATTAGTTATAGTTTATACAAATTATTTTAGATGAGAGCATAATCTAACTACATAGTTACAAAAGTATATACAAATTAAGGTTAATAAAATTGTGCAGATTTGCTATTTTTCATGGAACGCTCCTGTAATAGAAAAACAAAAACACTGACATCAAAATTTATTAAAAAATGCACTAGTAAAAAACAAAATAAAACAAAATTGAAATGCTATTCTTTTCGTTTTTTTTTTCTTCTAGCATTTTCAGTTTTTATCCGATTTCGTTCCATTATTACTTAAAATTTTTTAAATATGTTATTATTTGTGGTACAATACAGCTTCCAAATAGACAATACTTGGTGAAAAACGTTATATCTAGTTAATCTATAATCTAGTAATTTAGATTATAGTAATAACTACCCAAATTCAATACCCTAATTCAGACTAGAAATTTATAGAAGAAAAATTTTCATAACTGCCTACAAGTCTCCCATAGTGGGGTAAAATGTAAGAGCGACTCCACTTAATCTTTCCTTCCCAACATATTATTCTAACATACCTAAAGCTACCATTATTAACACTGTCTGAGTTTTCGTCTGATTTCTATGCGTAAAAGTGAAATATCTGGTGGATTCACAAGGTATCCATAAAGTCATATGTTTTAAAACAATAACACGAAAAAATATGACTGCTGTGAGCAACCCCTCATAAGTTAGTGTGCTATTTCAAATTCGTATCAGCTCATAAAAAAAAAATTATAAATACTTGAAATCAGAATGCCAAGAACAAGTGAAAAATTTAAATAACAGCCTGTTTGTTTTTAAATTACACTAGTTCACAAATTTTCAACTTTTTGCGATCACCTCAAAAATGAAATATTTTCTAAGGTAATTTGGGGTCACTGAACACGAATATGACATTCATATATTTCTCTTAAGAACCGTTTTCGAGAAATTCGCAAATAACGTGTTTTTTGCAGTTTATAAGGCTATTTGCAAAAATCTGGAGTACTGTTTACTTGTATTAAGCAAATTTGGCATTGTTGCATAGATATGCTTTTCGTCTTTCAGTCCATATTGTGTTGATAATGTGTTGATCGGATCAAAATTCAATGAGTTATAGGTCTTTAGATTTGAAAAAACTTTGTTTTTTACACGTTTTTTTTAAATCTACTATTTTAAGTCGCTCCAGTAAGGTAAAATAAATTCTTTAAAATTTATTTTAGACCCAAATCTTAAAGAAAATTTTATTCCAAATATAGGAAGCTTAAAATTAGTTACATCGGACTAAATGTGAGAAAGTTACAACATATTTATTGAAGACATCAAAATTTTAATTTGCATTCGTTTTTCCTCAGGTCAGTACGAGTTTTTGCTTCCATTCCATTACTTTTACTCGTATGAAAAAGAAAGGTCGACATATCGCATATCAAAGTTACCAAAATTATGTGTAGTTTTCAACACTGTATTCAGATTTTTTATAATTAAAATTTTTATGAAAGACTTACGGCAAAACAAATGGAAAAATGCTGCTATGTGGTGTTTTGTGCATATTAAATTTTTTCTTAATGCTATAAAATTGTTCATTATTGATATTTTCCAATGAAATTTTGCAGTTATATAGGAATTTATGTGAAAACTATGATTTGTTTCTCATAATCATTAGAATTCCTAAGAAAGTTCAAATAAATCTAAAAAATAGGTAGATTTCAAAAATGTGCATGCCCACCAAAAATTGTAAATTCGTTTAAGTTGTTTTTCTAAAATCATCTAAAATCATGTAAATAATAATTATTTGATCCTTGAGAAAAAAATTTTATAGAGAAAACAATTATGGTGCTTTTTTGGGCAAAAATTGTCATAAATTGAAAATATTTCAATTTTAAAATTAAAGATTGTATATTTTCCTACTCTGAAAGAATACTTCCATCAACTATTTTTAGAAATTTAGAAATTTTAATATTAAAATGAGTGTACCTCACTAACTATACAAGATATTTGTTTAACCAAAGACTTTTTTTAGAACTTTACAAGGTATATAAGGACACAAAAAATGTTTGGAATCGAGTGAGAAACAGACAAGTGTTGAAAAATTTTACATGACCTTTGAACCTGAGAAATAGGGGAAGCTCATCTTCTTAAATTAAATAAGAACACTCCTTTGATATCTCCATGTAAAATTTTATACTGATCGGACTAGAGTTAGAAATGGTTGATATATTTCCAAAATATTTAAATCTGCCCCACTGGCATTTTTCTTATACTCATACTCCATACACATTTTTTTTATTAAAATTCAAAATCGGATGTTTTCACTAAATCTATTGTAACTTTCTAAATTTTCGCCCGATGTTAACAAATCAATATATTTGTTTGGCGTGACCGAAAAATGATAAGCAGCCCAACGTTTTCTTGTTTCTTGTGCTCTGTACTATCGACCAGCTTTGGTTTCATCCGGTTGGTAGATGGTTAAAATTTTCAAAAAGAATTATCTCTCTAACTTTTAATTAAGTATAGACTTTCATTCATTCATTCATTAGGCAACCCATGTGCAATTTGTTCTCTGATATGATATGATTGCTATAAAATAGGTTTTATGCGGTTGGCAGGTGGGTGAAATTATTTGTTAGATGGGATCTCGTAGTATTAAGTGCATTTTATAAAAATTAAAGCTTTTGCAGTTTAAATTTTTTTAAGTTCTTAGAAAATCTTTTTTTTTAATTTATCATAACAACCGCATATTTTTCGATGCAGTGGAAATATTAGATATGCCCATAAAAAGATCTCTAAGTAATAGGAAAAAGCTAAGGACACAGTATTTTTTAGCGCGTTAAACTAATTACAAAAATTTTAGTTTTGCTCAAAACGAAATTTCACTCTAAGTCTGTATTATCTTATTGTAAATAAATTACGGATATCAAAAAACCCAATAGTTTCTTTATGGGTTTTGGCGTTTTTTAAGTTTTGCTGCAATTCAAGTTATTTCTCTTCATTTGTGTTGCGATTACAGATATATATGTATGCATGTCGTGTTGGCCAAACATACACTAGCTTATTATTTGTGTGTGTATGTGGTTCGCGGCTTGCTGTTTGCCGATTTCGGTCCGAAGTCGGTCAGAAAGTCTGCACAAGATGCCGAATTCGTATTCGATGTCGGTCAGAAAACGTACCGAAAATCATATGAGTGGTTGACAAGAAACCGGATCTCTTTGTCTGAAGAAATTCTGAAAACTATAGCGAAAGGTCTAACAGATTTCTGTACGAATTCCGTCGAATTTCCTAAGGAAATTCTAAAGGAGTTTTCGACATGTCTTATAAATGTCGGGAAAATGTCTGACAAAACATCAGAAAATTATCCGATTTATCTGACGCGTTTTACGTCCTGGCGTATTAATATCAGAGAAAAGTCGGAGCTAAAATTAGAAATTTATCAGAAATGTCATTTAAAATTCTCTATACATTGTTGAGCTGCTTATGGCAGCTCATCAGAAAACATTTACCCATATTTTATAAGTTTAAAAACTCAAATATTTGTGCGTATAAATAAACTCAAGAAATAAATGAGAATTGTAACGAAAACTAAAATCAGACAATGTGCAGAAGTGACTGCTAAGAGCCGTAAGACGTAGATCAGAAAATGTGCAGAATACTCTGTTAAATGCCTTAAAGGAAATTAAATTGACTACGAATAACGTGCAGACTATTCTGATATTAATCGGATAATATTTCAGACAATGTGCAGAAACGTCGTACCAGAAAACTGCCTACTGATCCGCCAAATGTCTGCGGGAATTTTAGACAACTCGGCTAATTGTCTGGTAAAGTCTCAGATTTTTTCTGATGTTAGACATGTCGGCCAAAATTGTTTCCTGGGAATACAAGTGGACTACAACAACATACACGTAAATTTTTGTAGGAGTACTTTTTATTGGTTTTTTGATAGGTCGGTTAAAAGTTTTATGCTATTTTATATGGAGGACGGATGGGGTAAGTTAGCTGACGATCAGTTACTCTAATAAGGCTACCTGTAGTGAGATTCTGTAACTTTGTACTAACGATTTTATGATTCTGTGACTTCTTCGTAACAACATTGTTTAAGTCTAACATCATATGGCTTCTCTGTTAAACTAAACGAAAAGCGCAAGGAGGAATGTAACAAAAACAAATGTATTTGTGATTGTCAAACAGTGTACAGAATTTGTTTTCAATAATTTCAATAATTTAATAATAAATTAAGTTTTTAAATAACATAAATGTTGTTATTTATACGGAAAACTTTTATATGCTTGTATATTGTTGTAAAACAATAGGTGCGATCCCGTACTGCAAGATTGGGTAAATGAGCGAGTTTGAGAGAAAAATATTCTTCTTCTTCTTCTTGCACGAAACAGCCCGTACTTTTTCTTCGGGCAGATTGTGTAAAGTGTTAAACAGTCAGCTGTTTGAAAAATTAGCAATAACAAATAAAAAATATGATTTTAGTCAACAAAAATACTGACGAAATAATTGCTAGTTTTGCAAAATTCAAAGCAAAATACATTTGTATATATTCAGCAAAGTATCTAAAAACTAAAAATGCTACTAAAAATCAGTATGTTGCTTTTTATTTTTTTGTTTATTTTCACAATACACAGCTGACTCTTGTAAATTTAGTAACAACAGAAAAATTATTGTAGCTAGTTAAGCAACAGCAAATATTGTTCAACATTTTACGGAATGGTAAAATCGTTAATTTGCTTGTTAAATTTTTTGACAATGATAACTATTGCTAAAGTTGAGTAGAGAATCGCACTACTGGTACTGAATCTGACTTGGCTATGAGTCTCATTCACAGTGTACCTGAGTTGATTGTAAAAATGTCTATGCTCGCGAGCATAGGCGACCACTGATGTATATATGTACATATGTGCATACTTTAGTTTTAAGACATTTTACGAAGAGCTATACCTAGTTGTTTAGTTGTTTTTCGGGCTTTTTCGATTTGTGCTATATGTTACTTTTAACGTGTTGGGGTTTTTTGTTGTTGTTTAACTTTACAAATTTTTTGAACAGATACTTTTCACGCGGATACTTATATAGTCGAATACTTTTCGACTTAGTCTGCTTTATATTGTTCCTCTTTTGGTTTGGGGCTTAATTTTTTATTATTTAGCTCAACAATTTAAAATTTTAAATTTAAATGAATATCAAACATTCGTCATTTATTTACCTCTGACAACTACCCACAAATGCTTGCTTTTAAAATCTATCAACGAAATCAATTTCGATTTATACCATTTTATTTTTTTATAGGTACTACTTTAGTCATTTTATTTATTTTTGTATTGAATACCACAAAACAAATAATAGGAACCCATTAGAAGTCAAGAGCTGTATGGTAATGGTAGTGCAATAGATAAGGCCAACAAGCTAAAACGATAAAGATTTGTTATCAATCAAAACATGAAACAAATTCTAACAATAATAGCAGCAACAACAACAACTACAAAAACAAAATCAATTGATCCATTACATGCGCACAAAACCGCACAGCTCTGATTGGCGAATGAATAGACTAAAGAAATAAAAGCAAAAATTAACGGTATTTATGTAAGTGTGTAATAAACTAAACAATAACGAAGAAGGAGGAGTTCTATAAGAGCCCCCAACTCCAACCACGAGTGTTATGAGTAAATAAGTATAAGTATGAGTATTAGAGATTTATCCAAAGTTGCCACAGTATTTCGTCAAAGAAAACCATTGTTTTATTTACTAAAGATAAAGAATATCGGCCGTATGCAAAAAAATAATTTTCTTTAGCTTTAAAGTTCATAGTAGTTACCAAGCACTTTAAGCTAATATAACTTTATTAAGAAATTATATGCCAAAAAAAACTTTAATTATTTTGTGATTTGATAAAAAATTGTGGAAGCACACCACCACACAGTGCTGTGTCCCATAGACAAAAATAAAAAAAAATTAATTGATTCCTCTTTTTGGATGACATTTATATTTTTGAAAAAACAACAAACTAGCTTAATTGTACAAAAATTTTTATTTTTCAGAAAAACTCATTATTTCGTCACCAGACGTCGCTAAAGTCATCAAATTTTGTATGTAGTTAGAAACAAAAGAGTATAATTTTTTTTGAGTTTTACAAAAAAAAATTTTTTAAATCCATTTTTAAAGATATCTTAGAGATTTTTTGTTAGAATTACTTATATATATGCGCAATAAAATGCAATATTAATTTTGAAAAAAAAAATAATGTAATAAGCATTTACAATAGAGCATTAACCCTCTGCGACTGACGTTACTTCATTATCACAATTCGACTGCTTATATTTTCCAAGTTCCGTTTGTAAACCCACTGAAAATATTTTTGATTTTAGTTTAATGCAGTAGTTTGTTATTTATTGTAATTTTTTGTTGAAAGCAAAACGACAAATCGTATTAAAAACAAAATTATTGGCATGGCATAAATTAGCCTTAAAAACTTACATCCATACAAAAAAACTTCATATATTATTTTTTTGGTAACAAGTTTAACATTAATTTTAGCTTATACCTAAACTAATCAAGATAGAGAAAAAAGAGATAATATCAATGGTTTAATAAAAAGTTATACCGTACTTTGTCAGGTCTAACTCAATACTGACGTGGTAGACTTGTAGACACTTGTATGCTCACATCAACGCGTGCGCTCGTTTCAATTGCTTTCTTCGCACTAACGTACACATGAGTACGTAATAAGAAGGTACTGAAAACACCAGAATCAATATTTGTATAATTATGGCGTAAAACAATGTTTTCTGTTTACTGGTGTCTGCTAGACTACGACGTCAGTGGCAGAGGGTTAAAACACATATCTTTTTGTTTGCAATTAAAAAATACCAAAAGTTTAATAGAGTAGTAAAAACAATATTTTAATTGATTTAAATAACTTCCATCTTCTTGTGAAGCTACAATAGCTGTCTATAATATAATGTAGAGAAAATAACCAACTTTTTTCATTTAAGCTAAAAATATGACTTATTGTACAGTCCAAAATAAATTATTTTTATACTTTATACCTTTATGACTTACGAAAATATCTCCAACTGTTTCAATAGATCATATAAGGAAACTTCATAGTAACCAAAGAAACGTTGAACTTAAATGGAAGTAAGAACTTACAAAAAGATTCTTGTATTCTATTTCGTAACAAGAATTGGTTAAATAGTTGATGTTTCCTAATAAAGCATCCACCTGCGTAAGTGGTAAAAGTGAACACGAACGCTGATGAGATGATGTAACGGCCTGCCAGTAGTACTGATCCGTTCTGCTAATCTGATTGAATATTCGGACATTCCACTCTTAATAATAATTTGAGTTTACATTCAATATTCGGCATAGTTTGTAATGAGCTCTTTAGGACCTGCCGAGAACATTATAGTTGTTGCCCTAAAGGCGGCAGTTTTTTTAATACTAGTTTTGTTCAGTTAGAGTTCCGAAAAATGACAAGATTTCTACAAATAACAACTTCTTGGAACTTCAGACATTTTTCCAACCAAAATATAACCACCAAAAGAAAAAGATCCTTTCAAAAATATACAGAGCAGTCACTAGAAGACGAATTAGGTAAAATAAGATATCAATGAATATCCCTTATATTAGGAGCTAGCGTAAAATATGTTCTTCCCCATTCCACCATACATGATAGAGTCTACGGTCGCGTTCTTGATGGTCCTGGAGGATTGGCTCCAGCAGAAATTTCAAGAAGTTTGTAAAAAGCGTTCGAAGGGGGGTATAAAAACTCCGAAAATAGCGTTACGTAATATGTGAATAGGCCTTAAGTTTTATGTTAAATAATAATTTAAATCAAGTTAAAATAAAATTCATTTTACATACGATGGGTATTTATTTAGTGTATAGCTAAAGTAAAGTTAGAAGCTGCTGTGGCTGCAGTGGTTAGCGTGTGGACTATCATGCAAGTGGCACGAGTTCAAATCTTGTCTGGGGCAGCCAACTACAACACAAAGCTTTCTGATGCCTATACATACTAATAATCATCACGTAAGTAAAATAATTAATAAAATAGCTATAGTCATGTTGTTTTACCTTGATATAACTATAATTCAACATGATTCTCAGTGTTGTTTCAATATCAAATTCACGTTGTTTCAACTTGAAATAACTTTGATTCAACATGATTCTTCGTATCGTTCCAATATAAAATTCACATTGTTTCAACTCCAAATAGCTTTGATTCAACATGAAATATAGTTAATTCAAAAGGATAAATGTTCCTTCTAGATTATTGTAGATCATGTCGAATTAACATGAAACGCATATGAACCAAAATCACTACCGAAAAATGTTAAATTAACCTGGTTTTCGACGATTTTACATTGATATTTTTCTGTGTGCAGATATTAATATCAATCCCTAATGCCATCATCTCATCGATAGTAGAGCCGAGTTTGACGAAGTTAAATGCACTATATATGTTTAGCAAGGCTACCATAGTGAAATCTATGTATCAAAAAGATTTTTCTATCTGGATGAATAGAAATTGAAGGTTAGCTTTTACAGACTTGGCTTTTGTGTAGGCATGTTGCGAAGAAGAGGAGTTCTATGGGTGCAACCACTCTCAGATGGATATCAATAGCTCTTTCTAAAGTTTTGAGCATAATACTGGAGTCCCTAGGCTTACTGTGAGATATCTGACCATCCTTTGGAATGAATACAACCTCACACCTATTTAAGGACAATGGTGTGTATACCCGTTCGAAAACACCGTGTTTATTACAGAAAGCCAAGCTAGGATCACGTTTTTGTGCATACTTTTTATTGAACTTGCTCGTCAAAGGCTTATGAAACAAAATTTCTGTTATTCGTTAACACGAAAACTTTAATTTTAAATAAATAACAGTTTGAATTCCTTCTCAATTCATTATTTTCTTCACTAAAATAGGATATGCCGACAATAGGAGCATAATATGCCGAAAAGTGGAAAATTGGTGCTGAATATAAGTAAATGTGCTCTTTTTTAAAAAGTCTGTAAATTTCTTAACTTAAATAAACAAATATTTTAATTTTAATTATCTAATCTAAAATAAACCTTAACTAATCACAAAACCAAAGGTAGAACAAATAGCAATATGGGAAAAACATTACTCTAATATACTTTCAGTCCCACCAACACCAGTGTCAAAAATCTGCAGATGTCTACACCATGCAGAAAGAGACGACATTCCTACCCATGCACCAGACCTGGAGGAAATAATAGCGGCCATTAAAGCACTCAAGAACAACAAGGCACCTGGTCCTGATAACATCCCTCCAGAACTATTAAAAGCAGATCCACGCACAAGCGCAACAATTATATACCCTATCATCGAACGATTTTGGGTAGAAGACGCCCTTCCTGAGGACAACAAAGAGGGCATCATAATTAATCTCCCAAAGAAAGGCGATCTGTCCAACTGTAAAAGCTGGCGAGGGATAACACTTCTTTGCATGACCAATAAAATATGTGCTCATATAATCAACAATCCATTTAAGAAGGGAACATGCCGGGTTTCGTCCCCAACGATCATGCATAGATCATGTCAACACAGTACGCATAATAGTCGAACAATCTGTCGAATGGCGCTCACCGCTTTACCTCACCTTTATTGATTTTGAAAAAGCATTTGATAAGCTGCAACATCAGGCTATATGGAACGCGCTAGAATGCAAGGGAGTGCCGCAGAAAACCACCAAGTTAATTAGGGCAATGTATCTTGGTGCCAGTTGTCGCATCAACTACGATCGAACACTAAGCAATAGGGTTAAAGTGATAAACGGTATCTTGCCCTTATTATTCAACATTGTATTGGACAACATACTGAGCAATGCAATCCCAACAAACACTGGCATTTCATGGGGTTTATGTGGAATGCTAGATTTGTCTTTTTGCCCATAAAAGTTCCCATATGTCATCTAAACTGCAAGCATTATGTAATATGGCAACCGAGTGCGGGCTAAAGATTAATGTTAGCAAAACGAAAACCATGAGCGTCAGTACTTCGACGAATAAACTTTTTACTCTGTACGATACAGAAATAGAGTCATTAACCTCCTTCTCTTATTTTGGGAGTATTATCTCTAGTACTGGCGGTTCCAGTGAGGATATAAAGTCACGGTTATGTAAAGCTAAAGCTGCCTTCGGTGTGCTCTCCGCGGTTTGGCAATCCACAACCATATCCAGAGACACAAAAATAAACATCTTTAATGCCAACGTAAAGCCTGTCCTCCTCTACGCATGTGAAACGTGGAACCCATCTAACCGCGAACTGCAAACAATGCAAGCTTTTGTAAATCGCTGTTTGCGTATAATTTTGCGAATATTCTGGCCTAACATCATCACAAATAAAGAGTTATGGGAACGAACGCGGCAGACTCCGATTCGCATGGAAATAAAACGACGCAAATGGTCCTGGCTAGGACACACAAATCACAAGAAGATGTCAGATTTTTTTTTGTCAAAACAATATTGTTAAAGCAACCATTTTGAAATTTTTTTTAAATGTTAATTATATGAAGATTAAATGTAAGCATGAGTTGGTTTCCAACCTTTTAAAACAATTATAAATTTCCCACTAAATGGAAAAATCCGAAACTGGCAACACTGCCACTCATACTTTTGAATAATTTCATACATGCTTATGTAGTATTGTTATCTTTGATTTAGTTTTATTTGAATAGTGAGTGGGATGTTTAAGGAAAATTGGTATGCCTGTGTTTTACATTTTCTTAGCTGGCTTAGCTGCAAAATTTGTATTAGTTAGAAATGGTCCAATATACTGCACACTTTTGATACATAGATATTATTAAAACTATTGGAAAAAGGGCGGAGCTAAAATTTTTTAATATTTTTATTTGCTCTCACTGTGCAAATTGTTTAAATCAATGCACAAATACCAACAGAAATAATAAAATGAAATCGCAATTGAATTTATTTACTTATTCCTAAATTTTTTTAATTTTAAAAATAATAATCCACTGCTTGCAAATATGTACGTTTGTGCATAGTATGTGTGACATTTTTATTTACTCTTTAATTTTGTTCGATTTATTTATTGTTTATTTAAATCCTTTTACTATTTTTATTAAATGTTTGCATTTGTCCAAGTGGTTTTCGGTTTTATTTGGACATTTTATTTTTATTGTAAAATGTCGTATATATGAAAACACATGATTTATTTTAATATTAAACATATCCCTCGAATTGCACGATCTTCTTTAAGAGATTCTAATATTTAAATCGAGATGCTCATCTGACTTCTCGAATCTGTTTTAAAATCAGTGTGATATAGGGTAACCACATCGGTGTGAGATATCACATTGATTCTGGCTTTATTTTGAATATAAATTTATGTTGAAATAGCATATCATTCAAATGGCCTTTTCGTCTTCGCAGACAAAGCTTCGAAGATGATTTTTTGCCGAAAGTCTGGACCTACGGCCAACATGTCAAGCGCCAATGATCGAGCTCACGGCGTTGTCTACGGTCGTATGACTTTGACTCTAACATCAGCACAATCTTTTATGAATATAGTACAAATCAATTCGCAAAATATGCTGGCGATGCCCAATTCAGCTGATCGGCGTTAAAACAACATTTCTGGGTATTCTTCGATATTGGCCACTGATCTGACTAATTTTTTTTTATATATCGCCCATGGCCTGAAGATAGCTTTAATGTAAATAAAAATTTTTTAAATTCCGTGAGCGTTGCATCTCCCATATGATAAATATTTACTCGAAACCGTTTGAGATTGGGAAAAGAGGAAAAACAGCCGAAGAGCATCGAAACTTATTTGCTTCAGATGCTCTTAGTCGTATCTACACCATGCATTCAAACAACTACAATTGTTATTACCTTCGATTGCTGTTGGTGAGCGTTCGGGGTCCAACGTCGTTTCAACATCTAAGAACAGTTAATGGATATTTGTGTGGGGCTTACCGTGAGGCGTGTCAAGTCTTACAGTTGCTCGAATCAACTTACTAATCGACCTGTCAGAACTATCAGAGATTGGTCTAGGTTAACTGATCAGGTATCTCAATAAAATGGGTTGGATCTAGTACCTACTACTGGATCCGAGATATGGATATGGATGGAGTTGACATTGACGAGTGGAGTGGTCTGTCAAAACGGAATATTATTGATTTTACATGAATGTTTGCGTGTGGCAGGCAGCCACGTAAACCAATCAACTAACAGTTGCTTGAGAATGATTCGCATTGGGACAATACGCTCAAAGATTCTGTCATATCTTCATCACCGCTTCAAATTCGTACATTGTTTACACACGTTTCCCTTCGAATCCAAACGATTTGTGTTTAAAATAAAAGGATTCCATATCGGAGGATGTCTTGCAACGTGTGCGTTTCTAAACTTTAAATTCAACATTGCAAATGACTACACTGAAAAGAAAACTCACTTAATCCATACTTAGCTTAGTCCCAAGCGGTGTCAAAAGTACGGTAATCCCGGTTTTTCTGAAATCAAGTACAGAAAGATGGATTAAGTCAGAATATTTAAGTGCAAAATACTTAATTTTAGCCTCATTAGCCTTTATTCACATAAAAATTCTTATTTTAATATTTTAAACGATTATGTTTGTAAAGTTTATACACAGTCGCACACTACTGTGTTGGTGTTTGTTTGCTTGATGATAGCCACAAATCACTGTTGTGCTCTTGATGTTGTTTATTTTCATTGCTCGGGCATAGCCGACAAGTAGCTGACAAACGTCGTATTACATGAAGTAGATTCAAGCCTGCTGTATACTTGAATCAATTCAATACTTAAATATAGCCCGAACCAGGCTAACTTTTACTTATTTAATCCTCGAACAGAACAGACATGAGAATTTATATTTTTACTACTTATATAAATTTAATATTATTACTTACTTGTTTTAATTTAAAACTTATTTTTGCTCATTCCTAGTGTTGAAAATAGCTCATCATGTTTGTACGCCAACGCCTTAGACCACTCAGCTAACTTAGCATAGGAAGAACGACAGCTGAAATGCAGAATAAACCAGCACGTGTAATACGACGTTTGTAGGCTATTAGTCGGCACTGAACGATCAAACAGAATAACCAACAAAAAGTCAACAACATAAGCACAACATGCGACCGAACAAATAAATGCCAGAACACTACGACTGTGTAAAAAATTTATACTAATAGTAAGTAGTACATAAAATAAAAATTTTTGTACACAACTAAAGAATATTCAAGGATTAAAATACTTCAATTTAGTACGGCGTTTTTCTTTCTGTGTACAGAAATTTACAAAGAGATATTGATCATGACGAATAAAGCGCACACAGAAAAAACTAAATTTCATTTTCTGTAAGGGAATTCAATGAAATAGTAAATATTTTATCTAGGAACGGACCTACAAATAAATTTGTAAATATAGAAAAAAATATCTCAAAAATTTCATTGAAAAAAAACGTGATTTGTTTTCAGTGAACAAATTGTTTAAATCTATAAAACAATTTGTCTAAAAGTATTTACAAATTGTAAACAAAACAATTTACTAAATCAAACAAAAAGATTTACTAGATTTTCTGAAAAATATCAAACAATATTTTTATCTGAATTTATAGAACAATTAGTCTAAAAATACTAACAAATACTAAACAAATATTTTTTTTAATATATCAATCAAAATTTTTATCTGGGTCATCATCATCATTTATGAAATTTTACTTTGTTAAATGTGTTCAAGTCTGAATGTTTATAAAAAAAGACTCCAAAAGAATGAATGAGAATTAACGCAACGACATTAACGAATTCATTCACTCAAAAATCTTCAGTAAACAAACTTGGTACAATCGCATTCTTTATCATTGTTCTTGTTGTTATTTGTGTGTATGTCGTCATCGGGGTGGTTTTTTACGACACTGTTTTTATTGTTGTTTTTGATGTTTGCATTCTAAATAAAAGTCAAACAAACAATTCATAGATTATAGACAGAACATTTACTGAACATTAAATTTATTTTTAGACAAACTTTTGTTTGAAAATTTTTTGGCGATAATTTTTTCTGTGAAGGCCAGTCGTTGGAAGTTTGAGGAATTAAATTTGAGTTCCAATGTTTCGCGTATGGGCAACTTATTTTACGTATTAGCGTGTCGGAAAGTCATCATCTTTGATTGTTTATGCGCCGGAAATGAAAACGGAGAACTTAGTTGGGCACAAAGCTTTGCATTAAATGTTAAGCGAATTTATCTTTCATGTAAATAAAAGACCTTCATGTGAATATCAATGTAATATTTAGAATTTCTATATTTTAATACTAATACAACTTGACTACAGCTACGTAGTTCAATCATAATATGTTGCTCCTAGATGATAATAGCCTCTATCATGTCTTTTCTTTGTTAGCTTTCTTATTTTTGTTTCTTTAATAGAGCTAGCTCATTGTCTGCCTAGATTACCTTACAAACATTTTAATCTCATTGTTTAAAAGAAATATATAAAGCGACCAATTAGAATTTAATTGAAGATTTCTTTTTAATTGAGAATCTTCAATAAAAATTAAGTTGCCCACACATTCATCCAAAAATGACTAATCAAGATCAGTGCTATAAATAAAACATACAAGTAAAAAAAAAATTAAACGCGTAAATCCAAATTGTCTGTTCGTTCGATCATTCTTTTGATGATTTTCCATTTCAAATTGGTTTCAAAATTAACAAAACTACAAAAATAATATGCCGCAATTATTTAATTGCTGTTGTTGTTAAAAAATATTTCATTCAATAAAATTCAATTGAAAAAAGGGAATCAAATTCAAAAACATTCAACTGGTTATTTCGCCTAAAGTTTTTAATGGAAAATTTATTTATTTATTTTTTTTTGTTAATTTGGTAGAAAGAAAGAAAAATAAACAAGAATTATAAAAAAAATCATTAACAGTTACAAAATTTACCAGATGACACCAAGTCACGCAATCGTTTTATGGGGTTTCTTTTGGCGGTAAATGTTTTTGATAGAAAAAAAAAGACTTGGTTTTAATTAAAATTTTTATTTTCGTTAATATTGCCCTTCTCTCAAAGTTGAAAATCGTTGCAGATTTGCCAACTACTGCTGTCTTGTTCATCATTTTTGTTTCCATTTTAATTGATACAAATCAAACTCTTGTTTTTATTGAACAGAGACCCTCCTCTGTAGCACCCACATGATGCCAACTGTTTTCGTTTAGTTTTGTATTTTTCACTATGGAACTGAAAATGTTTTTGTTTTCTTCTTCTTTTGGATAATTTTGGTTTAAGTAAAATATTGCATGTGATATTTTCTTGATTTTTTGTTTGTTCATAGAATTAAATATAAGAGGGTGTATGACCGTTAGTTAGTAGTTACAGGGCATTTTTGAAATTTAACTAAAAGTTTTACTAGGAGAAATATTTTTCTGATATTTAGAAATTAAAATCCAAAAGAATTTATTCGTTGTGCTCAATGTAAATTAAGCCCAATTGCAGGACGATTGTGGAAATGAAAAATTTGTGAAAAATTAGTAAAGAAAAAATTAAAAGTTAATAAAGAAAACTCCTTAAACAATGGCCCAAAACTTCTGCATAGTTGCTCCTTATAAAAATGGGAGCCGTCACTAATTTACCGTTTTTGGAAAATTTCTCATTTCAGAAAAATTTCATTAAGAAAATGGACTGAGAACGGAAAATTATATATGATACAGAAATGTTAGAAATAAAACAATACATAATTAAAATCTGGCCACTTTCTTAGTCCGAGTAAAATTATGAAATAATATAATTCACAAATCAAAGACTCTAAGCCGCCATTAATTAAAGATTTCAATTTTAATTGTAAAAGAAGATCCACAACAGTTAAAATTATTACTCTGCGTAATTAATTAAATAAATTTTTTCATATTCTTTTTATTGAAAACTCAAGGTCTTAAAGGGGCTGATTGTTTAATTATAAGTTTTAAGAAATAATTGTAAAAAATTATATTGAAACTTTTTAAGATATTCGTTGTTTCATCATTATCTACTCCCAAAGTTTTGACATAAAAGGCGGTTCCTTTTATTAGTGATTTTTTGTGAAATCGCACCCAATTTAAAAAATGAAATTTTAATTTTAAATTATAACATCACTGTTGATGCTTTTTTGTATGCGATAGAGATGGGCATCGATCACGTGATTTGCATGAATTATGCATGAAATGCGCATGATCGTGAGTAACTTTTTGTTCCAATCACGTGAGCGTTCATGAACGTGGGTATAAAAATGTTTAACGTGGATGAATATGCTCTGAATATTTGATATACCTGAAAAATTTATTTTATTTCAAAATTTTTTTGTTGAAATAATAGATTTTTGTTAAATAAATATAAAATTATAATAATGAAAAAAAAAAAATAATAATTGTTGATATTAATATTAATTTTTCAATAAAAGTAAATATTTCATTTGAGGCTAATGAAGTTAAAAGCAACTCGAAAACTCTAAACAGACACTGTGCATTATTGGGTGATATTAGGGTATTCAAAGGCATAATGTTTGAAAATGTCAAGTCCCGGTCCACACGTGCAATTTTTATTGCAGAAATTCTTAATTTTTCAGTAAGAAAGAGTGAGAGAGGAATATATATGGTAAATATTTCTATTTCAACACTCTCCTACAAATTCAGAAATTGCTGCAACAAAAATTGCATGTGTGGACGGGGAGTAAGTCAAATAACACTATGCAACAACAAAAAATGCCAAGGAGTACCACTATATATATATTTGTTGTGTTATGGTCCGCTAACTTCAAAAACAGTCGTAATTTTAAGTTTTATAAAATTTCACCATCGATTTTGGAAAACAAATTTGGGACTAAGCTTCAGGCAAACCATTTTCAAAAAAAAAAAAAAAGAATTGAGTAGTGAATTTTAGTCGAACTGTATAATTTTATTTATATTTATAAAAAAAAGAATTTTGAAAATCGGTTCACAAATGACATAGTTAATCATGGGAGCGAGCAAAATTTTCCCAACGATTTTCGACAAAAAATTATTAAGTTTTGTTGAAAAATTAAAGTTTTGTTGACATGACAGAGATATGCGTGGGGGACCAAACTTCCCCCATACCCTCTCCCAACTTTTTCGAAAAAATGATGGGACCAAACTGCAATCAAAAACTTTAAAACAAAAATAAAAGAATTTTAAATATCGGTTCACAAATGCAAGAGTTATGCATTTGCGTGAGGCGTGGGGGGGTGTCAAATATCCCAACCGATTTTTAAAAAAAATTATGGGACCTAACTGCAAGCAACCCCTTTCAAACCAATGAAGATTTTTGAAAAACGGTTGACAAATTACAGAGTTCTGCGTAGGGGGAGGTTTTGACACATTTTATCCCCTCCAGGTCCAAAATTCGGGAAACAAATATAGCCTATAGTAATTATAGGCTAAATATCTATCTGTGACCCTTATGTCATTTAAATCGGCTTAGCAGCTTAGGCGTGATGCGGTAACAAATGACAGAGTTATGCGTAAGGGGAGGTTTTGACCCATTTTATCCGCTCCTGGTCCCAAATCCGGGAAACAAACATAGCCTATATTAATTGTGGCCCAAATATCTATCTGTGTGCCATAACAAAAATCTGCAATACAAACAATACAATACAAACAAGCAAACAAACAAACGTACACCTCATTTTTATATAATATATGGCTTTAGAATATTTTGGGCATATAACTATTTTGTCTCGCAGGATTTAGTAAAAATACCCTTAAAACGTTTTTTTTTTGTTTTTTTTCATCTCAAAAGTTTCTAGGAGGCATAAAAAAGCTTTCCCTTAATATCCGCTTCATATTTTGATTCTACGCGACGCTCAACGACATATAAAAAAATGTTTTTCGTATTTGACAAACAAAACTGCAAAAAAATTTATTTTTAATATTAATGGGCATATTCTTGTAGGAAAGTAAATTTTCCACAAAAAAACCTCTTAGTTAATGTTTTCCTAAACTTAACACCACGAGGAACATTTATGTAGAACATTTTAGCCCGCTATATCGTCGATGAAGGCGCATTTGTTGCATTGTATTTAAGATAAAGAGACTCATACCACAGAGTTAAAGAGCTAAAATGTTCCACAAAAATTTTTATTGTGGTGTTTTATATAAAAGGGCGCAACACATTAGGAATAAAATCGCCATTTATAGAGCGATTTACATGGAATATACAAAAATTCATTAGAAGCATACGTAGCTTCATGATCCAGTAATAAAAATAGGAATTTTTGTCATTTTTTTACCAACCGGTTGTCGTAGCAAGTAAGAAAATAAAACATATGATTGATTATGGAACTTATGTTTTAACTTTGATATTACAAACTTCTTATTCGTATGATTAGAAGTTTAACATAATATCTTTAGTTTTTCTATGAGATTTTTGGGTAAAGGTTCCCTGACGATTTACATTAGCCCCAATGAAATGCGCATAGGAACTAGTTAATATACCTACATAAGAAATTTCAATAAATCTTTAATATTTTACTTACAACGTAAAATATTAATTTGGGAAAAGCACGTTACAAAATTAAAATTAATGTAATTTTATAATTGCAAAAAAAAAACTTTTTAATTACAAATATGAGAATGGCCGTGCAAAAATACATGTTGGCATCGCAGCTCATTGCGAAAACAATTTGTAGCTGTTGTTGCTTATATTTTTTTCAATTGCCTTTTCAACTACAATTTAGATTTGAAAAAAATCCAAAGTTTGCTACAATATCTTTACCTTTTCTATGAGATTTTTAGGTAAAGGTTTCATACTGCGAAAAATTTGGTGACAAATGATCCAAAAGTACTCATTCTCTAACTTGAAAAAATGGGAGGGATACCAAAAATAAGGAGTAGCGAATGTTGAGAAGAGCCATGTCATGTAAATGGTCACATATTAACCATTTTCAGTCAATTACTTGGGACTCAGGCTAGTTTTGTAGTGAACGGCACGGCACTGAACAAATTCATTGCAGCTGGATCTTAGACCTATCACATGTATCTAAATAATGTTAATTGCCTAGCTCCATCAGAAAGGCATGCCACTCAGAAACCAGTCCCGTAACTATATTTAGATATTAAGTTCAGCATAACTGGTATTTATAATTTTAAAATATAAATGCCCAGGTGGTCGAGTGGATAGTGTGCTAGTATTCTACTGAACAAGTAAACTATTAATTTTGGGAAATAGTGCGATTATAAAATTAAAAAAATATAAATTTTAGTATTTCCTAAAATTATCACTAAGTTATTTAATTAGTTTGGCTTAAGTTTGTTTTCAATTTAATCTTTCGATCATATTATTTTTATTTAAGAAAGAAATTCTAAAGCATGTAAATAAAAAGCTTCATTTCA
Source organism: Panzeria rudis (assembly GCA_956483635.1). Classification (NCBI taxonomy): domain Eukaryota; kingdom Metazoa; phylum Arthropoda; class Insecta; order Diptera; family Tachinidae; genus Panzeria; species Panzeria rudis. The sequence continues at coordinate 34,017,818 of OY101449.1, read as the reverse complement.
CGAAAACCGATCGATAAATATTGATTTTATTCACAATAAAGTGAAATTACCCGATTTTTTTAAATAAATAGAGCTTTAGAGACGTTGCTCCACCGATTTTATCATAACTTGGAAAAGGTTTATGCAATTTCCTTACAAAAAAAATTTTAAAACTGGGAATACAATTACCTTTAAGCCCATTCTAACATTATTTTTTTATATACTCAATGGTTTCGGAATTATTCATACCGCAATGATAAAAAATACATATTTTTTGAGGTAAATTGGAAATTTATATTTTTTTAAATATATAAAAAATCGAAAATATCAAATACTTACCATTTTTTTAAACAAATCTTAAAGTCGTGATGAATTTTAATTTACACTCACATGAGCATGAAGTAAATAAAGCAAGGCCATGTATGAACATGCAAAAGTAATTTTTTTATTGTCTTGATCGTGAGTGAAATGTTACTCACGATCCCATCTCTAGTCTGCGACCGACAATACCGTTAATTAACTGTTTTTATAGAAAGAAGATTTCATGATTGTTCAGCTGTTGTTTAAAATTTAAACAAAAATGTGTTTCTAACTTCCGTACTATGCCACTAGATTGACCTTTGTTTATATGCATTATATATGTTTGATCAAGTATACTTCGAGTAACTAACCTGCGGTAAGGTTTGTGACAAATGATCCAAATGTTTGTATCCTAAAACTTGAGAAAATGGGAGTGGTAGCAGAAGTAAGGAGTGCTAAATGGTGAGAAAGACATATCTTGTAAGTGGTTACATATGAACCATTTTCGTGATGTGTCCTTCTAAATTTCGGTCAATTTAATAGGAACTCAGCGGCAAGTTCAATCCGGCTGAATCTGAGACCTATCACATAATATCTAAGTAATGCTAATTGCAATGCGACTCGGGAAACGTTTCCGTAACTACCATGGGAGAAATTTTGTACCAATTGTCTTCAACGTACGTTCCTTATGACTGCCGAAAATGAAACTAGATTTATATATTACCTTGTAGTGAGCGGTGAAAAGAAAACATATTACTTAACTAGAACAAAAACTGTAAAATAAATCCCAGATGTAAACTTGCAAAACGGCAAAACACGCTACCAGAACCAGTAGTAAAAAACTTGTTATTTAAAAAAAACTTTGATTTTGTTGTACTGTGTAAATATTCGCAACTTTTGCAAAAATTAGACGACTTCAATTTATTATGAATAAAATCAATATTTATCCATCGATTTTCACGAAAAAAAGAAATTATTTTTTTTGTAATGTATGTGGCTTTATGATCAGTTAATAAAAATGGTAAGTTTTTGACTTTCTCGTTTTTTTTTATAAATGTTTAAATAATGAAAATTTTCCAATTTGGCATAAAAATATATATTTTCCATCATTGCGGTCTGAATAATTCCGAAACCATTGAGAAGAAAAAAATAATCTTAGAATGTCTTAAATGTAATTTTATTTAAAATTTTTTAGTGGTTTTTGTAAGGAAATATTCCAAGTTGTAATGATATTGGTGTAGCAGCCTCTTGAAAAATCTCAATTTTTGGAACATAATAAGAAAAACGTATCAATAGAATTTTAAATTTCGACTGTTTTTGTATTTAGGGGACCATAACGGATCAAAAAATACAGTTGTTTCGATCAGCTGTTCTCTATGGTTATGGTTATAGTTTTGAGCCATAAGGTGCTTCTGTGACTTCCCTCGTATATGTAGGCTGCATGCGCCAATAATTACGTAAGAAAAAAGAAAAACCCCCGTTTCATAGTTTTGATAAAATATTTTCCCTAAACCTGTTTATCGTATTATCAATAATATTATAAAATGTATCATAAACTATTAAATGTGTTAGTAATGTCATGTAGAAGCCGTTATAAAAATTTATAATATGCACATAAAGGTTAAAAACATTCATATCTATCATTTTTTATTTTAAATTTGCACACAATTGATTACATTATAATACCCCAAAATTATTCAGTATGTACCAATTCTGTTTTATTGGAGCTAGAGTTGTCGCCTTGGTGTTCAACTGGAGATTTTTCAAATAGTCCAGTTTTTCCTTTTTTTTAATAAAAACCCGACTCATCCAAATGCTTTTCGATATGTATATTTTGTCAAAGAAACTAGTTTTTACTATATTAACTGCCTCTTTATCGACGTCGAAGGAAACTTTTCTCTCTTACAAGTTCATTAAAAAAAACAAAATTTTGAAATTTTTTTTGTTTTAAATGAAATTGTAAGAAAGAAAAATGCCTTTCGACATCGATAAGCAGGCTATAAAACTTGAGCTAAGATCCCACTATCGGCGCAATGTACCAATTTTTATTGCAATTCATGTACCGATAATGTGAACGTACATTATTTTAGCAAATGCGACAATCTGGGCCGAAATCGTGCTGAGTATAAGCAATAAAAATCAGGATTGAAGCGCCGATAATGTGAACACCCTTGTGCACAATGACGAGAAATCAAATTGTAAGTTGTGCACCGATTTTCATCGACCACTTGTGCGCCGATCAAAGTCGACAATCAGCGCCGATACCCAGGCATGGTGAAAGGTATTTTGAAATAGCACAATCCGACCAATAAAGTTTTACTTTTTCAACTTAATATTATTAAATATAAAATTGTTTATCTATTATTCATATAAATGAAAAGCGTATTTATCTTTATTTCTACTGTTTAAAAATAAATAAATTGCAATTGAACAAAAGAAATTATAACTAAACAAACTTAGCCACCCCTGCTCAGAAAACATTTGTTTACGAAACAAAAAGAATGAAAAGAAAAGTGCGGTAAGTTTTCACTAAAATTAGTTTATGTATATGTATGTTATTATTACATATTTTAATTGTTCCGTTTTTAACCTTTTAACGCCATAATATATTTATCTATACGGACATAGCAGTTTTCTATTTTTGAGAGTAATCCATTCCAAAAGTAGAACTGCATCTGCCAACAAGAAAATAAACAAAAGCATATGAATAAATTTGCCCAATAATGAACAATAGTGTGACCGAATTGAACCAATTATTGTCGCAATTTTGTTTTGCCCGATATGAGCCAAAAAAGATTGTAACAATATGCGACGATAATGGGACCACCCAAAAATAAATTGTGCAATGTTTAGAATTGTGTGCCGATATAGGACGACAAAAATTGTGCCATGTGCGACGATAGTGGGATATGGGCTTTAGGCCAACTTTTTCTGTTGTTTTAGTTTTCTAAGTATTTTTTTTCAGCGTAAACGGGCTACATGTTTCTTGTGTATGGCAATACTTACTGAAACATGCGATCAAGGCAAATTAATTTTATCAGTTGGCAGCAGGAGCGAATAGAATTCGCCTTGTGCTGGAAACTGAGGTAATTTTGTTCTGTTTAATTAAAACCCTTTAAAGCTTAAAAATCTATTGTCTCAAGATTTAGTTAAATGTTTGAAAAAAGGAATAATGAACATTGCGTACTGTATCTTACTACTGGGAACCAACAACATAATTTAAAACAAATTCAGACTTTCCAAAAAAAAAAAAAAATATAATCAAGAAGGAATAGAATATACAACCATAATAATATACACCCTCTAAGAATTTTAAATGTCTACCTAAAACGGTTCACAAGATATAGCACAAAGTCAAAATTACCTTATCATATTTTTTTGTTTCTCCTGTAATATAATGAAAATGCTAGTTAAGGCGTTTTGCGTTTCAAGTGACGATATATTACATATACATGAAATCAATTTTTACGTTTTTAATTTAATTTTTATATTATTTTATAGTGTCTAGACAAATTGTTAACTCTTTTTTTTAATAAAAGAGATTAAAATCAAAACTTTTGAATAATATTATAACAGTACACAGAAAAAACTAAATTTCATTTTCTGTAAAGGAATTCAATGAAGTAGTAAATATTTTGTCTAGAAACGGACCTACAAACAAATTTGTAAATATAAACAAATATATATCAACAATTTCATTGAAAAAACCGTGTTTTTTCAGTGAACAAATTGTTTAAATCTATAAAACAATTTGTCTAAAAATATTTACAAATTGTAAATAAAACAATTTACTAAATCAAACAAAAAGATTTACTAGATTTTCTGAAAAATATCCAACAATATTTTTGTCTGAATTTATAAAACAATTAGTCTAAAAATACTAAGCAAATAGTTTTTTTTTAAAATATCAATCAAAATTTTTGTCTGGGTCATCATCATAATTATCATCATCATCCATTAACCATTTATGAAATTTCACTTTATTAAATGTGTTCAAGTCTGAATGTTTATCTAAAGACTCTAAAAGAATGAATGAGAATTATTGCAACGACATTAACGAATTGATTCACTCAAAAATCTTCAGTAAACAAACTTGGTACAATCGCATTCTTTCTGCTATCATTGTTGTTGTTGTTATTTGTGTGTATGTCATCATCGGGGTTGTTTTTTTAGAGCACATATTTTCTTGTTGTTTTTGGTGTTTGCGTTCTAAATAAAAGTCAAACAAACAATTCGTAGGTTATCGACAAAACATTTACTGAAAACTAAATTTATTTTTAGACAAACTTTTGTTTGAAAATTTTTTGGTGATAATATTTTCTGTGTTAAGTGCCTAATCACACTCGTAGTAATTATCATTTTTAGTTTTATAATTTCAATTTCACAAAAATGCTTCAGTTTAGATTTATTTATTTCTTTATTGTAATTCAGAAAAAATCTTCGAAAATGATAAAAGACTTGGCTTTTTATTAAACTTTATCTACATATGACCATCCATATTGTTAATATAAAATATAAATTATATTTTAACGGCTTAAACAAAATGATTAAGCCTGGATATTATCAAAACCGAGTATTATTTTTAATTTGGATAAAAAGCTTTTAACGCGTAATAATTTGTCGTATACTCTGAGAATATTTTTAGAAACGGAATTTATTGTTTCAGCTTATAGTTACAACGTATTCGAAAATGATTAATATCAATTAAAAGTGAGTATTTTTTTTCCTGATCATTTCATTTAGCCTTTCGTATTTAAAAAATATTGGCTCAAATCTAATTATTCTGCAACAATTATAAATGTGCTGGATCAGTTGCTTCTGAGACCTCCTTCGTATATAGTTAGAAAATCCCCCGTTTTATACTTTTGATAAAATATTTTGAATAAACGTGTTTATCTCACTATCAAAAATTATAAAATAATTGTAGTAAAAACTATTTAATATGCCAGCTGTATCATATAGTAGCGCTTATATTAAAAAAACACATATTATAATATGTACATCCTGTTTAAATAATAAATGCGTATTTAGTATTTTATTTACTTTTAATTTAAACTCAGCTGATTATAATCGCCGACATTGTATTATTTAAGTATCAAGAATGTGCCGAATCATACTGCTAGCCCTGATAATTTTTATAGTTTTATAATTGAAATTTAAAAAAATTTCTTGATTTTAATAATAACTTGAGTTTGAAACACTTGCGAGATAACTAAAATTTGCTAAAAAAACTAGTTTGTTAATTCATTTTTAAAAAATGTTTTAATTGAATTTGAGTGTTTTGGGCCATGGTTGTTTTTTTTTCACTGTCAAATACATAAATAAATTGTACCCCGATATATATCGTCGATATTTTTAACTTCGATATATCGATACTTTTTTCCAAATATATCAATAGTATCAAATTCGATATTTTTTAGATTTGGTTTTGTTTTTCTTGCAATTTTTAAAAAAACATTTTGGTACAGTCTTCATGAAGTGGAATATTACTAACAAAATCTTTTGTTTTATTTATAATATATTTTCTATTCGTAAAAATTATCATTCTTTGAGTGTAATTTTGTTGATGTATGTTCCATGAAATATTGATGGTAAGGATCTTGGAAATTAATTCTTTCCAGCTTAATTATTTATAAGAAAGGTACTGTTTTTGTTTTATTTTAAAAACAAATTTGGCGACTACGTATGAATTATCATTGTTGAAAAAATATCGATACAACGATAGTTTTTATTCGATATATTCATGTCGATCGATATTTAAAAATATATCGATATCGATCCCTAGTCCACACATTCCGCATGACTGCAAGAGTATACATATATTTATAAATCTGGGAAATGTCTAAAGAACGACACAGACTATCGATTATGAGTGACAGTTTTGTTCAAATTTTGGCTTGCTGGATAGTATGACCACTAATTTCGTCGGTCAACAGTTAACCACAAACATTTTTGCATTTAAAGTTGTCTTTACATGGTAATACAAGTATTACGATATGTCTAAAAATAAAAAAAATTTTATCATATAAACGCAAAATGTATTGAGTAGGAGATGATACGGATACAAAATCTGACAAGCGTTCGGTAAATGTTTATTTTCTAAACCATTTTAGAAACTTGTGTATTATCATCATACCAGAGGTGTAAACATGAAAAATACTTACTTTTGTTCTCTTTTTTTAAGCACGAAGAGAATTTCATAATATTTTGATTCTACAAAGTCTTTAATACTTTGTATTACCATGTAAAGATAGCTTAAGTGACAGTCAGCGGCAGGTGCGGCTACAGCTTGAGCTCTTTAAAACATACTATTTTTCCAAATTTCTTTGGTTTTTTGTCTCAAAGTGTGTACCCAAAAAGAATAAGTCAAAAGTTTTGTATGTAGCATAAACATTACAAATTCCTTAAAACATGGACGCGGAAAATGCTTTTTGAAAATAATTTATCTGATGTTATGAAATGCATCGTTTTCTGTGGAATATAGCTCGTCTCGACATAAATAATTTGCACCGTTCAAAGATAGTGAAAATTAAATGTCTAAGGTAAGTGAAATGTAAGGAACTACGTTCCTACCCGGTGTTTTATGACACCGTGCGTTCTTTTTTATATTTTTTAGCATATATATACTTATGTATTTCAAGAATTTTAAGAATCGATTAAAACATTTTGTCAAAACTTAAAGAAGTTTCCATAAAATGAAAAGTGTTGTTGTCATAAATTCAAGAAATTTTCTAACGAAGGTATGAAATCTAATGAAGAAATTCCAATGAAGTTCTTGCACAACATTCGTGAAATTTCATTAGAGTTGTCAAATATTTCATTAGAATTGTGAGAAAAAATTTATCGAAATTGTTTCAATGGATTTGTGAAGCGAAATTATTTCAATGTGGTAAATATTGTGTCTTGAAACGAAAAATTTTATTAAAGATTATTCTTTTACATAAACAAATTGTACTTGTCAGTATAGACATTCAATGAAAAATTAAAATGGATTTTAAATGTGTTGGTATATGTGGCTGCCTACTGCACACAAGCAATCAAGTATAATCAATAAGATTCCGTTTTGATAAATGTGTATTTAAGAAAAATTTGTATGGAAATTTTGCCTCAAAAATTATTTAAAACCTATTTTATTTTTTATGAATTAGAACGTTTGTCTTTGAACGCAACTTCAAAGAAATTTGTAAAGTCCAGCACAAATAACTAAAAACTTTAATTTAAAAACCCTGATCTGTTTCAAACAAACGTTTGTTTTAAAATTTTTCGTCATAATTTCTTCTTAGTACTTAGAAATATATTCAAATTAGGCTTCTAATTTATTATTAAAAAGTAATTTCCTTTTTATAAGATAATAGAGGAAAAAATATAGGCTAATTACTCCCCTAAGCTCATTCCATGATATTAAAAAGTAGAATAAAAACATCCAAAAGGAGTAATTATTTAATTTAACACCTTTTTTCTTTCGTTTTTAGTTTGAAAAGGTTTGTCTTACTTAAATCAACATGTTGATATTTCTCGTTTTTTATACCCTTCATCAAAACTGGGAAATGTATATATTTATATATAAGTTTGTCATTCCATATATAAGTTGTGCAATATATACAGAATAAAGTGTTCAAGTTTTATTTTCAGACAAGCTTTGTTTGAAATTAACTTTTGAATTTATTTCATACGTTTGTATGATTCAGTAAATGTTGTAATATTAAAATTTGAAGCTGCCTACCTTACCAAAACTCTACTATGGTGAAGTGTATATAAAATTCGTCACAACCGAATACAGCAATTTTATTTGCTTAAACTAGAAATAGAGTCTTTTCATATGATGGATATTCTTCACCCACTTTTTCCTTTGGTCTTTAATTTTGACAAGCAACTTTTGGGTTAGTAAATGTTTTGTTTAGTTTGAATTTTTAAGTAATTAAGCAAATTACCAATGTATAAAAATATATGTTAGCAATGCACAGTGGGACAGAATCAGAAAATTTTTAAACGTTTAGTCCATTTGATTTGTAATTTCACACACGCGTTTTTTGTGATTCCGGCCAAAAATCCATAACTTTCTTATTACCATTTGTAAATCTATAGTATTTAGCATTAAGAATTTAAAAAAAATATGGCCGCCCTGGAACTGTACCCTTCCATTGCAAATCGGCCTACACACACACAGAAAAATTTCACAGTAAAATTGTCGAAAATCAGTTTAGTTTAAAATTTTTCGGTAGAGATTTTTCTTCATAGGTGTTTCAAGATAATTCAACATGATTTACAATAATCTTGAAAGAAAGTTTATCTTTTTGAAATAAGTATATTTCATGTTCATTCAATACTCCAGCACAATTAAATAAAAATGAAGATGATACTAAAATAATACGAAGAATCGTGTTGAATCAAGGGTATTTCAAGTTGAAACAGCGTGAATTAGATATTTAATTAAAGTTATTTCAATTTTAAACAATACGAATTTGATATTGAAACAACACGAAGAATCATGTTGAATTAAAGTTATATCAAGTTGAAACAACATGAATTAGGCATCAGAAAAATTTGTATTGTAGTTGGTTGCCTTAGCCAAGATTTGCACTCGTGCCACTTGCATGGTAGTCAACGTGGTTAGCGCAGCCACAACAGCTTCAAACTTTATTTTATATATGCACTAAATAAATACCATCGTATGTAAATTGAATTTAAGTTTAATTCGCCATTATTTAAGTAATTATTTAACATAAAATTTATTTGAAATGAAAATTATGTTGATTTAAAATGAAATCTAACGTTTATAACAAAGTTGTTTTAACAGTGAAAAATATTAAATCAAAGAGATTTAAGGTTAGGTTAATAGTTTCCGTTTAAAATTAACATGAACAATGGTAATTTTGAACTAGTAAAAATTTGATTTTTGTAGGCTATTTGTCGGCTATATAAGAATAAACAACAACAAGTCATACAACTGAGCACAACAGTGAATTGTAACAATGAACAGGGCAAAGAAACACCAACACACTTAAACGTAAAATTTTTTCTAACAAGTTTATTATGATTTCCAATCGGAACTGTGTGTTCATGGCAGCCTGGTTGGCCATGTCTTATAGTTACCTTGCAAGACCGATGTATGACAATGCTAAAACTTCGATGACCTGTTGGTGACAGCTTAAAAAGATCAGTGAGAACATTTTCGAACAAATGGCAGCTAGATCGACACTGTAAGATCGACAGCAAGATCGACAATGTCACCCATCTCTTCATTAGTGCATGCAAATAACAACATCCTCAGAAATGGCCCAATTACATTTTTCGTTTTTTCTTTTTTAATAAAAGAAGTTTTAATAGACATTGTAACAGAACTTTTCATCAGCTCAATTTCGCTCAATTTTAGCAAGCAGGAATGTGTCAAAATGATTCAAACTGGTAACTGAACGTCTCCACGCGCAATATTTATTTCCGAACATAAGAAATAACGTCGGCAGAATAACAGCACAAATATGTTCATGTATAGGCTTATGTTCTGAGCTATAGAACACGTATTGTATTATTGGACATAAATTTAAAAAATTCACTGTGAATGGATCGATGTTTTTTGTCTTTATTTTAATTTACTTAATTTTGTTTAAAACTATTTTATTTTAATTTGCTTTATTTTATTTAAAAAACTTTGTATATTTACCACAGCTACAAGTTTCTTTTGTTTAATTCACGCAAACAACAAATGCCGATTAAATTTGACAGCTTATGTTCAACATTATTTCTTGAACATAAGTTTGAACAATTGTGTCGCAATTTATTTGCAAATAAATGTTTCTGCGGTCCACACGTGAACATATGATGTTGGAAATAGAATTTGACAGATGAGAACATAATTATTTCCAAGTTTATTGATCGTGGAGACCCCCAGTAGCAGACCGGGCGACAATTTCCACAAGAAGTTCATTTGGTGGTTCCCATTTTTGAGGATTTGTCCCCAAATAGGGGATTTTTTTGGGATTGGGGATAACAATTTTGTGAAAATCCCCAGGGGATTTTTTGGGGAAAACCACTTTTTTCGCTGGTGATTTTTGGGGATTTGAAATATATTTCTTATGCACCATAATCATTTCAAGATACTAGTCACCCAACAACTATGGTCTGGTGTGCGGCTTACTAGATCTCTTTAAAAAGGCATATGAGAATCAGTAAAATACAAAAATAGCTCCGAATCGCTTCATACAAAAACACTCTAAAAACAGTTAAGTTTTCTTCTCAAACGCTAAAAATTTTTAATACAAACAACATGTACAGCAAAATTGCATTAACTGATTATTCAGAAGATATTGATTCTGAAGTATTTGAAATGATGAACATTGATACATATGGGCATTTCCAGCGAAAATTCAACTTTTGTCGCGTTCGCGATCAAGCACTTAAGCAAATTTTTTCCAACAAAAAAAAAAACCGAAGTTTTGTTTTCCTTCACTTTCAGTTAATTTAGAGCTACTTACGTTCTACGCAAAAATATTAAGAAGTAAAAAAACACATTAAGTTTTTCTTTGAAAAAACAATTTTAAGTGCTTGATCGCGAACGCGACAAAAGTTTAATTTTCGCTGGAAATGCCCATATGCAATTGTTTTATTATTGTGTGTTTTTTACGCTACTATTTTATATAAATACAAATGTAGATTTGTATTTAAAACTCAAAGTATACATACCCAGCGTTAAAGCTTACGAGGCATTCACGAAACAGGCCTTTTAAAGGCCTTCAAAGTCCTGAAATAAGATCCATAACTAATTATTTTCTGCCTTCTCAGGATGTCCTTCTAGATGGCCTCTACACTCTTTTCTGAAAGATCCGATACACATTTGTTCTCCCTTCTTTTGGAAGGAGCTCTCTATTTTTAGATTTTTCGTTTTGTTTAACGAAAAATAAAATATAGAAGCCGCTGTAAGAATTAACCAGATAAAAAATATGTAAATGCATTTGATTTTTAATAGACCTTCCCACAACAGGCCTTCTATCAGGCATGCCACGTATGACCTGCAAATAGGCCTGCTAAAGAATGCCTTTAATCAGGCCTGCTGCGCAATGGGTGTAAGAAGGCCTTGGTCCGCAATGACATCGCGTGTAAAAAATATACGAATATGCAATAGGAGTAGAAGTACATTCATTAAATAAATAAATGTACGCATATATTTCCTTTGAAATACTATGATTTTCTTTTTAAGGTACTGTGGGGATTTCCGGGTATAAGACAATAGCTATTTTGGGGAACGAAAAATCGAAAATTGGGGGATAAGGTATGAAGTAAAACTGGGAGCCCTGGTTGTAACGAAACTATACAAAATTGTAAATTGAACGTTGCAAGACTAGCTCGCGGCCAATATCTACCAACTAGTTGGCATGATAAGTTGAGTAGTTTTTCTTTTACCCATTCTTTCAGTACGATTTCTGTTAGACTGTCTTAAAAGAAACTGTAATCGACAAATATCGAGCATGACAAATATCGAAATTTCCTAAATTTTCTGCGAGGAGTTGACCAACCGGGAGAGTTAGCACTCAACACACATACCAAAAAAAACTGTTAAATATACAAAAAATTGTAGTTCTGCCCAAAATTACAAACATTATTTTATTTTTCTGAAAGGCATAAATAATACTGAGATGATTTTCAAATTTAATATATTCTATAAATAAATTTTCGTACCCCTTGAAATATCCGAAAATTTCACTTATTGCGAGCGATCTTTAAATTCCTCCAGTATACTGAAGCTCATTCTGCTGAAAAATATTACAACAACTGTATTATTCGTTTAGAAATTGTTGATTGATTGCTAACATATTTTTATTTTGTGCCACCGTGCAATACACACATTCCCGTGAAAATTTTATTTAGGTGTATCATCAACTCCTCTGCATTGAAGTCCTCTACATCATAAAAACTGTTTAAGACCGGTGTCATCTGTTGTGTCAGTATGATTTTGCACGAGTACTAGATTACAGTGTTCAGCCCTTCACTTTTATTCCCAGAAGAAATCAAGCTAAAACGTATTTAGCTTTAGTGTTGATAACATTTTTTTAAGTTGTTATTTTTGTCATACATTTATACAAAAAAAAAAAGAGGTGATCTAAAATGTTTGTAATAAATTATTGTATCAGTATGTGGGTGTATGTATGTGCTTCCATATATGATGTTGTAGTTAATGAATTGGTTAAATAAAATATATATGTATTTTGTTGTATTGTTGTAACATTTGCATATTATGTCATGTGGTATTTTCGAATCTAGGTGGGTAGTTTGTCATTTATACCGCAAGAAAAAATAACATCATAGAAAAGCTTGGTAGGTAATTTTTAGTTTTAAAGGACATGTTAGTTCAAAAATTAGTTTTTGCTTTCGAAGTAATTACGCAGGATAATAATAATGGGCGTGGCAGTGCGCATACAGCAGAAAAACTTTGATTTCCGTACATTTTTAAGACTCGAAAAGGCTGATATGTACTCTAAAAGGCTGATATTTACTAAAGAATATTTTCTTATAACCGCATATGGAGAACATTCCAAATTAATTCATTATACATTATTTATATGGAATTTTTTATGAAAATGTTTAAGTCTCAACCCTCAGCAAATTAAGGCTTGATGCAAAAATTTTTCTCCAAAAATTTTACACCCCTGGGACCACGCCTTCCCGTGCCGACTTGATATTTTATTAAATTGCACATATGCACTGAATGGAAAATCATTCATTCAGGCAATGAAACGGTTTCTTTAAGCGTTCTGCATTAACTATGTTAATGAAACGTTTCATCAGCACAATAAGCAATTACATTGCACACGTGAAATCTTTTATTCTTTCATTGGAAAAAATAAATTCGTTTAAAACTTTTTGGAGAATTTATTGAAAATTTACAAAAAAATCCAGTAAATATTTTGTTTAATATTTGTTAGTATTTTTAGACTAATTCTTTTATAAATTCATACAAAAATATTGTTCGATATTTTTCAGAAAATCCAGTAAATCTTTTTGTTTGATTTAGTAAATTGTTTTGTTTACAATTTGTAAATATTTTTAGACAAATTGTTTTATAGATTTAAGCAATTTGTTCACTGAAAAAACACGATTTTTTCAATGAAATTGTTGAGATATTTTTGTCTATATTTACAAATTTGTTTGTAGGTCCGTTCATAGAGAAAATATTTACTAGTTCATTGAATTGCTTTACAGAAAATGAAATTTAGTTTTTTCTGTGTTCCTTATTTAGATACTTAAAATAATGAAAAACTAGAAGGTGCTAATGGCTGAAGTGGTTATCACCTTGACTACAAATCCTGATATTGAATTTGAGGCTAGTTTTAGGCAAGCAATAAGCGTCATGAATTTTTCTGATATACATTGGTGTGTCATTGTGTTAATATCGGCAGCGATTTATACTGATACATACTAATAGCGGTTTTACACCATCTCACAAGCCGTTCGACTTGTGTAGAAAATACAACTCTGATCTGATGAGTTTATGGAAAGTTTTAAAAAAGCAATAACAATACATCATTTTATGCAGAAGTCGAACAGCTTGTATAATAGTCTAAAAACAGCTTAATGCGCATCACAGCACATTAATTGTCTGAATTTGTTACTTCTCTTTTATAAAAAAATTAATCAACTAACTACATGAAACTTCATGAAACTCTTTCTTTGAACTAATGAAATAGTTCCATTTAATTTATGACATGACAGGCCCAACGAAGTTCATAAATACAATGAACCATTCCTCATTAATCCAATGAAGGGCTTTATTAGCTCAATTTCAATGCCGAATTTCATTAATACAATGAAGAAATTCATTGTCTCAATGAAAGGTTTCTTTTCATGATGACCATCAAGACGAAAAGTATGACAACATCATTAAAAATTTGCTTCACAGCTGTTCGAATATCAGGAACAAAACAAAAAAGAAAACTGAAAAAATCCGTTGGGATCTAAATTAAAAAAAAAAACAAATAAAGTTTGCTGAATTCAGAGTTGGACATACAAGGTAACGGAACTGACCGACTTTAGCTTGGTAAAGTCCAGAACCAATTCTTGCTCTGGCAATCAACTAAGAAGACTCACAATCTCCGACCTTTCGGGGCAGGTGGACACCGGGCAATGGTATTATAGATCCGTTATGATACTAGCTAATGTGAGCAACGCAGATGTCGGGCTGAAGGGTTTAAGTTGGGGACCCCATCACCAGCCTTGGATGCAGGGGGTTAATCTCCCATTCATCCGAAACGACATGATTAACGAAATCATTAGAAATGAAAATCAACGGACTCCCTTGGCGACGACTTTAAGCATGAAGAAAGGAACACGATTTGGATTATGGAATATATGTACTATGCTAAATAAATCAAAATTAGAACAAGTGGCAAAAGAAATGTTGAAATATAAACTGGAACTTCGACGATTGTGTGAGACTAGATGGCCAGATAGTGGAGAATATGGAACCGAAAGTGGCATGTCTCTTATTTTCTCTGGCAAACATCCAGAATTACCGATAACTAGTGGTGTAGGAATTCTAATGGCACGTTTAGAGCTTGGGTTCGTAATGTTACCTGTATACAGTGCTATGCGCCCACTGTTATTGCAAGTTACTAAACACTAAACAAAATCAATTCACAACTGGCATCCGTATGAAAAATATGAACTGGCTAGGTTATACATTCAGAAAATCCGTGACGACGTCAGAAGGAAGAATCTTGACTACCATCCCCAAGGCAGCCTACGCAGAGGAAGACCAGCAAATACGTGGAGGCGCCAGATTTAATCCGAGTTACGTAGCACCCGAATAACGTGGAGATAATCAAAAAAACTAGCGGAAGACAAAGCCCAGTGGAACAATTTTTTAATGATCTTTGTTCCACCTAGGAATCCCAGGACTTAATATAATTTTGAATTCTAAAATTTCGCTAAAGATAGGGTTGCCATTTTCATTTCGAGAAAAAGAGGATGACAACTACAAAAAAGAGGACATTTGGCCCAAAAAAGAGGACAACAGTTTTATAAATAAATAAATTAAAAAAACACATTTGCCAATCAACACAAGTGATGCCGTGTCATTTGAAGTAACAACGACAATGGAAAAGTTTCGATGTAAGACTGAGTTTACACGATGAAATATTTTATGAAACTAGTTACATTAAAATTTTTTTTGTTGGCCAGATGTGTAGAGAATCAAAAGAGGGAGGAAAAATGTCATGAGTTTAATCTCTTGAAATTTTTTTATGAAATCTTTTTATTGAATAATTGTCGGAAAAAATAGAAATTTCAGCATATAAACAGACGATGAAATACGTAGGAACTTTAATAGAGAATTAAAAAATATCATGAAAAACTTTTGGGAAGTATCGCTAAGCTTTTTGGCCGATACGATGCCGATACTCAAAAAAAGCATCCACGTACCGATACGCTTAGTGAATTAAAATTAAAGGTAAAGTACACAAAACAGAAGTTGAGTTATTTTTTGTTATTGTAAATCAGTACTGGGATAGAAGTTATCAGTATGTAAAATCAATTTAAAAATTTAAAGCCAGTATTGCTATACAAAATATTGGTTGTAAACTCTTAAAGTATACTTTGTTTTAAATACACAGAAAAAGCTAAATTTCATTTTCTGTAAAGGAATTCAATGAAATAGTAAATATTTTGTCTATGAACGGACCTACAAACGAATTTGTAAATATAGACAAAAATACCTCATTGAAAAAAACGTGTTTTTTCAGTAAGCAAATTGTTTAAATCTATAGAACAATTTGTCTAAAAATATTTACAAATTGTAGACAAAACAATTTACTAAATCAAACAATAATATTTACTGGATTTTCTGAAAAATATCAAACAATATTTCCGTCTGAAGTTAATAAACAATTAGTCTAAAAATGCTAACAATTATTAAGCACAATAATTTACTTAATCAAACAAAAAAACAAAAAAAAATTTTTGTCTGTGTCATAATCATCATCCATAAGCATTTATGAGATTTCACTTTGTTAAATGTGTTCAAGTCCGAATGTTTATCTAAATACTTAAAAAAAATGGATGAGAATTAAGCAACGACATTAACTAATCGATTCACTCAAAAATCTTTTGTAAACAAACTTGGTACAATTGCATTCCTCTTGCTATGATTGTTGTTGTTGTTATTTGTGTGTATTTTGTCATCGGGGTGGTTTTTTACGGCACAGTTTTTATTGTTGTTTTTGGTGTTTGCGTTCTAAATAAAGGTCAAACAAACAATTCATAGATTATGGACAGAACATTTACTGAAAATAAAATTTATTTTTAGACAAACTGTTGTTTGAAAAATTTTTGGTGATAATTTTTTCTGTGCATGATTAGCGCCAATATGAATAAAATTTGTGTTTAAAAAGCAAACCATTCTCAAAATTTTCGGAGGAAGACGATTTCATAAGTCTGTTCGAACAAGTTCTGCAGTAGAAAATGATCTCTCAGATGCGAGAGAACTCACTTGAAAACTAAAGCGCGGCTGACAACTGTTTTCTGGTTTGGCTATATGACGCATTTACGCCAGAATATAAGTGGATGTACTAGAATTTCTTCTTTATAAGAATTATAGCTTAGTCGACAATGGCTCTAAAACCTACTTTTTATAGACTTAATAGAACTTCTACGTTAACAATACATAGTTGGAGGATATAAAGCTACATTAAGGTGAACTAACTCAATAAGACGTGTTTTGATATAGAAGTAGTAAACTGCAATTGAAATATACATTCTTTTTTATCGATTATCTAGCATTGTGGATAAACAATATGTTGCAGAGCCAAACCATCAAATCTTTCATTAAGAACCAATAATAAGTATATCACTAAATCCTTTCGAGTAGTTTTATTAATTGACTTTGTAGTCTTCAGTTTTGAGTTCTTTCTGTAACTCGTTGTAATACAAAACTCCTCTAAGTTGTTCTTAAGTGTAAAAAGTAGGACAACTCCGGACAATTGATAAGAAAGAAGTAGGACCACCACGGACACCCTAAAAAAGAGGACGGTGTTCGGGGAAAAGAGGACGGATGGCAACCCTAGCTAAAGGGGTACTAGATTGGTCATTGTCAAAACGGAACCCTATTGATTCTACCTGAATGCTGGTGCGTAACAGGCAGCCACGTAGACCAGATTGGCCATTTTTCCCACTGTGCAATGGTGTAAATTAATATATTGGATTTAAATATTAAAAAATGTAAACACATGTAATTTTTTAGACAGAGCAAACTTAAAACCTTTTATCGCATTGATGACACCACACTTGAAAATAGCTGACACCCTAATGTTACATGTACAAAAAAGTGCTAATATAAAAATATAATAAATGAAGTAATACATATAAATACACACAATTAAATATTTATCTGAAATTTTTTGTACTTATTAGTATAAGAGTTGCGAAGCTTTTTGGAAAGCTAACATTTATTAGAACTAATTTGCCACACAATTTATGAAACGACCCACCTTGTATATACTTTGATAATATGTGCATATAATTTATAATACCTTAGTATGCAAGTAGTTATTATTATATTTTAAGGTCATCTGGGATTGGGATAGTCAAAAAAATAATGTGTAAAATATTGGTCATTAAAAACGAATTATGTGTTTAGCAAATATGTAGTAACTAGGTTAGGTTAAACAGAAAAGACCATGAGTCTTACACATGTGATTAATTCTTTTTTATACTTTATTAATTTAATTACACTGTACAACACAAAATAACATGGTTCTAACGACTGATTCTGGCACAGAGCACCCAATTTTACCCCTAATACGTTGGGTACAAAATTTTCTTCAAGACGTGGTCAAACAAAATTTTTTTAGATTATTTGTTTTGCCTTAATAGAGCGGCTCAAAATGTTGAATTTGAAAAATAAACCCAAAAAATTCAAATTTTTTCAAATATTAGCGCATGTAACTCAATGAACTTTGATCTGATCATTACGATATATGTATTATTTGAAAAAGCAAAAATAAATCTATACAACTGTACAAAAATTTTTTTTATAATTCCAATGAACCGTTCTCCACATTCTTGGCAATAGCTTAAGGAACTGCAAAAAAGCAGGTTTTTCGCGAATATCTCGCAAGCGCTTCTTTAGAAAACTAAATGAATCTCATATTCGTATTCAGCAGCCACAAATCATCATAAAAAACAAATTTTTTATGGTAATTTTATTTGTTGCAAAGTGTAATTAGCTTACCCAGCATAAACTTTTGTAATTTTTGTAATCGGTAGTACTTGATCAATGGATTACAAAGTAATGAGTGGTAGTTATTTATCTTACTACTATGCTTCAAATTAGAACTACTGCTTAGTTTTTAATAAAATTAGTACGTTGTTTACCTCATTATCTGAAAGTAGTTACAATTTGTTGATATGTATTAATAAAATAAGATATTTATTATTTGACATATTGTCATAATTTTATTTTAAATGAAATTCATTTGCTGGAGTTTAAGCAATTGTCTATATGCAGCATTTCGTTGGTGCTTTACCAACTCATCAGTAGACTTCAAACACAATTTTGAACAGTTAAAAGCCCTTTATCTTATGTACAAACTTTTAAAAACATATCACATGGGGTTTTTTACTGTTTTACTCTCACACGTATGTACTCACACGTATTAACTAAAAGTAAACAAAGTCAATCAGTGTGGCACAGTCTAACCAGACGCGACACGAGCCGGAAGATATTGCCGTCTCAGCAGAAATGGCCAGCATCACAAAAGAGAAATAAGAAAGCATTGGTGTTTCCTTTTGTTTTGTTTTACGCATAAATTTGTAAAATGTGCAACACTTTTAATTGGATAAAATGAAACACCAACACTTAATTGTTGTCTCTTTCTCAACTAGCCGGCATAAACACCTGATTTGGGCGATTTTCAACTGTCAAAGTTGACGTGTCTGGTTAGACTGCGAGTGTGGCAAAAACATTCAAACAAGCAGGTTGTGTTATCGCTTGTTTCTTGCTATTGCTTGTATACACTACCAAAAACTTTGTAAGAGCGAGAGTTGCGAAATAAAACCCATACAAGCAAAATGTATTAGTACCCAGCAGCTAAATTTACAACTAGATACGCTTTGGAACAGTCATATACTAGTTTTAATGATTCTAGTCAAAAAATTACTAGTTGTAATAAGACTAGTAACGATACTAGTCAAAAAAGGCCACAACTTTCAGTTATATTTAGCTCTTAAAAAAATAAGTAGAAAACGGCTCAGTGGGTAGAGTACTTGCCTTGAGGAATGTGTGTTCGCACCCCGGTTGAGCCAAAGTTTTTTTAAGAAATACATAACGATAAATAAAAAAACTAGTAGGAGCACTACTTTACAACAACTGGTATGCCAACTGCGATATAACTGTATACAAATGAACTAGTTGTGCTCCTATGACAACCTAATGTTAAAATCGGTAGTTCAATATGTGAAAAAAGGACAGATAGGCCACTAGTCTGAGTTAAAAAGCAGCTAGTATATTTCTAAACACATACTAGGCATTTTGTCTGCAGGGTATGTGTTTGCCGGTTACTGTTCTAAACGTACATTTTGTGTGTGTGTGTGTTTTTTTTTAAACTAATAGAAATATGAGCAGGTAGGATTCATATTATAGTTTTCGCGTCATTCAATGGATGCAGAAAATATTATATTTTTAAACATTTTAGGTATTGAGCGTTACATTTGTTAACGCGGTTGTTCTGGGAATGAGTATAGAGTTTGAAAGTACTATACATCTACTCCCTAAAAACAAAAATATATGATAATCGCAGGACGAAATTAAAAGTTATGACCACTTTCTTAATTTTTGATTTGGATTCACATACAAAAATAAAAAAATTTATATCCTTTAAAATAATTATTTACAAGCATTAAATACATGAGCGAAAATAAGGCTAACTCTTATTTCAAGTAAGACTAACTTTAATAAAAAATCGATCAACAATGTTAAAGATTATGTCAATTTCAAATAATTATTCGTAGCAAAATATGACCTATCTAATACATTCGTCGAAAATATAACCATCCACATTGTGGTAGAAGCAACATTTTTTCAAAGCAAATCGAAAATTTCTAAACGGATAATGTTCTCTATATCGTTTCTACCCTTCCGTTGCTGTTAACTTTTTTACGCACTAAAATTTATAGATAAATTGTATTTAAAAATATTGTTAACGTAACGCTCAATACATTAAAAAGTTTTTCAGAACACACTATATTTTGAATTTAAAAACACACACATCTATAATATTCAATGAGTTTTATCATAAACTCTCTAGTTATTCACTGAAAAATTTCAATTAAATTAAAATATATATGGATAATACTCAAAGCATTTATTTGGATGCAAACCATGATTGATTGATGAAACGTTTTGCAATGTAATACTATTGAACAAAGTTCACAAAACTTTTAAATACCAACCTACGCTGTTATTTCAATGTATATTGTTATTGTAATTTCTATAATTAAACGGAGTAATGAAGCGTACTAAAAAAGCGTAACGCTCAATACAGAAAACTGCGGACAACAACTATTTATTAAAAAAAATATATTATAATTTCTATTAAATTTCAAAATTTTAATGTGTGAAATGAGAGAAGCAAATGCAAATATTCTAAGCCCGTTATAAATTCAGTCTCGTTTTTGGAAAAATTCATACGTTCTTAATGTGGAAAAATAACAGCATGCATTACGGACACGCCATTTTGTATGAAGTGAGTATAAACAGTATTTTTGTTCTTCGTTTTTAACACATAATGGACAGTGTTACACAAAAAAACGTATGTACATTTATTTGAAATATATTCTATCACACTAAAGCATTTTTAATTTTCAAATTTATTCGTTTGTGTTATGAAATATTTTAATATACTTTCAACGGACACGAAGAAACCATTTGAAATGAGAAGCACTCTCACAATATAGCTCCTTACTTGTTATAGTTAATTAAAGTAAAATTTATTGAGTTTAAAAAATTGCAATTTAAATAGTCCGCTTTGACCCAAATTGGAAAAAGTCACATGTTTCTTTTTGAATTAATTTTCTTTTATTTACGTTCAATATTCCAAACAAAGAAAAACTCTCAAGGCAAAATACATTGACAATACTTTCAATTGATTCTTTAGCCATTGAGAATCACTCCATCTGTTTGCTCACAATAAAGCACACACTACTTAAGCTCAGCTAAAACCACAATTCATAAATGAATGTAAATCTGATAATCTGAAAATTGTTTGCTAACATATGTAAGGATTGTAATTTGGCTCTGGAAAATCGCGTAACCGTAAACAATGTTGAGGCATGCTTAAAGTTGCATGAATAAAAGGGGTGAACATATTTAAGGAGACGCCTTCAACTTTTAAAAGAAAAATGAAAATGAACAGAAGCTAAATAGGAAAACAAAATCAAGGATCAAAGAAAAAATACATTATGAAAATCATGAATAAATTTTGCGGTTAAATTGTTACACATTCGTTCAAGTAACACAACACTAAGAACCAAATGCAAACATTGAAGCACACGTGCCCATAGACAACAAAATACCCAAGAACTCATATTAAAGTAGAACTTGAAGGCTGATTTCCTTAAAAAGGGTGTAATCCTTAAATTTTTAAAAGCCTTTAATTATGGGATAATGTTTGATCACCGTTGCAGGCGAGTTGCCTTTGAAGGTATGAAAAAACAGTTTCAATTTCATTGTATGACATTAAAATTGAAATGTAAACATTGTGCGCGTCTTTTTTAGTTTCTGTTCGGAAAAGCAGGAAGGAAGGAAGGAAATTTTTAAAACAACAACTCTAATCAACAGGGGCCGACCATATGCGGCTCAATTTGTAGAAAGAAGGGTTTTTATGAACCAAATAAACATTTCAACCCCTTCCTATATCAGCAAGAATACTAAACTGTGTGTTACTGTTATAACTATTTCTATTAAAAATTGCTACTAAATACTTTAATTATGCCTCAATTCACATGTGACAACATAATAATGAAAACAATGAAAGGCAAAAACATCAAGCTGTTTTTCTGGTCATAAAAGAGTTATAGGACCTTTTTTGTTTGAATTCAATTATTAAGATACAATCAGATAATAATACGGGCTACAGCTGACGTTGTTAGTTTTCACATGTTTATAATAATTAGAATACTATAAAAAATAAGACAAATATTAAATATAATATAATTGCTCTAAATAATATTTCTTAGCATCCTTAAAATGGGAAACACTTCTTCTTTAACTATATTAAAAACTTCAAGATACATATTAGCTCAGTTCACATGTTTACTCGTTAAATTGGCAAAATTTCCAATAATTTTTGTTATTGAAAATTATTTATTATTTTTTATATAAATTTTAAAGCAAAAGAAATGTGAGCGAAATTCTATCAATTTAACTATATTCATTTACCGAGTGAGGTATGAAGTGAACTATTGTTAATAACATTTAGCCCCATTTTCATGATTTAAAGAAGAAATTTTGACAGAAAGACATAAATAAGTTAAAATGGCGCATCAGAGCCAGTATGATATGCAGCAGAGTGGTGTCGAAAAAAAGTTGATGCATGCACCCCGCAGGATGGTAGATATTGCAATGACGATTCTTAATTTTAAATCATAAATATGCGACTTCCATTCTCATCACGCAGTCCTTAGTAATTGCTTACATCTATCTTAGACTTAGTTGCACCATAGCCTCCACAACTAACATGTTGGCCGGCCGGTGGTTCACAGTCTAATGCTAGCCAAAGCTGTACACTCATACACAACGTGCGCTGCTACCTAAGCTTCTTCCACACTCAAAATATTCTGTACTTAAAATTAACTGAAATTGCAGTATAAAATAAATTAAAACTCAATTAAAAACCGGTCTACTTATTTTTCAGTTAAGTTTAACAAAACGTTTATTCACATTTAAATGTTAAAAAGTTAACGGACTTAAAACCATAAAAATTTAATGATTTCTCAGTTGTTTGGATCTATTTCTCTATCAAAAGAACTAATAGCAGCTTCCGTAAAAATAAAAGAGTTTTCCTTGTTTCTGCTATTTTCACTGTTAATTAATCAACCCCAAGTTCGGTAAAAATAATTGATTTTTGCTTTATTTTTAAATGTTAAGAGGCTTATTATTTCGTATCTTTAATCATTATTTTATTAAATTTATATTTTTACTCAGTGTTTGTTATGTTAACTTCTACTGGGATCGAACAAAGCCCGTTCGGGTTTGAAATCCAACGTATCAACCATGCGGCCAAAGCATAGTATGTAAATTAGATGTACGAAGACAACATAAACTTACTCAATTTTATGCATTTAACATTACAAATAAAAAAAAAACATACGCATGGTCTTCCCGGAAATTGAACATGTGACCTCTCGTTTAATAGTCTAACGTACTAACCATTACGCCACTAATTTTAAATGCGTATTTATATAACTTCAATTGCAATTTCCGCAAATTTTACGTACAGAATAGTTTTAGTATTTGTATGTGTGTGTGTGTGTTATTTCTATGCAAGTACTTTTTTGGTACTTATAACATAAACAACGGACTATATTGAAAGCTACGGAAAATCCGTATAATGTGTATTTAGTTTTTTTTATTGAATCAGTTAAAAATTAGATTACTTAGAATTTTCAATGTTTACTCTTTTAAAAATGATTACACGGAATACTTCTTGAACAAAATACATTCCGTTACTGTCATAATATTGTGAGTGCAGGCATAGTCTACAAGTATCATCCGGTACCATATTCATCTGAACCAGATGGTACCTGAAGTTTCCAAAATCTTGAGCTGGGTAACTGCGTTAATAGTTACCCAGGACAAGGTTCTCTGGTTATACATAAGAACATTTTTAGCTTTGCTGCTAATGGGCTCCTTACGTACCACACGAGCCCGCCTACATGTTGTAGTCTCCCGTTACCTTTCCAGGTTTATCGAATTCAACCACTGTATAATCATAGCTCTAATCATACCATATCCCCGTGCAACCCTGGGGTAAGGTCCACAAAACGTCGTAGAAGTTCCCTTTTTTTAGTGCATCTGCTGCTCCGTTTCTTATTATACCGATATGCCCTTTAACCCCTATCAGCATTACCTCATTTACAGAGTTTAGAGTACACGCTTGCTTGCTGCTTGCATATTCCATGCTAATTATCCAGTGTAATGCGAATTATCTTTCCCTCCATATGATTATTAATAAGGTGATCCAACGCATACATCAGACCGAGTATATCTGCCAGATAAACAGACACTTACAACTTTAAACGCAACAAAAAGAAGCGGTCTAACTCACTTGAGTGAACACTTGCTCCTACTCTTCCGTCAATTAGAGACCCACCAGTAAAAATGCTGATGACACTCTCCACACACTCATTGTGTATGTTCCCTGCAGGAAATGTCGATAGTAAAATTGTACTGATTTACTATTGACTTTGTCACCAGTACTACTGACTAATTGTACCCAAGTAATGTTCTGTGCTATATACATTTAGCATGTGCTTGTCATTGAGATTCCACTACTGACCTCGGAACTGTTGACTTACTTTAGACTAGGTGGTTCTTATGGGACCATATGGAGACACTGATACCAGAGATTCACTAGTGCATTTTAATGATTCTAGTCAACACATATGAAACTTTTTACCAGCTAAGACAAATAAATTAGATTTTTTATGAAAATTTTTAGTTTTCCGTTTAGCCGTATATATTTTCAACACATCAAAATAAGACCATAAAAAATCGTTTTCTAGCTGTTAAAAACTTCTCTTCTCATTAAAGCTAAAATAAACAGTGTAGACGATTCGTTGACAATGTCATCAAAAAGTCACCAAACTTGTTGACAAAAGTGGTGACTTAGAGACACTTGGCCCCTGACTTTCTTCAGGGTTACTATTCGCAATGAGTGTCCGATGCAGTCTTTCGATTAGCCATCCTCTAAACATGCGATCAAAAGGCATTTGAGTCTGCCTAATCTCTTCATGTATAAAGTGTAGGAAGCTCATATGGCCCGAGCAATACTCACAAAAAGCAATACTTGGAACCCCATTTAGCCCCTCTTGACTGTATTCTGAGAAGCCTTCGGCTACTAGGCAAGCGATGCGTAAGCAAGTCTAGATCGAACCATCATAGTATAGATCCGAGAGCCCTATTAAAACTATGTAATTCTAACTTTTAAAATATTATGTTTTTATGAATTGCGTCACCATTTTAAGTCCGGTCACATCATATTGCATATCGGTGTTAATAACTTGACCACTGCTTCTTTTTTTATTTCAGCACTTTTTTTAAACAAAGGTATAATTCTTAAAATGACTTCTGGTATCTCCAATCCTCGCCCCTCCAATATGTAATTTTTCTAAGCTCACTAGCTGACTAGATCCCTTTCCGGATCCTCGCCTGATTATATGTATAGATAATATGTACATATTTAGTTTAAGGTATGTAAAAATTGGTCACTTCCATGTTTGATATTAAATACCAGTATATTTTAATGATTCTGAAATTCTAATAAATATATTTACATTATTAGCCATGTCGTTCTGTTTTACCACTTAAAATTCCTTATTTGTTAATGATTTCAAGAATAAATTTTAACCAATAAAACACGCAACTTTTCAATAAAAAATTATTTCTAAAACATACAAAACAATACGAAAATCAAATTTCATTATAAAACAAAGCGGAAAAAATCTGTTACGGAAGCCAACAGTTAAAAGTCACAGGATGTCTTGGTAGTTAGCCATAATTATGGTTAAACATGCTAATTTATATACAGAAATAGCCAATAAAAATGTTAGGAAAATATAAGTGATACACAACATTCAATGAAATGGTTTGAATAAACGTCAAAACATTAAAAGTAACAAAGCAAAATTTTTCAATATTTTTTTGTCTGTTAAAAAGTTAAACGTGATTTTACCCTTTTTTATTATCATCTGATCTCGGCATGCGATCATAAAATATTCCATTTTTATTCTCATTCATTTTGTAACTGATGAAAACAATTTTTTGTATAGAATCCATTGCATTCATTGTGTGTAGTGACATGTTTATTAAAACTTGAGCCACACCTTGAGGAAATTTTGCATATTTTGTTTAATTTTGTGACTACTTATCAGGAAGGAGTGTCCTTGCTAGACTTGAATTTTTTTTTTTGGTTTTGTGTTGAAGTTAGTGAAAGGATTAAATGTTTAACATTTTTCTTTATGTTAACAGAACTTTAATTGCTGTGTGAATACAATTTATTTCATATCAGTAGGAAGTTAAATTTAAATAATACACGCAGACACGCTACAACGGCCCTTCTCAAAATGTACGATAAAGAGTTAACATGGAATTTAACGGCAGGTTTTGTGTGTCGAATTTGACGTTAAAGTCGTCGTTAGCTTCTAATCACATATTGTGAAAAGGGCCGTAAAAGGCATTTCCTAAACCTCTTACAAGTGATTCTGTACTTTCGTAAAGTATTAAGCACACTCAGAGAAAAGACATGGTGATGGCATGGTTGCAACATAAGTGTCTAAGCTTGACATCAGTACCTGCATTACGACTTAGCCTTATGGTTGCAACTTCTCGTATATGACTCATCCAATCGGGCATAAGGTCCTTGCTAAATAGTTTAAGCTATCTAAATTCTGACAACATCAACAGTTTATGCAATGCAGTCGAGCATTGGGCAGACGGTAGCCTGTATTTACGTTCCTCTTCACCTGACAATTGACCACAATCAAATAATTGATGCAGCGTATGTTGCATTAGCAACAAGGAGACATATTTGGTTATCCAATGCCAATTAAAATATCTTGCTCCTAATGCGGACATTAGACGATATATTTTTTACATATGGCTTGTCAGGTGTGTGAGAAATATGTAACTTCGCATGTTTGTCAAAATTGTCAATTTACAGACGGTTTATAATTTTTGCTTTCACACGTACATGTGCAATTACATCTGAAATAACCTCTGAGTGTGCACAAAAGCTAAGTTTTTGCACAGATTTCATAAATATATAAAGCGCTCTATGCTTTTTAATGTTTTTTTAGCCAAACCACACTTTTGTTAATTCAATACAGCTGATGTCATATGCCTTGTCAGATGAAAACGTTCGAATTCTTCTTTCAGTAGAATTAGTTTCTGAAATCAAAGCCGATTTAAATCGACCGATTTCCATCACAATCCAGATTGTTTTGCAAAGGTTTCAGTTGAAATCTAGCGAAGTCGTTTCTATTTTTTTTTTGACTTTGTTCATCATATTGAGCACAGCAGTTAGCTTTATATAATAGGTCTTATGTACTTAGTAGATATACAAAGAAGTTTTATCAAGTAATTTTTTATCAGGAAAATTCATTTTTCACGTCAGAATGATCAGTTTCCAACGATATCTTGTTATATATACAGATATCTTATTATATATATACATTAAAAGGAAACCCTTCATTCAGGCAATGAATTTCTTCATTCTATTAATGAAATTTGTCATTAAAAGTCAGCTAATGAGGCCCTTCATTGGATTAATTAAGACTGTTTCATTGCATTTATGAACTACGTGTGGCCAGCCCTGTCATAAATGAAATGAAACTATTTCATTAGTTCAAAGAAACAGATTCATTAATTAAATGTAGGTGTTTCATTATTTTTTCTTTTACAAAAGAGAAGTAACAAACTCACGCAATTAATACGATGTGATGTCCATTAGTATATGTCAGTCAATCGCAGCCTGTACTGATTAGTAACGAGTAATGTTGATGGCTTGGCTGAAACTAATCTCGAACTCAACTCCTAAGGATTTGTAGTAAACGCGCTAACCACTTCAGCCAACAGCCCCTTTTGTTTCTCATATACAAACGAGGTGTGGTTAGAAAAAGAGAGACGCATAGCTAACAACATATTTTATACAATGAAGAATATTGCATAAAAGAAATATTTTCATTGCATTTATAATGACCATATTGTTTTGAAACTTAAAAAGATTTGAAAAAGAAGAAAAAGGTAAAATTTTTTAAATAAATAAGTGTTGATTTACTTATATTTGAAAAATCGTATACAAAAATTGTATATATATATATATATATATATATATATATATATATATATATATATATACACACACACATATATATATATATATATATATATATATATATATATATATATATATATATATATATATATATATATATATATATATATATATATATATATATATATATATATATATATATATATATATATATATATATATATATATATATATATATATATATATATATATATATATATATATATATATATATATATATATATATATATATATATATATATATATATATATATATATATATATATATATATATATATAAGAAACTAGTAAAATGGATATACCATTGCCTGTAATATGGACTATAATATTTTTTCATGTACTTTTGCTTATTTATTTTTAATAAAACGTACCATACATACTCTTTCCATTTCTTCCTGTCTACCAATCTCTCTCCCTCTCTCTCTGTCTTTCATCCTTTTCCTATAATTCTTCATTAACATTTTTAAATCCTTAAGCATAAGAATCATGGAAGCATAACTATTCAACACGCAAGGCGTTAATTAATTTAATGTTTTTTCAATGTTCATTTTTATTTAAGAGCCTAAAGATTCACTTCTGATATTTTTTTTAATGAAAAATTTCACACTCATGCAATTGTAGCTCTTGGCTAAAGGAATTGAAGTTTAAGTATTCAAAAGTTCATTTTAATGCGGGCTGTAAATGCTGTTTTTTTTTCATAAAAACTAAAATAACATTACAACCCACTGGTTGATAATTTATAGCATTACAATTGAATTATTCCGTATTGGATGAATCATTTTCTAAGAAAGAAAATCATTATTTTATTATCCTTTGTATAATTGAGAGTTTATTGTTTTATGGTGAAGCGGTTAATATTAAATATTTTCTGAGAAAAATATGCAATTATGAATGTCTTAAGGATGAAATGTATATTGTATTAAAGAAAGATAAATAATGAATGCACTGCGATTCGATTTCAGCAATGAAAGATTCACAAATTAACAAATTGGATGCATTGCAATCGAAACAGTAATAGAGAGTTAAAATATCAGGTTGAAGCTAAAGTTTGTGAATACAGATCGTACTTTTAGTATTTTTTCTTCGTCTGGCATTAACTTAATGATCACTTTTCATTGAGATGGATCAGACGATACTTAATAAAGAATAACTACATCTATTAACAATGTTTTGCTTACCATTAAGCAAGGTAACGAACGTTCTATTTCCACTTCCTTAGTCCACTTGACCAACATCTATCTTCCAGTTTTTAATTAACACGAAGTTAAACATTGCTATATTATAATTTTATTCATTATATATGTATTTATTATAAATTTATTGATATCTTAAACTGACCTTTAATGAATCATCGTTAAATAAACTTTGTCACATAACTATTTTTGCATTAATTTATATTTTAATTCTAAAAAAAACTTCGCAATTGACCTAAAAAATCCGTTAATAACTTCCTTAAGATAAAATCTTTTCTTCATATAACTCTAACTGGCAAACAGCAATTATGAATAATTTTACAGTGTCTTCAAAGTTCATTTTCAATTATAAGTTTTTTTTTAATAAAAACAACTAGATGGAATTCATTTAAATTCTAAGTCTATTTTTAGCATACAAATTTTTAAAATTAGTAAGTGTTACTCGTAAATTATCGCCAATGACATTTACCACAGTCATAAGCGGTTCACATCGTCGAGTTGGAGTATGAAAATCTACACAAACAATTTAATAATGGATGAAAGATACACTTCCAAGCACCCTTTAATTGTCTTCATCATGTTTTTCTTTGTACAACAAACAACAATTTTTCCTCAATTAAAACTTTCCTATTGTATTGGGTTTTTTTATCTTTGGTGAGTTTATTCTGTATTTATAAGATGATGTCATAGGAAAACAGCAATAACAATGTGATTTAAAGGAGTAAATTCATTATATTGGTTCCGCAGGAAAGAAAATTCAACGGAAAGAACCAATAATACCACCCAGTATTTTTGGATTTTTCGAACGAATTTACTGCTGCCAATTAAAAACGCCATAACCGAGAAGTTAAGAGGAATGTCCGATGAGGTAAACGAAACTGGGTTAACAACATTGATAAAAAAGGCACAAGCTGAGTGTTTGCACACCGCGTAGGAGATATTTTCATTGTACTGGTAAACCTTTAAAAATTATACTGGAGACCTAAATACATGAAATTAAGAGCAACTGCAACTTTTGGAAGAACTATGCGAAACTATACTGTCATCTCCTGTCCAAATCTGAGCATCTTCGCTCACTGCCCGAACATCAGAGAAATATGCGACGCAATAAAATCACTCAAAAATAATAAGTCGTCTGGCATAGACAATATTTTTCCAGAGATATTAAAAGCGGACGTAATAACAATCGCCAAAATACTCGCTCCTATTACACCAGTATACACGATATTCGAGTGGAGCAACGAAAAGTTATTTGTTATGATCTTTTAGAAGCAGAATTCGAATATGTACTCGGTATCTTCAAACTGTTTCTAGTTTTGGAGATACAAAGTTATGCCAAAGAGGAAGCCAAAAATTACGATTTCCATACAAAACACATTCACACTCACAAATTAAAATGACACTGTGGTATGAAATTATTGATTTTTACAAATATGTAAGTTACCTCATTGGCCTATACTTATAATAAAACTGCAACAGGGGTGTGTCTTTACAAACAGAAAATTTTCATAGTAAAATCGTCGAAAACAAGGTTAGTTTAACATTTTTCGGTAGTGATTTTGCTTAAATGTTAATTCAAAATGATTTACAGTAATATTGAAAAAAAATTTCCTTTTGAAATAACTATAGTTCATGTTGATTTAATAATCCAGAAATTGATATTGTAACAACACGAATAATCATGTTGAATTAAAATTATATCAAGTTGGAACAACATGTCTTTAATGTAGCTATTTTATTAAGTGTTTTACTTACGTGATGGCATAGGCATCACAAAAACTTGAGTTGTAGTTCGGTACGCCGGTCAAGATTTAAACTCGTACCACTTGCATGGTAGTCAACGCGATAAGCACTGCAGCCATAACAGCTTCAAACTTTACAGGTAAGCCTCGATTTTTGAGGTCCGTTGGGACCGAACAAGGTACGTGTAAATCACATACGCGTATAATAATGTTCAGCATTCGTACAAAATCTTTTTTGGGACCAGGAATATAACAATAATGCCATGAGATATTCACATAATTTTCTTTTTTATGAGACAGAACATTTCCGATTAACTTAAGATTAACTTATTATTCAAAGGTCTTTTATAGTTTTTACAGTTGCTTTTTCGTCCATATTTCTAGACCTGAAAAAAATTTATAATAATTAAATTTTTTAACAACAATTTACCTAAAGATTTTATTGACTGATTTTATAGAAAAATTCCGATTTAAGGAGATGACAAATTTAAGAGTTTATTAATCTACACAAAAACATGAAAATATAATGAAAATGGTTATCAAAGTACAATGCAGTAAATTAATGAAATGCTGCTAAAATTACATATTGAGGACATCTCCTCGATATGCCCAAAGCCCGTGCATCGCCGAGACTAAAATATATAATTAATAGTAACGAATTGTGATGTTTTTTTTAAATAAAGAACTCAACTTTTTAATTTTCTGTCTCTTAATATAACATTTGTATTAAGAAGACCAAAGAAAAGAGCTTCCCCATGATTCATTTAATTTATAACAAATTCATGTTCTATTAACAAACACTTAGTTTCACTTATGACTGTAAATTTTGTCTATGTATATATTTCAAAGCCATACCAACTATCTAATCTAATGCGAGGTTGCCGATACATAAATACACTAAAAAAAAATATCCCAGCAAAAATGTGTCAAAAAGTAAATGAGGATTTAAATCGTAACTACTTATAATTTGAATCTATAACTAATTATTTTTGTTTGAGAAGTTCAAAAAGTAAGGTGTACCCCTTAAAAATGTACTTACGTTGTCGCAGCAATTAACTAGTTATTATTTGAATTACTTAAAGCTAAAAAATAAGTAGTACAATAAACAAAATAAAATAGAAAAAATATTAAGTTATATAATTAGTTTGGCTTAACTGGGTTTTTAATTGAATCTGTACAATTCGCCTTTTTATTTTTTATTTATTTATTTTAGAATGTGGCTGCCATAGCCGTGAGGTCTAAGCGGTAAAGAACTCTGCTGAGAAGACCGGGTTGTTACAAAACATGTATGTTCAACCAACCTTCCGTTCAGCCAAAAATGTTTCTTTATCTCTTCAACTATAACATACTTTAAAATTTCTTTCTAAAAAAATATTTTAATTGAAAGATTAAATTAAAAACGAACTTAAGCCAAACTAATTAAATAATTTTGGATAAAAGCGGGTCTTTCCCCACATCGTCATGGTTAGAAAGAAGCATACAATATGATAATGTATTTCTTTTTAGAATAAGATAAAGTAAACAAAATATAAAATAGTATCTAGGCGCACGGTAGCGCGCCAGACAAAGTTCCGGACAGTGTGTATATTACACGAAACCATTCGAGCTGTTTTTACCCCCTTCTAACTTTGCTCCACTTAAGTATAAAACAATGAAGCATGAAAGATAAGGTCACCCTACAGAGGAAACCTCATAGGTGAAATTTTAATGTTCTACCATAAAAGCTTCCCGAGATATGAAGGTGTGGAAAGTGCATATTTTATTTCCTATTCAATGACTCAATCACTCATCAATATTATGGGGCACTTCTAGTATAGCTAGAACGCTGAAATTTGGTATACATATAGGTCTTGGTGGGAAATTACTAAGAAATATATGAAAATAGTCATATTTCATCTAGCGGGACTAGGGTGCACTTTAGCTGTACTTGGGACTTCCACTATAGCTAGACAGCTAAAATTCGGTACACAGGTAGGTCTTGGCGGGAAAGTACTAAAAAAAAATCTAAAAATGGAAATTTTTCATCTATGGTGGACTAGGGTGTTTCCTACTTCTATTCGACACTTATTGTACGAAATTAAAACTTATAAAAAAGAAGTGAAATCCGCAAAACAACATAAATGTGAAAATAAGGCCAAGTTTGTATCAAAAAATTTCGGCCGTAAAAAGTACTGATATCAAACAGCTCCGACATATTTTATTTGCATTTCTAATATGGAAAATAATTATGGGGAAAATGTTGCCAAGCTTATAGGTTACATAGTCATGAGATGGTATTGTACCTATCAAGAACTTGGTCCTTATTTTGATCTCAGTACTTTTTATGCCCGAAATTTGTTAATAGGAACTTGACCTTATTTGCACATTTATGTTTTTGTGCGGATATGACATTTACACCACATTGTTAAAATCCACCAACTTATTTCGTTTTTACGAAGAAAAAGTTTTTTCTCTGAATGTATTAAACGATATCAAAATCGATGAGCTGTGGAAAACGTATAAACAAACGCTTATAACAGTAATACTCTACCAGAACACTGTTGATGTTCCGAATCTGTAGACACTATACGACTACTACTGGCCAATTTAGTCTGCTTTGGCAAATCAATTAAATTCAATTAATTTTTACACAATACAACACCATGAGACGCTACACATTTACACTGATCTGTGGCCACAGTCAGTAGCTGTCCAAACAACAACGCCACATTCATTTTCTTGTTGTGTTCTTTACGAATCATTCATTTAATGAATGATAATGGAATGGGTGACATATAGTGTTTTTCATTCGGGATTTCCCGGAGAAAAATTCCCAGGATCTCACACATTTTCCGGGAAAAAATCCCGGGAAATTTGTGCGGGAAATTCCCGGATATTTTAATATTCTTATGACCACTTTACTTTGTAAGCACCCATTTTTAGTGCTGCTCTTAGAAATATATGAAAAATAAAAAAAAATAATTGAGTTATGAATTTTTAGTCAAACTGTATGGTTTTTATCCAAAGTTATGTAATTAGTTTGGCTTAATTTAATATTTCGATCAAACTATTTTTTTTATTTAAGAAATAAATTCTAAAGCATGTGAATATTGAACATTCAAAGAAAAATTTGGATGTACGGAGGGTTGAACTGACAGCTGTTTCGTGACTACCAAGTCTACTCGTCAGAGTCTTTTACCTACACTACCACTGACAGTGCCAACAACACTGTAGCGAAAAATTGATCGAATTTGATCGAAAGATTAAATTAAAAATGAACTTAAGCCAAACTAATTAAAAAACTTTGGATAAAATAAATAATATTTACATATCTGTGAGCCCATTTTATTTGGCTCATATTTTATTTTCACATTTTTCTAGGAGCAGCCCTTAAGAAAATTACATTTCGTGAACAAACGAAAATAAGAGTTTGTCAGCAAGTGGACATAACGAGCAAAGTATAAGCTATGTTTTCTGAAAATTTTAGATTTTTATCTGAATCGACGCATGGGTTTTTGGGCCCGGCCAGTTTTATTTGGCTCATATTTTTATAAAAAATACACATTAAAAAAAATTGTATTTCCGTAAACGGGTGAAAATAAAAAACCGCATAGTAAGGAAGTACAGAGCTATATTTTTAAAAATATCAGATTGTTTATGTTGTAGTCATATGGCTTTTTTAAACTTAAAATTATGAATTTTTAAAATATTATAAAGTTTCTCATCTTTTTTCGTAGAAGATATTATTTTAAAATAATTAAAGTTAGATTATGTCACCAGAAGGATTCCTTCTTCACAAAAAACATGCCTTATGTACATACATCCGGTTCACACAGGGTATAATGGAAAATCGATAAAATAAAAAAAACAGTGTAATTTTCAGATGGTCACTTTTCGGCCAATTAATTATATCACTTCCGGTTTGCTTAGCAATATGCAATGCTCATCACTTCCCTATTAAATAAAGCAAACATGATTTCAGTACCTTTTCTGCTTAAAAAGATAGAGCAATTATAAAAAAGACTGAAATTGGTAAAAAAAAAGTTTACTTCGGGTGGCTACTAGTCAGGAGTTATGTAATAAAATATAATTTTTTTTAATTAAGAATCATTCATCACACCTACATACATATTTGTTGATTTCACATGGAATTACTTTCTAAAGAACTGAAACTACTACTCGGTTGACGATCTGGAACTAAAATACAGACAAAATAACTGAAACAGTTTATCATGCATAAAAAACTAACACACAACAGCTTTGATTGTAGGTATTGAAAAAATTCCCCTCAAGAGCGAGACAAAAAATAACAAGAGCGTGTGATAGATAGGGAAATTTCGGCAAAACTACGTTGAGTCGCAATAAAAATTAATGCAAGAATTTACATGAAAAATAGTCTTGTATTCTATTTGCTAGCAAAAATTTTTTAAATATCTGATGTTTCCTTGTAAAAAGTGGTAGAAGTGGACGCTGATGAGACGCTGTAGCGGCCTGTCGAAATCAGTAGTACTAATCTGATTTGAATATACCAACACTCCACTCTTAATAAAAATAATTTGAATTTACATTTATTCAAATATTGAACTAAAAGCCGAAATAATAAAAATTTCAGACTTATACCTATTAACTTCAAAATAAAATTACGTAAAAAGAACTGAAATTATATTTTTAAACTAACATCTAATGCATTCATAAGCTTATTTAAAAGATTTCATGAATTATTATTTGTTTTTGTTTAAATAAATTAAATTAAATGATATATTGTATCGTTTTGTATTGCGCGGGAAAACCCGGGAATTCTCGCGAAATTTCAAAATCCATCCCGCTTTCCCGGGAAATGAAAAAGTCCGGGAAAAGAAAAACTCTAGTGACAGAGCACATAATGCAAACACAATTACAAATATTCTCACTCTCAAGTAAGAAAACTTGGCTAAACAAGTTATTATTCGTTTGCTTCTTTATTTTTATCATTTGTAGTTTGTGTGGGAATGGACTGTTTTATCTTTGTTTGAAATTAGTTGCTCTGTAAATGATTTGTTCGTTCCGGAATATATAGGAAGTAGGGATGCCAAAAGGGACTGGATTTTGCAAATCCCGGGATTCGGCATTACAGAAGTTCGAGTCCAGGGAATAAGGGATTTTTCTTTTTTAAGAAAACAATCACTTTATAATGTAAAATATTTTCATTCTGCATGTTCATAATAACGACTAAAAGAAATTAATAACGCAAAGCTAATTTCAATGTATTTTAATACAAATTTTAATATTTTACTGAACAGTAAAATAAAAATTGGGGAATAAGCACTTAACAAAATGAAAAATAATTATAAAAATTAATTAACTAGAATTATAGATAATAAATTAGATATAACCTTTGTGATAGAAATTCCATTTCCCCTTATTACTGGTTAGCCGTTGACCAAATGACGCCACAAAAATGATATGAGCCCATTAAGGTGAGTAGCAGCAAATAAAAATTTTGTTACCTATTTATAGCTTCTGTAGTTAGTCAAAGACTCTGGCACATGCTCTTAGCACAATTTTCATGAAAGGAGCAATTGCAGAGCTACTTCGCTATCGGAAAAGGTAGCTTTATGTGAGCTCTTAGGACTTTTATTCGGCATTATAGCTCCCTACAAGATATTCAGGATCGATGAATACCCGTTGCTAACACAATGAACAGAGTTTCCAAGATAAAGCCTGCAAGCACCCACTGCTTTAGAAGACTATTTAAGGACTGAATGGTCAAAGCTGGACATATCCTCAGTACACCGCTACCAAGAACATCTGGAGCTTGTATAGTTTGGTAGTCTCTACAATCTGCCGAGTTATCGGCAACCATACCATGGTCCCGTACGTGATGCTTCCAGTTATAAGAATTCTTCATAGGGACTCCAAGTCAGACTTTTGTCACAAAAAAAATCTCATAAGCATTTGACATTCATAGAATAATGGATATTGTATCCATTTAACGATACCATACCAAAATCAAGTTTTCTCCTAAGATTGAAATAGTGCAGAAAGCATCATTTATGACATCTAAGAGAACACAGCCGAATTTTCCAGTTACCATCACCACCGAGTCATCGGCGTATGCGGTCACTTCATGCCCACTTTCACTAAGAACGTGGAGAAGCTCGTTTATTACCACCGACCAGGGGAGGTAGGATAGAGCATACTCCTTGTCAACCATAATGCATCTAAATATGTACATAAATTAGTGTTACTTTTCATTATGCGTTTTTTGTATAAGAATTTTACTTTAAAAGCGTAATTTAAATATTTCGGGACTCCGCGGGATTTTGTCGACAAATTCCTGTATTCGGGTTTTCCCAATCCCGAAAAATCCCGGGATTTTCAGGATCGAGACTGGCAACCCTAATAGGAAGGGTTTTGCTATGATGATGGCGAAGTGGTGATTGGCTGGTTGAAATGAGTACATAAGCATCAGTGAAATTTATACGATTTCTTTGGAAAAATAATGAAGTGCACTGCAGCAAAAATTAGCTGCAAAATGAACTAGAGACCAGCGAAGTGGATCATTCATAAATGACGAATAAATAATACCAGAAATAGTAGTGAATGACAATCAGTAAGAATTGTTTATGCAGACGAAGTAATCATCGCATGTTAAAGAAAACTTGTGCACGACATTTTATACAGTTTGGTATACAGGATGGTTTCCCTGATGGCTCACTTTGAAACTGGAAGAGGTTCGTATGGGCCTTACCAATCGATGATGTCGGATTTTTGACAACAATAAAAAATTATACAATGAAAAATTGCATCTGGTACCTCTCTTTTGTAGAACCAACGCAGATTTTGGGAACAGTAAGCAAGTAGCACACTTCGTTTGCATTCCCTGTATCAGTGTGGGTTTCTTTGATACCTAACCATGGTGCGAGCCTTGAACTGCTGCAATTTTGATATATCTAACTTGCAATACCAAGTGCTAGCATGTGTTATGCTTGAGAAGTAATCGTCGGAAGCACCAGGATCTTGTTTACAACAAAGAACTAGCACGACGAAATGCCTTTTGTGTGCCTCTACACATTTCATCCGCAGCAATGATGGAGTTCGTCGAAACCAAATCAGCAAGAAAACAGTTTCTTTTCCGCCGATTCATAATTTTAATATACAATATCGAAAAGGTTTTGCCCACGCTAACCTTGCCTAAAAAGACCGTTTGCCAGCCATTCCACTTCGAAATTTCTGTTAAGTATTCTCCGTGTATTCCCGGACATATTATGACTTAACTTGAAAGCAATAAAAATCATTTAAAATTTATCTCCTTAATGTATCTTTATTTGCAGTTTTTTTTCCGTATAAACTTCTCGCTTCTAAGATTTGTTTCAATTTAATGAATAAAAATTTCACACGCTCCAAGCAACAATATGGTCAGTTTGACATTTTCGAACTTTTGCATGATTTAAAATTAAAAAAAAAGACAACAACATCAATAATCAACTGAAATGATCCATTAATTATAAAAATACTGAGATACATGCAACAAATACATGTATGTACTAGCATATCTCTCCTCACTTGGTTGCAATTGCCTAAATGTTGTTTTTGTCATGTATGCCAACACCACAGCATATCAAACATATTTAGGAACAATTTGTACATTTAAAACTGTTACAAAGAAT
The DNA here is from genome assembly GCA_956483635.1 of Panzeria rudis. Taxonomy (NCBI): domain Eukaryota; kingdom Metazoa; phylum Arthropoda; class Insecta; order Diptera; family Tachinidae; genus Panzeria; species Panzeria rudis. The sequence goes on along the minus strand of OY101449.1, from coordinate 33,978,879 downwards.
AATGAATAAAAATTTTAAATGAAAAATAAAACTGGGCGCTGCTGTTTAATTATAAAACGCTGAGAAATGCAATCGTCAACAAAACTAAACAACAACTACAAACAGGGTTATTAAATATTCTAAATGATTAAACAATTGTTTTTTTATAAAACTTTTTTTTTTTAAATTGTTCTCTTAAAAACAAGTAAAACAAATATTGTAGAATTAAATTTTATTTTAATGGATTTAATCGTTCTCGCTGACAATTGTGGGAAAATGCAACAAAATAAGATCTAAATTATTATAGTGATTCTGATGTGATACAAAACACTGATATAAGAAGGCCTTCATTTAAAGCGAAAATGGGACAAAGTTTTTTTTATAACAACAAATATGTACTGACGATTATTGTTGAAGATTATTGTACAATATTTTAATAAGGGATTCAAAGAAAAATTGTCATATGGAATATGTAGTACATATATGCTTATGATCAGTCTTTTTTTGGTAAATATATTTCAGAATAACATGACCTAACAGCAAGTATTTATTTCCAAAGACAAGTCTCTAGTTATTTAACTATTTGGCATACATTTATTTCTCTTACATTTGTCTAAGAGTAATAGTTAGAAAAATATGAAAGTTACCAATTCAGCCCCTTTGGCGCTAGTTTTAGCAATTTTTTGATGTAGCAAAAGTCGCATTTTTCCTCTACAGTGCTATTTTTAAATAAAGCGCTAAATTGACGTTTTTCGCTAAGAATTTTTTACATCTACATTTAATTATTAAAAAGTTTTATTTTGGGTTTGAAATAAAAATTAGTTAAACGTTTTTATGTTAACGGTCTTCATGAAAGCGATAACTGCCTGTTCCAAAATGTCGACAAGACGATGGCGTTCTCATATTTATATTGAAAACAATAATAAGATATATAAATTTGAAATGAAGTTTATTTGCTGGTAGTTAAGCATTGTCTAATTGTGCGTATCATGATATTGCAGTTATACACCGAAAGAATTTTGCTTCATAAAATCAATGAAACATTTTCATTAGATTTTTTCATTAGCCCAATGAAAATTTCATAAATCCAATGACAGTTTCACAAATCCATTGAAAATTTCATTAATATTGTGAAATAACTTCATTGATTGAATGGCAATTTCATAAATCCAATGAAAAAATTGCATTAAAATTCAACCAACGAAAATTTCATTAATATTCAACCGACGAAATTCTTTCACAATATTAATGAAACTATTCATTGGATTTATGAAATTGTCATCCAAATAATGAAATTCTTTCACAATATATAATAAAATTTACATTGAATTTGTGAAATTGGCATTGCATTAATGAAAAAATCTAATGAAATTGTTTCATTGGTTTTATGAAGCAAAATTCTTTCAGTGTATGCCTGGAATATTGAATGCTTTTTAGATAAATTTCTGTTATTATTATTATTTTTTTATTGAATTCCGAATGCTTATTTGACATTAATTTTTTCAAAAAGCTCTATTTTATACGGCTTTATTTTCGAATATAATTTTACTTTAACCCACGTATTCTAAGCTCTGTGAGAAAATCAAAATTATGCTGCCTGTTCTGTAAATCGAGTCGATTTGAAAACGTTCGACTTAAGGGCCCTGGAGACTATCAAAATAAGGCATCAAACATTGCATATGTGTGGGTGTCGTGTGATTGTAGCATTTGAAAGAGACGTACAAATAAAAGCTTCAAACACAATTTGTATTTTGCCGTTGTAGCGAACATATTGAAAAAATGTCGGACGATGAAAATACCAAAGCAGAATTGAAAATTTTTTATATTCAAAGTTCTTGCGGTAAAAGCACAACACAATTGAAAAATATTTGCTTTACTTGCAATATAATATTTTTTATTTTATTTATCTTTTTATTTTTTAATGAAAAAAGAACACAACACAGGTGAAAAACACAAAACAAATTATTTTTCTTTTACTGTTTACCCGCGATGTTGTTGCGACGAAAAACACAGAAAAATAAAATTTTTTTGTCAAACACAAATGGAGACGTACAAAAAATCAGCCGTCAAAATAAAAATCAAAACTTTTTGATTTTCTTCAAACAGAGCCGACAACAAATACGTGTACCCGAAAAACAACGACCGCACGCACACAACCTTGTGTTTGATGACTTTTTTTGATAGTCTCCAGGCCGCTTTAGAGAAACTAAATCCACTAATAGCAAACTTTTTCAGATTTTTTGCAAGTTCATATATTTTAGAGCTTAAAATATCATATGTGAAATAAATTTACTATATACGATTTAAAATACGTCAATGGGAGCATTATTTACTTTTGGAAAACGAGAAATTTACTCTGATTCGGTTTACAGAACAGGGTCGTATAACAAATTAAAATTTTTATATTGTTCAGAATATAACAAGTGTCATTTGTTATAATTTTGTCAATTGTCATAAAGCTTGTAATATGGGTATAAGTATTGTCTATAACGAGATAAAAAATATGACATGGAATGAAGTAAGTGAACTGTGTAAGCAATTTACTTTCAGCCTTTGGTCAATTCTTATGCACAGAACTATGCCGAAGTAATTTATGTGGTTCCCTACACCGTCATTTTCAAATATTGTTCAATAATAACCTGAAGTATTGAAAACACGTAGTGCGAAGTTTCTAACATGCATTTTCTGTCCTCTAAATGAAATAAATTTTTAGGTTTTAAAAAAATTTTTTTTTTTCAATTTGAATTTAATCTATCGCTTTTTTTGCGCCTTTTAAGGAAGTGGACAGCGCTATTTGGTTATGAATAGTTGACAACACTGTTTTTGAGTGCATTAAGTTTGTAATTTTTTTGAGAGCAACACTTTAAAAATCATATTTCGTGAACAAATGAAAATAACAGATTGTCAATAAGTAGAGTTTTCGGCACGTTTTATTTGACACATATTTTTTTATAACAATTACACTTTTAATAAAATCTTATAAAAAATTTATATAGTTTTGGCCAATAACTAAGGAAAGCTCACTTTGGCGACTTTAGCGATTTTTGACATTGAATTTGGCGAAAAAGGTCAAAATAAATTTGATAACCCTCCCGACTAAAAATTTTCATGCAAACACATTTGGGATCTGACTGGGATCCCAATTCCGATGTAACGCAGAAACGTATTTGGAACCCACCCGATTGGTTTCCTGTGGGGAAATATCAAAATTAAGCAAAAATTTGCTAAAATTGGTAATATATCAAACTCTAATATTGAATTTAAATTGCTGAAGCTATCCAAGGGATAAAAGTATGTAGCAACCACCTCTGCTGAAGATGGGCAAAAAATATGATTCAAAATCTGTGTTAGATTTTCCCAACAAGTTCCCAATAGTTTCCCGCTTGGGAAGAACTTATGTTAAGTCACTAATTTGTAGATGGCCTATCCCAACGAATTCCCGATCTGATCCCAAATGGGTTAACCCTTTTGGGTTTGCCACATGCATCCCCAATATTAGTATTGGGAAAATTTCTACTCGGGCTGTTCTCTATTCTACCTTGGCATTTTAACCTATTACTTGAAAACTGTAATGTCATTGGGAGCAAGTACTTACCACATGCGTTATATATAACAAGTTATAAATTTAAATATTTAGAAGGCATTGAAATTACACAATAAAAATTAAATGCCTCTGCTATAGCAGAAAGAAAAACGCCACACTGTGGGAAAAACATAGCAAAAGCCCTCGCATTGGAGCTAATCTAGATATATTGAATATATGAAAAATGTATTTTTGAATTCAATTCATCCGTCTCTGTTTGATCTACAGCCTCTCAAACGTGGCTCTAAAAAAAATTTTTAACTTTTTTTATAAACTATATTTTACTGTTGCATTGAAATTAATGTGGAGTGGCTATTTATCTCCCGAATCCAATGAGTCTTAGCATCCATAGAAAGCACAACCATACCATTATGCAGTTGTTAAAATTTTATTTCTACTGTTTATATATCCGAAGATATTGACATTTGAATGTATTATTTTTACGGATATTTCATTCATGGATATTTCATTCATGTAACATTCATGGATCCAGCAGATTTCTACATAGTAATAAGGCTGAATGCTTAACAAAAAGAATGGTACCTATTTTTGCGGCGCCTTCCTGTACCTTTTGAAGATTTTTCGGTTTCATTGTGTTCTTATGCCTTTTGGAATATTTGTACCCACTAAATAAAGTAAGTATCGTAGAACAAATACATAGAGCAGACTAAACTTGAAGCGTCAAATCTTTATAAATTATACTTCAAATATAAAATTCTAAGTGGTTTGCAAAACTGGGCCGCACAGTGTCGTGAGTTTATATAACGAATGGCCAAAAATAGAAGGAGCTATCCTAAAGTAATGAAATTTGGCACACATGTGTCAATTGATAAAATATAATCGCACCTAAAATTTGCCCGTTTTAATTTCAAGGATACGTGTCCTTCAAATATATCCTAAAATAAAAAATAGCCATAGCGGAGAGAAAAAGAACTGTAAAAGCAATTTTGTACAGACATAAGCTTTAATATATTTGATGGGTCGTCAAAATTTTGTTCAATTTAGTGCAAGGATACGCCTACCTCAAAGATGACATTTTTCATAAAAGTAAAAAAAGGAGCAAAAAATAAATTTCCTTCCCTTCTAATTAGTTAAATGTTTAATTATACACAAATTTAATATAAATCACACCCAAAATTAATTTTGCAAGGATTCGTATCCGTCACATATATCCTGAAATAAATTTCCCTAGCGGAGAGACAAATAATTGTAAATTAAATTTTCTACACACATATGTAAGTTAGTACTTCTTGAAAATTTCGTTCAATTCCTTTTTTAAATAAGTAAAAATAGGAGCGAAAGATAAATTTCCTTCACTTATAAAGACGCCGACAGAGAAAACAGCCTGTGACAGGCAGACAGACGGACAGCGTGGCGAAAACAATAGGGTTGCTTTACACTTTCGGTGAACGGAACCCTAAAAATTAAGGGGGTGCGGTTTTGCGTTTCTTCAAGATTATCCTCCATTTTTTTTAATTAAAATTAAGACTCCTGCGGCACATATATTTATTGATTTCACTTAGAATTACTCTTTATGCTCAATGAAATATAACGAAATATTTTAAGTTTTTTATGAATGTTTTAAAGTCAAAAATTTTTATAAAATTCTAGAAGTTTCTAGTGTAACTGTTTCATTTTTTAAATAAATGTATGAATATCTCGAAAACTAGAACTAAAAAAACGACCGTAGATTCCATTCAACAAAGCATTGAAATAAACGACTGATGTTTGCAAATTTTATATATTATTTTTCTAACTACGAAATTTAGAGACAAATTGTTAAGGCATAAAATGTTGTAAGCTCCACAAGCAACATTTTCTTTTTACACATTTTTTTAGTGAAATTAATATTTATCAAAATTTTATGGGTTTTCCTAAATTTGAGCGGGCTGGCAGGTCTTACCTCCAACAGATTGTTCTGAAAATTTGGCAGGATCTTTTTTTTTATTAATATTTACCTAACTACGGGGTGAGACTGAGAGAAATCTAACTTTTAATATTAAGGCTTATTCCAATGCACATATTGCACATTTTCTATTAAAATGTATTCCATACTTTTATTTAGAACTATTAACTCCTGCCGAAAACTTGTTATAGAAAAATAACCTCGGGCTATTAAGTGGTATTTTTTGGCAGATACTATTTTTATTTATTTATCTAATTTAATAAAAATTTATTTATTCACTTTTGTGACAATCCTAATAAATTACTTAGTTACACGATAAAAGAATTGACACATTATAGTCGTCTATGTTTAAAAGCTTTTTACTATACATATTTTACATTCATGTTAGTTACACAACTTTATTTTAACAAGGACTATACATTTTATTGTTTATTGGAAAACCACACATCCTGTGACAACATCAATAGAATCTATAACAAATAGAATTTCTTGTTTGCATGTTTTGCCAACAGATATTTGTGGTTTTGGTATTTTTTTCATATCTGACAACGTTCCTACTACGATACATATACGGCGTATGAAATTAAATACAACAAAAATTATTAAGTATACGAACGAACCATGTAAATAAAATGACACTTCAACACGGGGAGACCTATAAAAGAGGAGTGTGAGTGGCGTATTTTGCAGGCAGACACTTGTTGTTAAGGATATAATACATAGATAGATGTCCTGGGGGTACTTGCATTTTAATGGTGGGGATAAAGTTAGTAAAACAAGAGCTATAATGAATTACCCATATTGACAAGTTAATGTTTATAGTAGGTGTTGTCGTTATCATCATCAATATCATCATCAACCTTTTTTTACTACATCCAATTCATGAGCGGTTACATTGATAAATTTACACTAAACAAAATTACTAATACTTATAGCAATTAAGAGAAAATTAAATATTATTGGTTTTAGTTTCACCACAGAGTGGTGTTATAATTGTAACTATTCTACCCTTTATTTGTTAAATTTTAGTGTTATCGTTGAGTGTCCACAAATTTTTACAGAAGAATATAATGAGCTAAGAGATTGCTTGGATTTCGTAAGGATTATAAGTGGCAAGAGGTAACATTGGAAGGCAAATTCGAATGGTGCTCAGGCAGTCCATTGGCAATACAGCAAAAACTATGTTTGGATATAATACAAAAACTCAAACTTCCATAACTGCATTTAGGACAGGAAACGGAAACTTTAAATGCTATCAGACCAAGATGAAAATCGGGGAAGGTTACACATTATAACAACATCAAATCATTCATGAACATTGTGACACTTTCATAAATAGAAAAGATTATAATGACTGATTGTGGTAGAGGACTAAAAAAAATATATACATATATCGGCGTTTTGAAAGCTTACATCTGGGATTGATTTTAGTGGGAGTTAAGTATAGCCCGCTATTGCACAGAGTTATAACGAGTCGGCATAGGAAATCTTGTAAGCTTTACGTGTAAGATATACGAAGTATTCAGCACTTTTACGTAAAGCAATACGAGGAAAATTTTTGTGGAACATTTTAACTCCCTAACTCCTCATTGTATGGGTCTTTTTGTCTCTTTCTTAAGAAAATTCAAAAACTACGCTTCAGCGGCGATATATGCAGGCTGAAATATGTTTCTCGTGATGTTTAAAACCGAAAAGCTGAACACATCTTGAGGGTTACAAGATTACCTATGTCGAGTACTAACTATGATTATATTGTATTGATATGTTCACAAAAGTTGTTCAGCTCTACCGCAACATAAGTTTGTTAGTAAAAAATTACGAGCTCCTGCAAGTTATTCTGAAAAAATTTGAAAAATTTTCTTCTCTGGGTATGTAGTAGCTTCACAGAGTTTAGATTTTTGACTAGGCAGCAAATCTTTACTCTACAAAGCCACTATTCGATATACCCATGGATATTATTTAATATTTGAAGTGGATATAATGTCCGTGGACGATATTTTTTGGCATTCCACCAATATATGTATATAATTCGTGATGTCAGAAATTAATATTATATAAATTATAAACGAAATGGTAAAGTTTTAGAGCATTTTTTTTTTTAATTTTGGGAGCATATTTTTAAGTTTTAAGTGCATATTTAATTCACAGAGAACACATTTTTAGGGCATATTTCCGGTTTCCCCTTTAATAAGTAAGAAGTTAACCCTTAAACACATTTTAAGTTTTAGATTATTTCTAGCATTCAAGTTGATTCTGGGGTTTGGTTGTTTTTGAATACTCATAATAGAGTTTTATGGTAAAAATTTTTGTAAAACATTTCAACCAGCTATATCGCCGCTGAAGGGTAGTTTTTAGTTCCTCTTTTAAGAAAGGCATAAAAAGACGTAAAGTTAAGAGGTTAGAATATTCCCAGAAAATATTTTTCGTGGTGTTTTACACAAAAAAGCTTAAAAAATCTTATACCTTAAAAGTAAACCTGGCAACATTTACTATAGCAGTATTTACACTGTCTGAGTTTTTGCTTGATTTTAATAGTTGAATATGACATATCATATTATATCGTATATTAGATGACAATAGATTAGGTTCTATTTTCAACTAAGCCCCGATGACAAATTAAACATTGTACATAGAAAAAATTGTTCAAATTATGGTTTCATAGAATCATTTGTTAAGATTGATTTTTAAATTCATTTTCAGTAAATGTGCTTGTTTGATTGGCTGAAAACCATGCATAGGACCCGTTTCAGTAAAAAAATTTAATTTATAAACTCTTTTACTAGTTCAATTAATTATGAAAAAATATTTTAGACAATTATATTATTTTATTCAGAAAATGATTTTGTTTGCCTTTGGTTTTTTCATTATGGAATGCACCAAAAATGTTTAAAATTTTTTTTCAATAAAAAATTTTGCTAATTTGGACAAATGTTTTGTCTGAATTCACAAATGGGTTAATAGGACCTAATTTATTATAATGAAGTCATAATGAAGTTCAATCTTTTCTGTGACTAGAATACAAGAACAAATTTTCAAGATTTGTTTTCAATAAAAAAATTAATAGTTTGGACAGGACCTAAGACCTCATTCATCATAATGAAGTTTAATTTTTTCCGTGTATATTAGACACAATATTTCACTTTAACCTATTGAAATGAGACGAAAACTCCGACAATGTAATGGCAGCTTAAGCCGTCTCACTATAACTATGTGCTGTCATAGTGACACGGGTACTGTTGGTTGAGTAGTTGGCGCGTTTCACTACAAACCCTGAGGTCTTGAGCTCAAGACTAGTTTCAGGCAAGCCAATAACATCATGCATTTTTCTCATGTGCATTGGTGCGTTATTGTGTTGGTTGTTGTTGGACTGTTAAAGTGATGAAGGCATATCACTGATTACTTTGGCAGAACCAGAAGCGATTAATACTAACATATCCTAATGCACTTCACTGCACCCTCCTTCGTCGGCATTATAGCAGAACCGTCGGCGAAGTAAAAGAACTAATAAAATGGCTATACAGCTTAAGCAACTCATTGACTCTACTTTACACCAGAGGGACGCAATTGCAGAGTTGTAAATGAATTAAGCTTTCTATCTCTCTCCCACTTCACCACCTGTGCTTTCTATATTACCCCTTTCCCAAAGAAGGTAATATATTAATGAATTAATTTGGGGGGAACTTCAACTCCCCCTTAAATAAATCTCAGATGTAAGCTATCAAAACGCCGATACACATATATAATTTTTCCCTCGTCAAAATCAGTCGTTAGAACCATGTTAAATATTATTGTTACGCTTTTAGACGTGTTCGTAAAAACGCTTTTATTATTTTTTACAGGTTCGTTGAATTGCAATAAAAATAAAATACGGATATTTAGTTTCACAAATAACTTCTTAGTAACACTGTTTATTTATTGTTTAACTTTGACAAATATACATATAACTAACAACAATTCTTCCCCATATTCACTCGTCTAATTTGAAAAATACTCTGATTGGGCTAACGTCCTGCAGCGCCTTTTATATAGCAAATTATAAAGTGGCTGCTAGACAAGTCAATATTCTTCAATATTTCTCTATTTCAATAATCTTCAATATTTCTCCTCCGTATATGTGTATAAATTTTTTGTAAACAAACGCACACAAACACATATATTGAAGCTGAATATTGACTTGTCTAGCAGCCACTTAAAACCTTCTGGTAACTTCTCAGACTTTCTGGAATGGTGTTTTCTCTTTCTATCTTTAATTATACTGTAATGTATGTGTGTGTGTGTCTTCGTATGTACGAGATTTTTCTTATAAATGTTACCCAGTGGTATATCGCACTAGCTTTGTAAGTGTATACTCGCTAGCTCTTTAAGAACTACCGCTAGTCCCGCCACAGTCTACCTTACATGCTTTTGAGTGGTGAATTTAACACGGGTATATCATTAGAGGTGGCAATTGACCCCTTGCTGTATTATCTTTACCTACCTACATGGTTAACGCCATAACACTATACAGAACACTGATCCCTACGTACTGTAGTGCTGCTAGTTTTGTCTGAAGAAAGATACATCTACAGTATGGTGTACCCTATCACTAGCGCCATTGGTGTAAAAAGTGAAAACACTAACCACTTCGCTAGTCACTAGTGGCGACGGTTCATTGTTATACCACAGGGTAATGTTTGCATACACACATATACTAATGTTTACAAGATTCTTGTGCTACTTAAACAAATTATGCTGTTATTACGTTTATATTTCTTACAGCTGAGGTTGTTTAAGTTTATTTGTCGCTATCTACATTATCTTTTAGCATTCTCGAATAACCTTGTGAGTTCGCTTCACTGTTTCCAGAAGTTTCCGGTAATCTCCGTTTCCGTTATTTTGAATTCTTTCGGCTGTTGAAAAGTGCTGTCAATCCTTTATTTTGACACTTCATAGGCAGTGTTGTATTTAGGGTTACCAAATACTGATTGTAATTATAGCTGTCAGTTTCTGTCGTTAAATTTGAATCTGCATTTTTCATTTCGTAACATTATTAGTTTTTCTGTTGTACCTTGTTATTGCAGACATAATATCTATGGACGTTATGACGCATTAAAAAGTGACGTAGTGTCTATAAACATTGTGTCAGTTTTGGAAGTGTCACAATGTCCAGCAATTGGATATCGTAAAGTCTATTATGTTTTAGCAGAAAATCTGTTCTTGGCGATGGCATTATTTAACAAAATCAACTCAATTAAACTTTCAAGAGCGGCCAAAGGCCGGCAATCCAAAAAACAATTTTTTAGTGAAGTCGGTAGTTGACGTACCCAGAGAAGTAGTTAGTTTTGTGTGGAGCGTGTTCAGACATATACAGAGAGATACCCAGAGAGATGGACGCCAGAGAGACAGACAGACAATAGGACATACAGAAATTCCGAAAATTGGTGTTTAATTTTAAATCTAGCAATGGATAATTAAAAAAAATTCCATGTACTGACATGGTCTTCTTACATGTTTATTGTAGGTACAGATATAGACTTTTCAGCCCCTAAAAAATAACTGCCTTTAATTACAAATCAATACATATATATTTTTTTAAGTGTATCTGTAACAAATTGTGTACCACCTTTTCTTACCTTTTAATGTCCGCATCATTATCATTGGATGATACGTTTTAGATTGTATAACAATCGCGTGAATTGCTCCCCAAGCTGTATTCCAAAGTATTTTTCATATTTATTATTGTCGGTGAAAATTGATACCTGCCATTAAAATGGTTCACTGTTGTTATTTGGTTTGGTGTTCCACAACAATTTATTGTCATTGTAATCTATAAAAAATTAATAAATTATGTATTTTTATTTTACTTTTGGCGTGTGAGTGTTCATCTTGTATACGACTATAAACATAAAATATTCGGCGATATTTACTAGTTGGCTACAAGAAATATTTTTTTATAAGGATATTGACTAAAGGACTTGGCTTCTACTCATTATGTATCGTATTGCATGTGATGGATATTTGACTATTAATTTATCTTCTTGTACACGCGAACAAGAACATGGAGCGATGTCTTGAAAGTTTTGAACGATTAATTTATTGACACTGTCAATTGATTGAGTACAATTGGCAATGAATGATTATTATCTAATTACAAAATTGTTTTGTTAAGTGAGTGATATATGAGATAAATTGTATCAATACATGTTTATTTGTTGGTAATAAATTTTTGTGGTTAAACATATAATTTGTTATGTTGGAGTGTAAATTTAATTAATTAATATGATATTGTAGTATGGGCTAAGATCAAACTAAATTGCCAGCATGAAGGATAACAATAATTCGATTGTATTATTAATTTGATATTTGTAAGATCAAATAATATTTTGGCCAAAAGCGGCTAATAATCTTAAGTAATAAAAGTAAATTAAAAATTTTAATCTCAGTTACATGGGACATATAATGAAAAAAAAATAAAAATATTGGGCACTCTGCTAAAAAAAACTCGTCATGATGCTGATGTAATTTGACAGTGATGATATTTCAAGTGTCTTCGTTTTTGACCCCATGACACTTTTCAGCCATCAATTCCAATGATGACAATCATCAAAGAAATGACACACCAAAGTCAGGGAAATGGCGAACTGGAACCAATTTAATGGAAAACTGTCATCAATATAATGTCACTGATAGAAAAACCGCAAGAGCGCTGATGTAATTTGACATCAATGATATGTCACGTGTCTCCGTTCTTGATACCATGACACTTTTCATCATTGTGATATCAACCTTTACTTCAGCTGGTCATCTTGTCATCAGTGGAACGATTAAAATAATTATACATATAAAAATTTTTATTTTTGTATAAGACCAGCACTCAGGGGATGACCCCTACTCATGCAATGCATTGTGCCGGAATTAAGAAAATTGGTTGTGACGTAGAAGGAGAATAGAGGGAAGGAGAATAGAGGGAGTAGTGTTTATGGACATTCGATTTGAACCTTCCAACATTAAAAGTGGCGGGAAAGACCTCTGCAGGAAGCGTATTCCACATACGAACTGTTCAGCCAAAGAACGAGTTCTCTCTATAATGCTTAAACTATAAACACTTAGACGACAGCAGGCTACAATCTGTCAAAATTAAAATACACACGTTTAAATGAAAACGATTATTTTGACGACTTCACAGCTACACGACTACACGACCACCGCTGTAGCAGTCGCTAACTTAGTCTAATTTCTATTTTGATTGGCGACAATAAACAGATTAGTGCTGCCAACATAATGAGAAATGTGAAATAAATAAGCGCTTAACAATTTTTTGAAACTGGTCAAGAATATGCAAATTGTTGAAAATAAAAAAAAAACATAGGGTATTGCCCTTTCAAAAATAAAAATGATTGTGTAATTTTTTTCGGCGCTCTCTCTTGGCACCGGAGTTACGGTGTTCACAACTTTTATTTCTAATTGTTTATAACTCCTAGAATATAGAACACATATCATTTCAAAGTGCTCAAAAATGCCTTTCTATTGGTATATAAATTTTGAAAATCTTTTAACCCATTGCGAGTGAAATCTAATTTTAAAATTTTATTATCTGAGTTTTCATATAAAGATACAATTATCTTAAAAACTGCTCAATGCAATGACACTTAAGCTTATATACAGTTTTATAGAGAACCTTCGTAGCTTTCATTTGGTATATACGTGATAGCCGTTATCGATGAAATACGTGAGTTATGGAGCTTTGAAAATGAGATTTCAAATATAAATTAACTCATTTAACTCATAAACTCATTTTCAAAGAGCCAAACCTCACGTATTTAATCGATAAAATTTTGAAATGGCATTGCACTCGCAATGGGTTAAAAGATTTTCAAAATTTATATACCAATAGAAAGGCATTTTATAGAACTTTTGAAATGATACCAATATCGTTTATATGTGTTCTATATTCTATGAGTTATACCAATTAAAAATAAAAGTTTTGAACACAGTTACTAAAATTGCTAGGACAAAATAACCTATTACCCAATGAATTTTTTTTTAATTTTCAACGATTTTGGTATTCTTGACTTAAGTCAATATTCGACTTCACAAAATTCAAGTATGTATTAAAAATAGAATAACAATATAAATTGATTTGTTTTTAATATGTTTCGAGATATAAGTATATTTTGAATAAGCCATTTTATTTTTATATTTGATAGTGGCACCACTGAAATCTACACATCTACGGCAAACAGCTGAAACGTCAAACTTAAATGTCAGCTGTTTACGATGTAGCTGCCGCGTTCAAAATAATTAAGTAGCTGACTACAAGACGACAATTGAAGCCAACAGCATTTGTACTCGTGTAGCCGTGTATCCTGCTGTCGTCTAAGTGTTTATAGCTTTAGTCCGATTTATTTGTGTATTGACCACAAAGGGATAAGCTCTTAATGAAGGACGCGTTGTTCTCAGAAAAGAGCGGGTTTCGAGAACAACTTCCCTGATTTCATCAGAATACATTCCATTGTAATAGCGATAAAACACACTCGACATTGCGTCGATACTCCAGCGAGTCAATAGAGTTGGCTACTCTGCTGCCGCCGATGAGCTTCTTCGCCCTCTCCAGTACGCGGTCGAGTAACTTCAGAATAGACTTCGAAGCACCGGCCCATACATGAGAGTTGTATTCCATTTTTGGTCGGATCTAGCTGGTATAAATATTAAGAAGATCAGATGGAGTGAAGTACCTTTTACACCGTCTTAAGAAACCAAGTGCCTCGGTTTCTTCTTTATGCTTATTTTAAGACTTGAAAAAATGTGATTAGTCCATGGAACGTCACACTGAATTTTCATGCCAAGAACATCAAAAACATCTGATTCCTCAATACCAACACCATTCATAATTAGAGATGGAGTAGAAAGTTCGGTCATGCGTCTGTGCGTGAGCATACAGCACTGAGTCTTACGAGCATTGAGATCGACCCTATTTGCACGACCCCATTCAGTGATTGTTACTAGATCGTTATTAACATTCATATCTTGCCTCATGGCCCCAATCTCCGACAGGCTTGGCTTAGCAGTGAATGAATATGAATGGCAAATGCTGTTATCATCTGCAAAAGATAGGATTGAAAGTTTGACAGAGAAGGTCATTAAGAAAAATAAGAAATAGGGCAGGAGAAAGAACGGAGCCTTGTGGTACCCCTGAACTAATCTTGAACTCGTTTGATGAGATCCCATCTATAACAACTAGTATAGTGCGATCACTGAGAAAGCACTGACACCAAAAGCAACAAGTTTTGATAAAAGTGCACCATGCCACAGTCTATCGAACGCATTAGAGATATCCAGAGCCACCACCTTGCTCTCGCCGTTGGCCTAAAAGTAACTACTAAAGTCTGTTGCGATCTCCGAAAACAAGGTTGCTACGTTCTTTTATGTATGTTCGATATTAATTAAATTTTTTCCTTGTTCCATGAATATTGTTCCATGTTCAATTATTACTTCACAAAAAGTAAGGAGCTTTAGCGTAATATAAAATAATTTTGACTTAAGGTCTATTTAGTAAAAACGTATCGCGCAATGTTAGAACTTTCAGTGACGCTCAACTTTAGGTATTAGTTATTGAAAACGTATCACCCCAAGCATTTTTGTCAGCTGTTAGTATTGGATTGTAATGCCTTTGGTACTACTTTGACATTTGCTACGCAAAAATCTACTTTCTGTAGATTTTCTACGTGACAAAACGATACGTTTTTAGTAAACAGCAACAAGCTTTGTTTATGTTATATATTTTGACAGCTGATCCTTACGAACGCTATACATTTTTAATAACTGGACCTTTAAACATAATATAAAAATAGCTTCGAAATGAAAGAAATCATATTAAAGAGCACCACAGCAAAAAAAATATTAACTGTCTCTTCAACTATTTCGAAAGAATGCGCTCTTGCTGTATTCTAAATGAAAGAAAACTGAATTTCATTTCTCCATCTCACTTCTGTACGAACAATAAATCGAATGACAAGTCGCAAGAAGACGTAAGTGCTTTCATACAAAATTCGATTTCATTATGTCAAAGTAATGCGAAAACAATGTCAAAATCACTTACTTCTGTTTTCCCTGCTACTATTAAAAAATATTGCAGAAAAGTCAATAGGAACTTCTAGATTCAGTGTAGCTATCGTAGTCTATTTCGTCACATAATTTGAACAAAATTATTTTTTGAATCGTCCGCGAAAGCCAAGAGGCTTCGCGTGAATACTAAATTTTCTCATATGCCCTGACCAAATATATAACAAAGAAAATTGGGCTTTAAACCTGTTTTACCATTTTAAACATGTTTTAACATATGACATCCATGAAAGCCGATGTAATCGGAACTCGTTCTCTATGAGTAGTCTCAATAATAGAATCCAAAGGAAGGCACCAAAGAACAATATACAATCCTGCTTAGCTAAGGACCGTGTGTCTCAATTGCATACTTACTGACAGATTCAATAACCAAGGAAACGAGTTTTCCATACCACAAAAGTCAAAGCACATTTATACCAGGTAGTCGCGTGAGAATTCGCTTTAAATAATATCTATTTACATTGTCAAAAACTGTTCAACGAAATAAAATTTAAATATACAGGGTGGCCCAAAATGAACGAAGGGGTTTGAATAGTATATAACTTTATTATTTTAACATTTTTTTCTTGTATTTTTCAGATTGTTACAAAGAAGAATTGGGAAATTTAAAATAGAAAGGTTTACTTCTGAACAACGATCATACCGTAAGAGAAACAATGATACTGCTACGGAGCGTTTTCATCGAAGGCATTATTTCAGGAAGCAGTGATTTTATTAGCCGGACTAAACCGCTCCCGATGCTTTTTCCTTGCTGTATTTTAAAGATCGTGCATACGTGAATAAGTCACAGAAAACGACCCAACCTAAAAAAAATAATAGTCGAGAAAAAATTCGAGCGATGCTTCGAAAATCTTGAAAAGAGCATTGAAAGTCACGAATATGTCCCGTAACTGCGCCATTATTTCTTTTGCTGTATGTTCGTTGTTCAGTAGTAAACCTTTCCACTATCAATTTCCCAAATCTTCTTTGCAACAATCTGAAAAAATACAAGAAAAAAATTTTAAAATAATAAAGTTATAGACTATTCAAACCCCTTCGTTAATTTTTGGCCACCCTGTACATGTATATGTATCACTTCAAGCTACTTTCAACTTATGCCGCCTTAATTAAAAAATATACTACAAGCTTTGACAGTCCAAATTGAGGCGAATTTGAAGACACATAAACTGTCGAAACCACCTGGTATGAATTCGCCTTGATAAAAGCATAAAGTACATAAGCTTTAAGAATAATTAATAAAATTTCTAAATATAATTTGCCATCCTCGCCTACAAACTGATACTTTGATACAACATAAATGATATGAGCATGTATATTTTTATTCTTTTTTATGCTAAAGCATTATACGTATGTATGTAATTTTTCTTCCTTTATTTTAATCCCCGAAACAACGCAAAATTGTTTATAGATAACAAAATAAAAACAATGCGAGTAAAATAACGTAAGTTACAACAACAGACACCGTTCGCGAAATTCATTACGTAAGGCACCTGCGGTTTCTCACCAAACACCCGAAATAAATAAAAAAGAAATAAAATGAACAAACAAAAATGCTGCGAGAATTAACATACAACAACGCTATTAACAAACAGTCAAGTGATAGTGACAATTTTTGAGAAATTAAGAATATAAAAAGTACCATTGTACTTAATTTAGCAGATATGTATATTGCAGAAATTATGTTGAAGAAAAAACTATGCTGG